>OX465094.1:15508674-15828674 GCA_949987625.1 Chalcis sispes
TTTATGATTTAGCGCTTAAACTAGGCTCGAGAAGTTTCCCTTGGTGCGCAGAAGCAATGGCTTCGCATACTTTCTTTACAACCGAGGCGACTAATGATTTCAGTCGGTATTCATGAGTTTGGAATCGTTAGTTGAATGAAATTCTGTGATTCGTATAGTCGAAGGTTTGCTGTGCAAGAGAGAGAGAGAGAGAGAGAGAGATTCGAAAATTCAACCTTCAAGTGTTCAAAAGTAACTCATGATGATAAAACAAAGATTAATGAATAATTTTAAAGAGCATAAAGTATACATTTCATTTGTAAATATTTACTTAGTGTAGTTTCAAGATATTTAATTTTAAAGATACTTAATTATATATTCTTAAAGTTAACTATCACATATAATTAATTCTTGTTGGTCAGCTTTTCATTAGATCAACGGTAAATTATAAATGTGAAGGTCTTAAAAAGGAAAGGATAAAAAGTTTTACTTGAAGAACTTTATAGTTTATCTTTATTATAATAATATTTTTGCTAAATTTAAATAACGTACAAATTTTTATGGATTATTAAAATATTTCAAATATTCTCAATTCGCCAAACATGATGATTACTTAAAATCTAATGATTTCTTTCTTACCCATGAAAGTCCTAAAAGTCTATTCGCAAAGTTCTATTGCGTTATCTTCGCATCTCCTTACACAATCACTGGTAATTGCTCCATCGAAACAATCTCGAATTTCCGTCGGCAAAATAGCACCCTCGTGTAAGGCCACCTACTGCCAAACGGGAACCATTGCGTTAACTGTCAAAATCTTTGTCCTTATTCCTTTGCTCTCCCTCTTTCTCCCGAATCGCGGCGTAATCGGCTTTTCGACTCGTCCTCGAGCACCGGCCAAATCGTACCTCGTCACTCATGTCCCACTAATTCGCTTCATTCCTTCTGGGAAACTAGCGTAACGCTCACGTCCTTAGGTATAGCGAATTTCCAAGGAAGAGAGAAAGAGAGAGAGAGAGAGAGAGAGAGAGAGAGACACACACACAAATTGCAGCGTCTGGCAATTTGGCCACGATAACTGGTTAGAATCGGTGACGCAAACATCGACGCCGTAGTCCTTCTCATCCTCATCTTCCCTGCCCTCTCACTTCTATCCGTCTCTCAAGCTCGCTCCTTTCGTTTACCTAACCGATAAGAGTTAGTGCACCACTTGTTGACCCATTTTGCTTCGATCGTAACTTATCGGACAAGAGAGGGTAGTGAACCGTGTCTATTCTGAGAGAGAGAGAGAGAGAGCGAGATAAGAGGGACCGCGTGAATGCGTGAGCGTCACTAAACATCGAGAGGGTAATATTTGGGGATTTTGTTGGGATTGGTAGTTTACAGCCGTGGTTTATATGAATGTATAGGCTTTCCTCGATATATGTTTTGCTAGTTTGATTCAGAGTGAATGAGAGAGAGAGAGAGAGAGAGATAGAGATAGAGATAGAGACAATGAGATAGAGAGAGATTGAGAGAGAGAGAGAGAGAGAGAGAGAAAGAGAATAGAGAGTTCGTATAAATTTTCTCTTTACCTTTATTTAGTTGTGATATATTTGTATAATCAATCTTCAAAGGTTAACGCAGTTTCGTGTGTTATCCTATTCATTAATATTCAAACTTATATTATTTTCAGTGACATACTACATTTTTTCCGTAACTATTCGGATAAATTTATAACTTGAGATTTATAAAAAACATGTTCTATTAATTTTTTAAATAAATGCAAATTATCAAGTTCATTTATATTAAGTCGATAATACTTATTTTTTCAAGTATTATGTAGTTTGATATTATTCAGATAAAATTTGATATAAAAGTTTATCACCGTGAATTACACTCATAATCTATAAAGCTATTAAATTTCTAGTTATACTATCACTTTATTTCCCAGAATATTTATCGAAGCTTAAATAAATGAATCACATGAATAAAATATTGACGTGTGCGTGCGTACATAGTCCCGACTCTTTCCTAACCCCTCTCTCGCCATTCCTACTTCCTACCGCCTACGGGAGGTGGCGCACACACAGTCGGACGACTGGTGCCGCTGCGTGGGAGATGCTTTCCCTCTCCACCAACACGCTACCTCTCGCGACCGCGAGAGGCGCTCTCCCGTAAGGCCTCAGCTCAGACCCGCTTCTCGAGCTCGACACTTACGCTTCGGCGACTGCCTCGAGTAGTCGCCTCTGCCTCCTGAGAGCGATCGTGCGCCTGCCGCATACCCGCTCTAGGTCAATGCGGAATTAGCGCCTCGCGCTGCCCCGCAGACCTACTGGACGTCCGTCCAATTCTTCCGCGTCTTTTCCTCGTATTCCGGCAACCGCCGCGAATACCTCCGGCTCACGAGCGATCTTGCGCCTGGCGCATTTCACGCTCTGCGGTAAGCGATCTCTGCGCCTGGCGCTGTACGCTAACCGTGGTCGAACGCAAGTTCGACGAGCCACTTCCCTCCAACGGTCAAGGTGTCCTGAGCACCTAGGTTCGGGCTAGCGATTTTGCGTTCATACGCTAAGCGCTGTCATCCCGGGGATTAGCGAACACCGCGCCTGGCGCGAACCGCTGATCTCGTCCCGCCTTGCGGGACTCCTACGGGGCTCTAACGACTCCTTGCCGTTATCCGGTCCTTATCACCCCTTATCGTTGTTTTTTTTTTGCGTCTCATTTTCTCTCTCTCTCTCTCTCTCTCTCTCTCTTTCTCTCTGACACTCACACATATCCACGCACACTCGCACATCTCGCCGACATACACAACCCCATAGACGCGACATAAATCTTAATCTTTGTGTTGTGTTCTCTTATTTTCTCTTTCCTGAATATTTTTTTTCTTCACTTCCCCGTCCACCTGTCAGGCAGCTTTGACAGAGCTCTGCACCGTGAGCTCAAGTCAAATTGGCGCCCGACGTGGGGCTAGATTAGGTTTGGCGATTTTACCACGTCTCGCACACGCAGACACGGTAACTTCGTCGCGAAGTCTTAGTCGAGCACGCTGGACGCGTGCACGAACTTCAAGCACACCCCGAGATGCGTTATGCAGCGCAAACCGCTGACAGCCGGTAAAGAACCGTCGCAAACGACTTCCGACAGTCGCAAAACAGTCGGTGGCGCCCAACTAATACAACCGCGAACGCGCAGCCAAGCACAAAAAGAAGGCACTTTCACGCTTCCGCCGAAAAGTTTGCTCGAAAAGAATTCGATGCAAAAGACTATTTCAGATAGAAGAGAGGGCACACGAGAACATCGAATGGAAGCCGACCAGCCTACACAGCCTAGTGTGAGTACTGACACAGCAAGTGAGGCACCTCCTCAGGTAACCGTTATGGAGGAAGTACGTAATTTATTACGTGCGCTAGTGGTCGGCAATCCAGAGCTTCCCGAGTTCGCCGGTCGGGAATACGAAGACCCGAACACATTTATACGCGAGTGCGAGGCAGTATTCCAAATAAATAAGACGGACGCTCATGCGCGTGTTCGACTAGCCACACGCGCTCTCAAGGACGATGCCGCTCGCTGGTGGTCAGTCTACAAAAACTTAAACGTAAGCTGGGAGAAGTTCTGCGAACTTCTTCGCAGCAAATATGCGGCACAGGCCGTGCTAATGAAGCTGTCCGCTCGGCTCTACGGTCAACCGCAGGGAGAGAGAGAGAGCACGGGCCTCTTTCTCGAACAGCGACACCTTCTCGCACGGCGATTATTACCTGGGGCCTCCGAGGATCGCATCATTGCAGTTCTTTTGGAATCTCTTCGAGGTTCTATAAGAAAGTTGTTGCGAGCCTCACAGTTTCAAACAGTCGAGGAGTTGATTACTCGAGCCGTAGAGATAGAGCAAGATGAAGCCGAAGAGAAAAGTGCACTTCGCCGCGCCACTGCGCAGTCTGGCGCGACTGCACCTCGAGCACCTGCAGCGCCGCAAGAAAGCCAGCTGCCTCGGTGCAATTATTGCCCGGAGAGACACTGGCATCGTGATTGCCCGAAGAAGCCTCAGCCCAGAAGTACGGGAAACTGGCGAGGGACAGAAGCCGCCGCGGCCGGCCCTGCCCCGGGAGCAGCAGTGCCGTAATTTTAACAGCGCAGCTACCAGGCACAAGCACCGGATTTTTAACGGTTAGTGTTAATAACCAAGAAACAAGTGCTCTAGTGGACTCAGGTGCTAGTGACAATTTTATTCGGTCGTGTTATGTAACGAGTAAAACGAAAGTGGAAAAAGTGAATTTAAAAGTGAATCTCGCGTGTCGCGGTACGACAATGTCGATTTCGCGAGTGTGCTGGTTGCCGCTCCGTATAAGAGACTATACAGCAATAGTGAAGTTTTATATATGCGACGAGCTGAGCACGCAGGTAACCTTAGGACGTAGTTGGCTCAAAGATGTCAAAGCCGTGCACGATTATAATCTTGAGTGTTTATACTTTGGTAACGATACGCGACAGCGAGTATATTTTCATAAGGACACTGCCGCGCCAGTGAAAAGTGTAGTGCCACCTCCAGACTTTCTCGCGAGCGTGCAGCACGGTTTTCCGAGTGAGCAAGTGAGTAAACTAAGTGCGGTGATAAGTGAATACGCGGATTTATTTTTTTATAACGGGCCGCTTCGCCAAACGAAATTTGTCACTCATGATATCGAACTGAAAGACGAGACGCCTTTTCGGCTCGCGCCATACCGATATTCAGTGCAGAAAAGAATTGCGATAAACGAGCAAGTGCGCGAAATGCTCGCGGAAGGGTTGATCGAGCCATCAACTTCGCCCTATTGCTCGCCAATAGTAATGGCCGCGAAAAAGGACGGAGAATATCGTTTTTGCATTGATTTTCGCCGCCTTAACTCGGTGACTAAAGATATTACGCCGAATTTACCGCGAATGCAGGAGTTAGTGCGCGAGATTGGCACGGCAAAGATATTTACAACGCTCGACATGAAAAGCGGTTATTGGCAGATCCCGCTTACGGAACGCTCTCGACCTTATACAGCCTTCGCTACTCCGGATGGCGGACTCTACCAATGGCGCGTAATGAGTTTCGGGCTGAAAAATGCACCGACTGCGTTCAACGATTTTATAACACAACAAGTGCTGTGCGGATTCATCAACGTGTTTGTGCGTTCTTATTTAGACGAAGAATCCGTTCCCTAACGGAAGAGTGCCTCCGCGCCTTTTACAATAAAAATCCGCACGCAGTCGCGGAGATTTACCTGAAGATCGGCCAACTTCTACAGGTGGATGTAGAAGTGGATAGACAAGCCCCGGCAGTAAAGACAGTGCCACAGAACGACCGGACTCGAAAGGAGAGCGAGTCCTCGTCGTCATCGTCGTCAACTGCCTCGACTACGACCAGTGACAACACATCACCGGTGGACTCCGGTGTGTCAATGCCGCCAGTGGAGACAGGCGGGAGATCCCAGGTATCCCCAGGACAGGGAGATGATCTATACTGGGATCAGCTATCAGATACCCTCGAGATGGAAGTCGAGAGGGATCTGATAGACAATATAGACAACGGTGAAAGAGCCGCGGTTCAGAAGAAGTTTGGTGCCTAGTATTAGAAGTGAATAAGTGTTATACTTAGTTCTTTTTATTGTAGTTCTTACGTGATATAGTGTTACATAGTTTTTTGTAGTGTAAGTGTATAGTTTTAAGGACGTAGATTAAGCTACAAACAATGAAAAATGTAAAAAAAAAAAAAAAAAAAAAACCAAAGACTTTAGTTTTTAAGTGTTTGCGTTCTATTTTCTTTTTTTTTTAGAGTGTTTTATTATAATTGTTAAGTTTTCGTATAAATTCATTTTACTATCATTAGGATTTAATTATGATTAGTGCAATTTATTAGAATAAGCAGATATCCGTTCTTATGTTGTGTGTTATATTTATCTTTGTTAGTGTAAGTAAGCTGTGCACCACTTCTTCATATATATGTAAAATAAATAATTAGTTATAATAGTGTGAGAATTTTAATAGTTTATAATTAGTGATTTACAGTTTGTGTGTTAAATTTTATATTTTTGTATTTTAATTTATATACATTTATTTTAATAAACTAGCGCTATGGACACACACCCGACATATACACCCTCACACACACGCTCACATCCACACTTATACCCTCATGCATACACACATTCACCCGTGTACGCGGGCACTTTAAACAAAGACATTCCTTGTCTTCACACTTTCTTTCTATAAACATACCAACACATTTTCACACACACACTCTCACGCCTCTACAACTTCAATAACGCTCGAAAAACAGTACCAGAGTTAGGAAAGAGTCGTCAAAGAGGGGGAGGGTTGACGTGTGCGTGCGTACATAGTCCCGACTCTTTCCTAACCCCTCTCTCGCCATTCCTACTTCCTACCGCCTACGGGAGGTGGCGCACACACAGTCGGACGACTGGTGCCGCTGCGTGGGAGATGCTTTCCCTCTCCACCAACACGCTACCTCTCGCGACCGCGAGAGGCGCTCTCCCGTAAGGCCTCAGCTCAGACCCGCTTCTCGAGCTCGACACTTACGCTTCGGCGACTGCCTCGAGTAGTCGCCTCTGCCTCCTGAGAGCGATCGTGCGCCTGCCGCATACCCGCTCTAGGTCAATGCGGAATTAGCGCCTCGCGCTGCCCCGCAGACCTACTGGACGTCCGTCCAATTCTTCCGCGTCTTTTCCTCGTATTCCGGCAACCGCCGCGAATACCTCCGGCTCACGAGCGATCTTGCGCCTGGCGCATTTCACGCTCTGCGGTAAGCGATCTCTGCGCCTGGCGCTGTACGCTAACCGTGGTCGAACGCAAGTTCGACGAGCCACTTCCCTCCAACGGTCAAGGTGTCCTGAGCACCTAGGTTCGGGCTAGCGATTTTGCGTTCATACGCTAAGCGCTGTCATCCCGGGGATTAGCGAACACCGCGCCTGGCGCGAACCGCTGATCTCGTCCCGCCTTGCGGGACTCCTACGGGGCTCTAACGACTCCTTGCCGTTATCCGGTCCTTATCACCCCTTATCGTTGTTTTTTTTTTGCGTCTCATTTTCTCTCTCTCTCTCTCTCTCTCTCTCTCTTTCTCTCTGACACTCACACATATCCACGCACACTCGCACATCTCGCCGACATACACAACCCCATAGACGCGACATAAATCTTAATCTTTGTGTTGTGTTCTCTTATTTTCTCTTTCCTGAATATTTTTTTTCTTCACTTCCCCGTCCACCTGTCAGGCAGCTTTGACAGAGCTCTGCACCGTGAGCTCAAGTCAATATAGAACAAAAAGTGAACAATAGAATGATACTGATAACAAAATAAATCACCTAATCTTTAAATATTGTATTAATATTTGAAATACAAAATTTCTCGCAAAAGATTATCCACACTTTCCATCGAATAATTTATCGTTAACGAATCGGCGTTAATGCATACATTGCAAAGAACAAAACAATTCAACGTTAAATCCATACCCGTAAAATATTCAACCATCGGATTAAAGCCCATCGGAAATCAGCATTGAAGCCTTCGATTTTTCTTCGATTCACCACTTTCCCATTGCTCGTGCGCTCGTGCGCTTATATGTGTGTGTGTGTGTGTGTGTGTGTGTGTGTGTGTGTGTCAACGTGGGATATATACAGATTTTACGTACTCGCATTAACCAGTTCGTGCCCTCATTCATTTCCCTTTTACTCATGGCAATCGATTTAGCAGTAGATTTAACAGGACCACCACAACGAGCTCTCACACACGATGACGACCATCCTTGCGGCGTATTTACACTGGCTGTCGTACGGCTTAACTCGACGCCGCGGATCTTGGCGGACCAAAGCTTTACCGTTACCACTGGCCGAAGCTCTTCGGATAAAGAGGAAGGGAGGTAGAGGATTACGTGCTTTTAACTTTAACTTTTCCTTGGCTTCGCTTTTTCTACCCCATCGATTCTTGTTCCCTTTGCATTCTCTTTTTTTTAAGTTCCTTTCTATTTTTTTTTTTTTTTTTTTTTTTTTTTTTTTTATGCAGCTTGTGAAATGTTTCCACGGCTGACTAATTTTTTTTAGTTAAAGGGTTAGTTGGTAATCTAGTTTTTGATCATTTCTTTATATATTTTCTTATCGTTCATTATTTCGTAATCTTTTGCCAAAAAAAAAAAAAGAAAAATAAAGGAATTAAACGATACAATTTTTAATGTAAAAATTGCGGTCACTTTTCAGTCCATTGTTCTGTGTACACTAGAGGAAAGTAAAATTTATCAGATAGCAAAACTTTAATGTCGGTTGAGTTTTAACCACAAATTACATGTATATATATACCTACTATCTATGTACAGATATACATCATAGCTAAAAATTTGAATAGCAATTTAGGTTGTTCCTGCAGACGTTACTTTTCCCGTATGCAAGTTTGTATAATCGGAGAAGTTACATGGCTTTGGTTCATAGCATGAAAAGCGTACGCGAGATAGAATATAAATCAAATTGAATAAAATAAAATAGAATCCGACGTTAAGTGTTTATACAGATATACAGAGATTTTTATTAACGTTAAATTTGAATTTCAAGTGGAAAAGAACGAATTTTTAATAACATACCGTTTAAATTGTAGATCGAATAATAATAAATAAAGCATTTTACAATAAAGTAAAGATCACTGTAAACAAACAATTTAATTTATTTATTTAATAAAAAAAAAAAAAATAATAAATGAAAATTTTATTTTGATGCATTAATTTACTTTTCATAAACATTGAAGGGTAATTAAATCGTAATAACGGAAGTCAAAGTGTAAAAATGTATCAAAAGCTTCTTTTAAATTAAAAACATTATATTCGATATTATAAATTTTAAATATTAACAACAATTAATCAAAAATGAAAAAATTGATAAATGAAAAATAAAATTAAAAGTAAATTAAATTAAATGAAAATTCGATATAATTTTTAATTTAAAATAGTCTCTCTCCGATCAATAACGCAACAAAACGAAAACGAATTCACTAGCCATCGAAACTCTTTATCCCGATAATCAACAAGGGAAAGCCATCAAAGTCTCTCCATAATTTCGCTTATTCCCCAGCGAAAACATCAATTACGAACAGAGTCGAAAATTCCCTAAACCATCTCTATATAAGATCCCTACAGACGAAGGTTGAATTAAGCGCGCACACGCAATTAAATAGCTCTCTTTCTCTCTCTTTCTCTCTCTTTCTCTAACGCGAACATTATACCCTTTAAACGCAAACTCACATACACAAGGGTTTACCTCGACTCGTTTACCAGGGCCACGGCCTAGCGCAATGCCGTATACAGCGGTAATGAAATTGTGCACGGTGTATTATTTAAATTACCGTGCGCTCGCCCGCCCGTTCGCCCGCTCGCTCGTTCGTTCGTTCGCGCTCGAGATTCATTATCCGCGTCGCGTACGGCAGCTGCAACTGGATTAACCAATCATAAACTCGTAAAGTATACCGGCTACGCGGTGTGTACGTTTTACTTTATTTTTCCTTTTTTTTTTTTATTTTTATTTTTTTTTTATTTATTTTTTTTTTTTTTATCGAGCTTCCTCTCGCTGAATTATACACCGATACACGCGTCTACTTCTTTTTTTCTTTTTTTTTTTGAATTCATCCGAGAGAGGAAGCAGAATACAGAGTTAGAAAGAGCTTGCTCTCTGTGCGTGTAAACGTGTGAGCAAAGTACCAATATGCATACATGCGTATGTATTTGTCTATATATATATGCGTATGTGTCGTTGACTCGATGTAACCGAGACCGTGCAACGGTAAAGTGCGGTTGTCGCGCATGAGTGCCGTGAGTTTCATCGGGAGTTGCGGGAGAAATTTATAACGTACGAAGTATGTGCGTAGCGGTTTGTAGGTATAGCGCGAGAGTCGCGAGAACGCTTAAATGAATTTATATAAACGTCGGGGTGGGAGTGTATGTTACGATGTAAAAGGTGAGTCCTGGATTATCCTTACGCGAGGATAACTTTTTACTTCTTGGCTTTTGATATAGTGTGAGTTACAGACAGAGTGAGAAAGAATGAGAGAGAATGAGAGAGGAGATTGTAAAACGGCACTCGAGTTTTTGGAAAGTTTGAACGAATTTTCAAACTATCGTGAGTGTTTATTATATGGGAATGTGTGCATACACAGTGTGTAAAGCGCAACGTTTTGATTTAAATTCTTAGCTTGTACCCGTATACTTTTATGAATATTTATTTTGCGATAAAATATATATAATGCCGTTATAGAAGTAATTTTAATGTATCATAATTTTATTGAAAATATTATCTGAATGTTAATTTTAAACATAGTTTTTATGTTTATTCTAAATAACTTTATTTATGCTGATAAAGAAGTTATTTCCAAGCACTTATTTATAAATTTTGCATATTTTTATTGATGTTTATTATTTATCGTGTTGCTTTTTAAAAATTCTTTATCACAGGCTAATTTTATTTCAAATCAACGTTTTTTTTTTAAATTATAGGTTATTTAATTAAATATAAAATATTGAAAACTTAGTAAAAATTTTGTGCAATTACAATAAAACTACCTACAATGAAACTCAATTCTATTTAATAGGCATAATTTGTAATACTTTATAAATTATGCGTTAAAAATATTTTTACTCGCGACAAATTAAAACCTAATGACTCTATAACAAAGTTTGTGTGGGTAAAAAATATAATCGATGTTATAATTAATAAAACAAAATAAAATTAATTAATTATTTATAAAATTTATGAATATATCACACAAATAATCGTTATAAAAAATATATTTCACCTCGACCGATCGAAGAAATCATTTTTAAACGATGTTTCGTCGATTATAAACAGTTGTTTACCTACTTCTTTATTATCGGCGCAAAATAAAGTTTAAATTTTTATAATTTCAATAGCTGTGGAAAACTTAAAAAGCAGTACTTGCACTATACTTTTTCTCGGTTCTTTTTTTTTTTTCACTTTGTTGCTGTAACGAGTTAGCTGGTTGTTTTTATCTTTATTTTCTTTCTTTTTTTTTTTTTGTTTCTTGGCTTTTTGAACTTTTAGAATTTACTCGTTTACATCGTTGGAACTCGTAAAAGTTTGAAAAGTTTTTTGTGAAATAAGGTATGTAAATGTGCGTGAAAATTTTACGGTTTCATCAATTTAAACGCAACTTTATTAAAAAATATTCGGATATTTAAATTTCTTTTTTAAAGAAAACTTGAAAATTGAAAGGCAAGCTATGCCTCAAATTAAATAAACTGTCAATATATTTTATATTTATGTTTTACAATATTTAAGCTGCTGTCATTAGTATGATGCTTAGCTAATGATTCTGATGCAAATAAAATTTTGAAATATTTGTGCACACGTAAATCCACATTAAAATTTATTTATTATGTATTTATGATAATAAAAAAAAAAAAAAAAAAAAAAAAATAAAAAAAAAAAAAACATTTTTGTTGTTTTATAAAAAATTTCATGTATAAAAAAATGAAAAATATCATCCATTAACTTAAAATGTGAATGCGGTATCCTTAAATAACGATGCGCACATATACACGTAACTTCCTGAATAATCACAATAGAAAGTAATTTATCGCACTCTTTTGTTCGCGAAAATCCAGAAGTACGATATATACCTTGTGTGGAGCCAGATTTGGCACAAAATCTAATCCAACCCAACTTAAGTTAGGAGATATCGTAGATAACCGCACATTGAAATTAATCGTTCATTATTTCCCGTAGTTCGAGCTACCGATTCGGTCGTTACTTCAATTTCAAATGTTAAACTTGTGGGAAGAACACGAAAAACACATAGTTCCTTCAAACTATTAAAACTATTGGCTTTTAAAATCGACCACAATGTAAAATAATAATAATGATAATAATAATTAAACGAATAAAATTAATATCCTTCATTGATGAACTAAGTGAAATTAGTTGTGCAATGATGGTAATACTTTCACTTTTTAAATCTATACCTACTTAAAATCCATTGCTTAAAACAAATTTTTCGTTATAATCTATTAAAATATATACCAGATATTAATATAAAATTCCTTTTCTATTTATTTGGTCAACTTCAATCAAAGAAAATCCAGAATTTTCGCTAAACTCTAAATGTCAGTATTTCTTGATGCATATAATTTCAATGATAAAAAAAAAAAAAAAAAAAAAGAAAATTGAAGTTTGTTCACTTCATATTTTAGTGGAAAATAACTCCCTCTCGATGTCAACTTTTCAATTTTTTCAATATTTCAAAAACTGACAGAGTTATAGCATTTTCTATATTGTTCCAGAATGCTATCGTTTTCGTTAAAACCGGTATCACTATGACATTGAAATTTAAATTGAAATCTAAATTACTTCTATAAATCATATTTATTTCTTTTAAAAAATAGAAATTGAAAAAATAATGCTTAATCAATTATAATTTTAACGCATATAGGATCAAAAGATTCAAAACATTAAAACAAAAGCCACCTCATAGCAATCGAATTAGTAGTCACTTTTTTTCAAAAAATAAAAATAAAAAAAAAAGAAAGAAAGAAAGAAAAAAAAAGCATCGACTTTATTCGAGTTAACATTCTTAAAAGGCTACTTTATATTTCTCGTCGAATAAAAGAGCCTTTAGCCTCTATCCCCAAAGACGAAACGTTCAACGATTTCCAATCGCACGAGATAAAAGTTAGTTCCAAGTCGAGCTCGTTCCGCAACAAGCCCCGTTGCGCGCTTAATTAAATTCACCGCGGTACTTTGACGCTCGACGTTGGGAGAAACTGTCGAGAGTCGTAGTACCCCGAGCCTCTTGTTTCCGGCGCTTATCTCTCGGCTATCGATACGAGGTCTATAGCTGTGTGACGTCTATATATATATATATATATATACAAAAGCTTTTAGATTCTGAGAAAAGGAGAGCGAGACAGAAACTACTAACCTGTGCGCCGACTAGTCCGGCTCGCAACCTCGGAATGTCCGTGTGACTCCAGTCGGACTTGGCCCAAGGGTCTACCCTACCCAAGTCGCTGCTTAGATTCACCTCTCCCAGTTGATTGTGTACGAACTTCCTGACGTTCCAGGGCAAATCGTTGTGCCTGAAAATAAAGTATATAGTTTATCGATTATATAAATAATTTATCGATTCGTCGTTTATTACGATGATTTCAAACAAAGTAGTTTGCAATTTTTTTTTTTTTTTTTTTTTTTTTTTTATTGAAATTTATTTTTAAAAGTTTTTATTTCCGATATATAAATTTGATAAAGTTTTAATTTTCCAGCGTTTTACTTGTCTCGTAATAAAATTTAAGAAAATCTCAACAATGTACGAAACTTATGATTGTATTACCATTGTTTTGAAACTAACTGAAAATGATTGACAAAGTCTATGTTATGTTGTTGTTAAATTAACAAAGTTCACCGTGTTGCAGTTCATAATATTGAAAAACAGTTGCGCAAACTATTTTAACTTTATTGACAATCTGTTGAAGTTATTTCAAAGTTATTATTAATTTAAACGTATACATATAAATCAAATATATTATACAATATACTCGTACTTACACTTAATAGCTTTATAAAATTTTCTCGTAAGTCAGCTTTAGCTTTATCTCATTTATAAAACACGTAAATGTAGAACTTTTTAGCTGGCGTTAAAAGTATGTAATTTAATTTATACAAAATATTTATTATAATTATAATGATATTGGTTTTCGTATTTTCATATCAAATTTATGTAAAATTTTCAAAAAGTAAATTTTAACGATATTTAGAATATTTTAATTATTCAGTAATTTTATCGAATCGATCGACTAAAACAATTCGTGTTTCATTTCGATAATTCGAGCGCGTACATATTTAAAATAGAATAAGTTTAATCTTTACGATTAAATTCAAAAATTTTAATATATTTAAAAGTAACAATCAATTAAACGCGTATTTATATTACGTATGCTTAGTCTTAGAGCGTCTATATTTTGTATGTATATTCTCGAAAGCATCATTAATCCAAAGAACATCTAATCTTCGATCAAGTCAAAAACTTTCAACATGTATTGAGTTTCCAACCAACAATAGACACGTGAGTCAAAATCCTTACCCCTCCTTTCTATTCTATACAGAGTGGAAGTCTCTCGATTCCGTAATCCATAAACTATATTGGATAGGGGGGAGGGAAAGGGCGAAGGAGGAAGGGGGTTTTCTCTCCTTCACCTTTGTCTTGGAGCGAGCAATAACGCTAGTATAAGAAGCTACTATATCAAGAACAAGTATAGGATAAGAGAGAGAGAGAGAGAGACAAGAAGAAGACTCACCCGTCGATCAGAGGCACTTCAGTGAGAATCCGCCTGATGACGTCCAGCCTTTGCTGATGCGTCGCGGGTGCGCTTTGAAGGAGAAGCGGCAGGCAAAGTCCGCCGAGTAGGAGAGCGGCGACGATTAGGAGGACCGGCGCGAGGACTCGGCACTTGCGCCGAGGACTGTCGTCGCGGCGCTCCTTCCCGCTGCTACCGCTACTCGGCGAATCCTCGCACGGAGGCGGCAACCGCACGGTACCGTTGCACGGCGCCACGTCTGGCAGTTCTGTTAGGCACGTTGTCTGTGAACAGATTAACATTTATTTCGTTTATTTCGTTGTTTAATTAATGTTAGACATACTGATTTATTTATTTATAATTAATACGACATAAATTTATTATAATAAATACGAGTATATAATTATAATTGATATAATAAGGTATATGTGTAAAAGTGTTTATTGTACGCATACATTTTTTTTAATATTTCATTATAATTGTTAAATAATACATGGTGTTTTATTTCATTTTAATAATTCAATCTTAGGTACTTCTTATTTAACAATTATTATATGATATTTTATTCACTAAATTGTCATTTATATTTTACAATTTCTTTTACAGCATTAAAATCATAAATAAACTCGTTTTAAAGTATTTTTAATAAAATTCAAAATACTAATTTTAAATAATACTATAAATTAAAATATTAAATGTTTGAAAACAATTTTTTTTTTTTTTTCGAAGTAAATAACCCTTTAAATAACATTTTAAATGTCATATTTATTCGAATGAAATTATTTGATTGCATAATTTTAATCGAGTAAGTAGAAAATATCAATATATAGTCAGAAAATACATGTACATGAATAATTAAAAAAATTTTGCATATAATTTATAATGAAATAAGAACATAACAATTTTTTAAATTTTTTTCACAATTTTTATTTTCGTAAGTAAATTTTATTTAATAATAATAAATTCCTAATATTTTATGAAATATAAATTAATTGTTGTTTAGCAAACTTACAACAATGTAATGTTAGGGGTGCTATCGCTAAATTGCGCTGCACACGTAACTCGCGGTTTTAGTCGCGGGTTTAAATTTGCCGTTTACGCCTATCTTTCGAAACTAGCGCGAGTGGCTTCTGCGAAAATTTTTCCTTATTTGACTGATTTGAAATTTTAGAATTGACTGCGACTAAAAATTTGTTTTTATTCTTTGTATACCTAAATTTTGCGGCGCGTTTTCTATATATATATATATATATATAATTTTTTTAGAGTAGGGTTTTTATTACACTTTTTTACCTTGGGATTTTTCTGCAAACGTTCAATTGTGGGCTTTAAGATTTTTAAATCCTTAGCGTTGCATGTTATAAAGGGGAAATATTGGGTACTCGAAGCCGTAACCAGTCATTCGGAGGAATCGACTTCGGTACAGTCTGGGCCTGGCGTGATTAGGTAAATCGCTAACCGTTTCTTCTCGCCAGAATAGTCGACTTCAGTACAGTCTGACTTACCGGGAGTTCAACGTGGAAGCGGGGTGATGTTAAGGAGATAAAAAAATGGTGAGGTTGAAGAGAATTGGAAATAGGTTGGTGATTTAACTCTAATTTTGGTAAATAGATGAATGATATAACTAATGAAAAATAGCTTTAGGCTGAATCTTACGTTTAATTAGAATTTAAAACAATACAAGTTGGCTTAAAATAATAATCTTAATATTATCAATTACAAGAATTTGAGTAAGTTTGAATATAGTAAAAAGTAAAAAATGTCGAATATAGTATAACAAATATAGAAAAGTTTGAATATAGTAAAATTTGAATATAGAAAAATCGAAAGTAGCAGGGCTTCAAGGTTGCTCTGAGTCGTGCTCTTGGTGGTTTCCCCAAGAAAAGCCATCGAATGCATCGATGCACCGGCTTTTATACTCGCTGGACCGCGAGTTTTTCAGCGACTGGAAAAACGGCGAGATGAATTTGGGCCAATAAGAGCATTTCCTCGGCCCTACCCTTGACCTTCGTAATGTTACATAAGACATATGAATATAACTGTGGCGGGAAAAAATCACACCACCACCTACGTATTCTATGTGAAAGAGAGAGAAAGTGCATCCTGCAAGAGAGAGAGGGCGTCTATGGTGTGTAAGAGAGAGAGAGAGAGAGAGAGAGTAAGAGAGAGAGAGCATTATCTTTCTGTCTCTGTCGCTCTTGTTGGTAAACACGTCAACTTTCTTTCTCTTTCCCATTTACAATTGTGAAACTAAAATTTAATAATACAACTTTTGTAAATCGAGTTATTTAAATATTTATATAACAAAGAAGGCAATAAAATTTATAGTTAGTTATTAAAATTATAATTATATCTGAGAACAAATAATTATATAAAATTATATGAAATACTTAAAATCACTTATATATATATATATATATATATATAATGTTAAATTCGTTGGTATTTGGCTTAAATTAAACTACAAGAAGAAGAAAAATAAAATATAAAAACGAAAAAGACGCATAATGATCTTGACGGTAAACCTTTTTAAAGTAATTAACTCGTCTGAAATAAAACAAGTAACGTGCCGGTGTATTATTAGAGAGGGTTTAAACATCAGCTAGTTGACATATTTTATTGTTACTTACGTGTGGCTCAAGCGGTTAAGTTTATTATATATAAAAATATTGTGCGTCTAACGGATATTTTTTGAACGGCTCGTAAGCCGTTGTCTGTCTCTTTTTATTTGTCAAGTACTTGGCGGACATGTGTTCGAGATAAACACGCATTCCGAGGGAAACGTAGCTGGGATTTTTCCTTTGACTTTCTTTTAAAACTTTTGAGACGAGAAAAAAAATTTTAAAATCGGCTAAAATATAACGGGACGTAACAGTAAATTTCACATTGAAAATTCACTAAATGTAAAAAGCAATGTCATTCATTATGCATTAATTGCATTAATTTTAAAATAAAGAATTTTAAAGGATTATGCATTCTCACGCGTAGAGTCCGAGACAAGGCTTGAGAGCGGAGAGCTAAACTTTTTCAATCGTTTCTTACGTGAAGCGACGCGTTGAATCTTTTAAACAGCGGGTTTCTCGAGCAGCTGTGTGTGTGTGTGTGTGTGCACGCGCGCGCGCAAGAAGATCACCGACCAAGAAAACGAAGAAATGAAAATAAATGGAGCGAGAGAACAACGGTTAAAAAAAGTGCGAGAGCGAAGACGGGCAAAGCGCGAGGGATTTTCGGGGTTTCAAGGAAGATGATCGCGTAATCTCGAGAGACCCGTGGAGAGCATAATAACGGAATTAAACTATCAGCACATAATGCTCAAGAGAGCCCGACGTTATAAGGTAAGAGTACAAACGTATGCGTTGATGCATCTCGGTGTATGTGTGTGTGTGTATGAATATGTGTGTGTGTGTGTGTGTGTGTGTGTGTAGGTTACGTACTCAAACTGCGCGAACTGTCGTTGAACTTCCTAACTATACCGCGAGTGTGAGAGCGCGTATTTGCGGTTTTCTCGATTTAACTCTACCCCTCTTCTCCTGTCACTCTCTCTATAGCTCTCTGTTTGTCTTGTTTCATCCTTCTCGCCTTCATGTACATTCACCAATTCTCTCTCTCTCTCTATCTCTCTTCCTCTCTCTCTTCCTCTCTCTCTCTCTCTCTCTCTCTCTCTCTCTCTCTTTCCCTTCCTATCTCGTTCTATCAGTTCGTATTCCTTTGACTCGTTCAGCTTTTTTATTCTTATGTACGTTATGCGCCTTCTTTTTATTGCTTCTTTTTATAGCTGCAGTGCGTTTCTTTTGTTTTTATCGTTCTTTTTCCATCGTTTATTCACTCGATTTTTCTTGCGGCATTCTTTATTGGATTTCTCTTCCTTTTTTATACTCTTTACATTCTGCTTTCTTATTGGCCTCTACTTTTACTGTTGGCAGTATTCAAAAATTTCTTTGCAGAAAAACGATCAACATTTTTAGGAATTTAATAAGAATTGTACTTTGTAGATTACATTTTTTACAATTCAAATATATAATTCAATTTGAATAAATGTGTGATGTGACATAAAAATTTGATAGTATACTATATAATTTTATACAATTTTATACAAGCTATAAATTTTATTTTAATAATAAATAATATTTTTCAAATATTTCCTAAAAATAATTAACATTTTTATTTATCTTTATTTTTCATTATTTTAATGTGATATTCAAATATTTATTTTTATTACTTGGTAAATATTGATTTTATTAATTTTACGTAGAAAGGATACATTTTTTAAAAACAAATTATTTCATTTTTTCTTTTTAAAATTATAATAAATCTTACTTACGTTCTTACTAATGTAATTAGTTTTTTTTTTTCCTTTTTCGTCAAATCATGCACTGATTTTTTATGTTTTGACAAAAAACTTAATATTCTCGTCCAAGGATTTTTTTTTTATTTTACAATTACTATAAATACATATATATATGTGTGTGTATGAGTAACAGTTTGGTGCATGATGCATTATATTCATTTTTTAAATGAAAAAAAATTTCCTATATATGACTAATAAAAGTATACATTTTTCTTGAAAAGAATACATTAATTTTTTGAATAAACGATAACTTTATTTTATAATGTAAATTTTTATAATTATTTTTAAAGATTTATTTGAAATTATTTAATTTTGTAAAAATGTTATAATATCAGCTTCATTTTTTACATTTTGATGAGATTTTTTAAAATTAAAAACTAGTTTAACTTTTTAAAATAAAAAATCTGTCTAACTGCTTAAAAGTTGTGAGCTTTTTCCCGAATTGATTTGAGAATTTTTCTGACGATTGACGAAAAATTTTTTTTTTTTTTTTACAATTTACAACTAAAGTAATGTATTTTAAATAACAATAATTTAATAACAATAATTTCAAATAATTTTACAAGAAAAATAAAGTTAATATAAAAAACTTGTTAAAAAAAGTAATTAATTCTTTCATACGAATATTTATTATGACAATTAAAATAGTTTTTATTTTATTTTAAGCCATCTATTTCTTAGTTTATTTATTATTAAATGTGTAACTTAAATTATAAATAAAAAAAAATAAAAAATTGGATTTATATAATGATTCCTCAAAATATAAAAAATAATAGTCTCGAATTATTGGTTGATCCTTCGTCAAGTCTTTGAGTGCGTCAAAGAATTGTTAAATAAGCAAATTAAGGAGTTGAAATTGGCGAACATTAAAATAAGTAAATTCATTAAAACTTACGTACTCGTATATTATATACATATACGTAATAATTTCCAAAAACTATGTTCAAGTCATAAACGTAATATCATTTAAATTCGATTTTTTGATTCATACGGTCCCCCGACATATTTATGGATCAACCAATTTTTTACTATTTAAAGGATCGTTTTATGTGTCGGTGATTTTTCAAATTTTTAAAGTAAGTTATACTTAAATATTAGTCAAAATTTTATTTTATATACAAAATTTGATATTCTTTTAAATTTCCATAATGAAAGTAATTACGATTTTAATTTTCATCATTTTAACGAGAATTCTTACAATTATTTTGTTCACTTTAATGATTAATAATAAAATAGATAAAATTTTTGAATATTTCGATTTAAAAAATAATATACGTCTAAAGTCTCTTTTTATTTACGAATATATTGAAGAATGCTTTTATTTTCTCTTCTTATTTGTAACAATTACAATGTCGACTGTAATTTTTTGTTATTTCTTTTTTAAAATGCCATTCTCAGTTGCCTCACTGTTTTCCACGTATATTATTTTCTTTTTAAATTAATCTACTCTATTTTATTATTTCATTTTTGTCTCAGTCTAGTTAAATTTTGTTAAGGCTAATCTATTTACTCGTTCATTTTTTTTTTTTTTTTTTAATTCAACTGGATTGTATAGTAGACATTATAATAATTTTAAAGCAAATACTTAACTATAAATTTAAATTTACATTTCCGTTATCCGTTACCTGAAAAAAATTCTGTTGCATTTAATATTTAATTAGTGCTGTAATATTCAAATTATTTCTGAGAAAATGTTTATTGTAATATTTAATTAAATTAGAGATTAATTATAACTATTAATAACTTCAATAGTATTTACATTCAACTTATCAATATTTAGATAAATAAAGATTTTCTATAATTGTGCAAGTAGAAAACATCCGCATATAGTCAGCCATTAAGTCTGAATACTTTTTTAATTTTTAGTAGAGATTATGAAAATGTTCAAATTAGTGTTCAAATTTTTAACGCTTGTGAGGCTTTGAAATTTTTTTTAAATAATTTCAAAAATAATGCTAAATTGTGTGGCTTTAATATTGACAAATAATTTGAAAGATATTAGCATATTATAGCTCGGTGTAGTATCGATGATACATTTAAATTTTATTTATAATCTCAGAAGTTTATTGTGCATATAATTCGATGACCAAATTATTTACTTACTCGTACATTAAATTTCATTTGTAGCAATATTTTCTAGCTGTAATAATTTAAAATTTTAATAAATTTTAATTGAAAATTAAATTAAAAAAAAAAAACAAAAGAAGAGCAAACAATTAAGATTGCAATAAAACAAGCAAAACAAGAAAAGCGCCAACGAAACTTCTTCATAAGTTTATCGATTCAATAGAATAGTAACCCAGTTTACCGTATCTCTCGCTTGTCCCAAGACATTTTGGCACTGAGAAGGACAAGCAAAACTTTGCGCTAGAAAATTTACAAAAGTGAATTGTCTGCATTCGCTACGTTACACACGCAAAATATATACCTATATTGACATACAATTTGCTTGACGTAATACGTAAGCCCACTCACACGTGCGTCTACTAAATTGCGCAGCATTCGAAAGAACCGTGTATCGTTGGTAATCCTTTTCAATCGATCGCTCACCCAAAAAAGGAAAACTCACCCCCCCCCCCCACCCCCGAAAACTTATACTTCTCCCATCGGCTTGGCTCCTTTTTACTTCTTCTTCCATCGTACTCACACACGTACACATACACACGCGCAAGTTATAAAGATTTACCACAAAATTCGTCTCGTCAAAGAGCATCGTTTCTCAAAAAGGTCTCGAAGCCCGTGTGTATATGTGTGTGTGTGTGTGCCCCTGAGGCAATCCGTACTCTGCGTGCGCGAAACTTTTCCGTAAACTCTCTCGAGTTCTCTCATATTTGACATTAACGTACTTTGTACGTGTCTAGTCTCTCTCCCTCTCACTCTCTCTTTCTCTCTCTCCTACCTCTCTCTCTCTCTCTCTCTCTCTCTTCTACTTTCCCCAACGATGCCGGACACCAATTTGCTTAACTTCGAACGAGCCCAAAGGGTAAAGGGGGGTGGGGGTTAAACTCATCTCTCTCTCTCTCTCTCTTTCTCTCTCTTGCTTCGTTTCGGTGTTAGCAAGGGAAGGGTTTTATACGTGTGTCGCGTGGCTCCCGCGAGTAGAGCCAGTCGATGAGGCCACAAACATTCGTTACGCGATACGTGATTCGACTCTCGGACTCTCGTGCTGTTATGTGCCCCCGCGAACTACTCCGACGTCGTTGTGCGCCGGATTAACTCCGTTTGGGATTAACGTCTGCGGGGAGTTGAATTTTTGAAAAATAAAGAAGGAAAAAGGGAGGAAAAACGTGATTCTTTTTGTAGGTGTTTTGTTGAACTTTGGACTTGTTATCGTGGATTTAAACCGTATATTTATTCAGATTGAAATTATATTATTTTATGATTATTTTGTTAACGATTTATTTGTATATCTTACTATTGTGATTAATTGATTGGACTAATATTTATTCATTTTAAAAAATTACTTAGTTTATCTGTAAAATCAAAAATATTTAATTTTTAAACGCATGAAAAATTTATCTAAAATATACAATGTAATTCATTACATTAAGCTTTATATTAACAAATTTAACATTAACAATTTACAGTAAAAAATTAAGAGAAGTCTCTTTCTTTATACGATATAATTTACCATCAGTGAGGTAAAAACCAGAAATTTATTTAAAAGTACACACGAAACTGCGAAATTTTTACGAAAAAAACATGGATTACGCGTTAACGTAGCGTGTTTTAAATAAGTCGTCTTTCTTATTCGTCAAATTTAACGTCTTTGTGTTTTTTTAAAATGCTTTTTTATTGCGCGCTCACTTACTCGTCGTGCGCGACACTCTAACGTTGCGAGAATAAGTAAGTAGCGTAATTAAACATGAGATTGTTAAAGAGAGGTACATGGACGAAAAGAAGGAAGAAGACTTGTAAATAGTTATTAAGAGTTGCGTGTTTTTAATAAAGAATTCTTCAAACAAGCTAGCAAACATCATCTCAAAACCGACGAAGGGTCTTGTATAACGAGGACAAGGTAAATATTTTTACACAGAAATTGCTTGAATACGTAAACTTCAGCTTCCTTCTCCCTTTCTGTTTCTCTCTCTCTCTCTCTCTCTCTCTCTCTCTCTCTCTCTTTCTCTAACTCTTTCTCTCATTCTATTTTTTCTCTCTTCTTCTCGTTTAAAATCCTATTAAATTAAAAATTTCTGCTATGTACAAAAAGAGTGCGAGAAAATAAAAATTTTAAGTTTTTTTTTCAAAATCATCTTTCTTATAGTACTTTTTAATATTTTATTTCTTCACTAATCAATGTGAATTCATGATTTTTAATACGAGCGGTCTGCTCATTTAAGTATCCATTTTTTCACTTTTTCACGCTTCATTCATTTTATATTATTATAGAGCTGTATTCAAAATTCAACTCTATTAAATTTATTTGCATTTATGCATGAATAGTACACACACATATATATGTATACACACACATAATTCATACATTTTATAAAATTCACATATATATATATATATATATATATATATATATATATAACACATCGTTCAATAAGTCCCGAGACTAACCCAGAGATGGTGCTAGTAGTACCAAACTGGCCACGTTTCCATAGAGTACGAACCTTTACGTGAAACGTGTAAAAATTTCACGTCGATCGGATCACAGACAGCAGAGTTATCGAGGTTAGAGTAAAGTCACTTTGTAATTTGTTTGAAAAATGGAAAAAAGCGAGTTTCGCGTGTTGATAAAACATTGTTTTTTAATGGGTAAAAACACCGTAGAAGCCCAGCAATGGCTTGAAAAACATTACCCGGACTCCTCTCCATCCAAACCAACGATTTGTCGTTGGTATGCTGAGTTTAAACGTGGTCGTACGGACACAAACGATGCGGAACGTTCGGGTAGGCCATTGGAAGCCGTTACACAGGAAAATGTGAGTGAAGTGTTAAAAATTGTAATGAAAAATCGCAAAGTGAAGATCCGTGAGATTGCAGAAATGACACAGATATCATCTGGAAGCATATTTACAATCCTTCATGAAAAATTGAGCATGAAAAAGGTTTTTTCCAAGTGGGTGCCGCGATTGCTTTTAGTGGAACAAAAACAGCAACGAGTCAACGATTCAGAGAGCTGTTTATCGCTATTTACTCGCAATAAAAAGGATTTCCTGCATCGATACGTGACCATGGATGATACATCATTTCACTCCGGAGTTGAATCGGCAATCATCTGAGAGGCGCATGGCTGGCGAAAGCCGCCCAAAGCGTCCAAAAACGCAGCAGTCTGCTGGCAAAGTCATGGCAAAGTCTGTTTTTTGGGATACACATGGCGTGATTTTCATTGACTACCTGGAAAAAGGTAAATTGATCAACAGTGATTATTATATTGACTTGTTGGTACGTTTGAAGGAGGAGATCGCAGCAAAACGACCGCACATGAAGAAGAAAAAAATCCTTTTTCACCAAGACAATGCACCATGCCACAAGTTCATGAAAACAATGGCAAAATTGAACGAATTGGGCTTTGATTTGCTTCCTTACCCCCCGTATTCGCCAGATTTAGCCCCCAGCGACTACTGGCTCTTTGCTGATCTCAAAAAAATGCTCCAGGGAAAAAAATTTGGCTCGAATGAGGAGGTCATTGCTGAAACTGAAGCCTATTTTGAAGCAAAAGATAAATCCTTCTATAAACATGGTAAAGAAATGTTGGAAAGGCGTTGGAGAGATTGTATCACTCTAAGAGGAGATTATATTGATGAATAAAAATGATTTTTGAAAAAAAATGTTGTTTTCGTTGTTAGTCTCGGGACTTATTGAACGATGTGTTGTATATATATGAATTTTATAAAATGTATGAATTTATGCTTTTTTGTGTACACATATTAAAAAATCAACAATAAAAAATTTTATTTAAAAAAAAAAATAGTCTTTGAACAAAAAATGTGAGAATTATAAATTTAAAGGCGATGTTAATTCTTTTATTTGATATAAAAAATCTGATAATAGTGATACATTAAATAAACGTAATAAATAAAAAATATTCCAAGTAAGTCCATATTTTTCATTATATTATTCGCCAATTACGCATATTAATTAGAATTTATTATTCATACAGAATAAAATTTTATTCAATTATTAAATGAAAAAAAAAAAAAAAAAAAAAAAAGAATTAGGATAATTCGTTCGTGCTAATCTAGAGGTATCCGAGCGAGCACTAATTAAGCAGACGGTTGCCTGTTCATACGCGCAAGGGGTATGACTATAGTGTCCACCCGATGCATAAGGTACATAACACGCCCACGAAAACGAGCAGCGACATTAAAGAGTCTTTCGTCTCCTAATTTACTCGCATTCGTTACCCTCCTTTTTTCTTTCTCGCTCTCCTTTCTCTATATTTCTCATTATCTGTCTCTCTCTCTCTTTCTCTCTTTCTTTCATTCATATTTTTATCGCGCTCTCCAAAGGCCATCGACGCGTGAATAAGTAGCGCAATTAAAGAAGCCTCGACCGCCACGAGAGACTCGTAAATATTTAAAAGAATTCGCGCAAGCACCTTCTTTTTTACCTGTTCATATAATGGAAAAAAAAATTATCATATGCTCGCGCAAGTGAGCCTGAAGAAGGTATATACATAAAGATTCCTCGTAAAAAACGAAGAAAACAAAGAGAGAAGGTAGATAAAATGATTAAACGGCTGTAAAAAAAAGGAAAAAAAAATGAGACGAAAAGAAAAAAAGGCAAACGAGGATGCAGGTTTATAATTCAGCGTCCTTGTATTAATAAAATATATTACTGCTTTTTATTTACAGGAATTAAAGTATTTTCATTCTTCTTGCGCTACAATGGATTATTATTACTGTTAATATTTTGATTAAGTACAGAAAGGTTTGTTAAAATTTTATTATTGTCTTGAGATTTTTAAATACCTTTTTCATTCGTATTCGTTACAAAAAGTAGTAAAACATAGATATAGTCAGACATGTAAACATTACATATGTTTTAGTGTACATATTCAGCGACAAACGATTTAATGTTCGTTATTACAGTTTTAAATAATTATCTTAGCAATAATTATAATTTTATTGTTAACACATAAATTTAATTGTGTAAATGAAGATCAATCATATATGTTAATTTTTCAATCCGAAGACTATCATAAAATATTAACTTAATTATTGATAATGAAATGATTAAAAATAGCAGTTTATTTAATAGTAATAATCGATAACTAACCTATAATAGGTATTATAAAATAATAAAAAAAAATTAAATTTCTTAATAAAGAATTTAGTAAGTTCCTTATTCGATCAAAACTCATAATATTCAACTTATTTCATCCTAGAAAAAAATCTTCGTTATTTTTTCTTCTTTGTCCAAAACCATCCGCCCGGTAATCCCTACCTCTATTTTCCGAAAGTACTGCAGCAAAATAGAGCCACCTATCGGCGTCCGAAAGACCCGGTGGAAATGGTAAAAGTATCGCAAGGCGCACAAGGAATAAAACAGGATTAAGCGAGCACGAAGTAATTGACTATACGGTCTTTTTGTAATCGAATTTTCCCGAAGTGTGTGTATTCGTATGTGCAGTTGAGGCACGTTCGCCTACGAAATGGTCAGCTAAAACTTCGTTTTTTATCTTCAAATATTTATATCTATACGTACGCGCACACGTGCGTTTAATGTATTGTTGTATACGTGAGCCGCGATAGCGTAACAGAAGAAGGTAAAGTTTCAATGCTCCTCTGGCTTTCTTGTTGGAATTTGCCCCATCGGGAGTTATCTGGCGCTAAAAACGACGAAACGGCTTGTTCATAACAATGAAATGAAACTAATTATAAATCAACTAAATATGTTAAGTTTACGTCGGAATAAACCAGTTTAAATATTTCATTTTAGTTTCCATTTTTATAGTTGTTTTATAAGCTTTTACCTTATTGTCTGTTGTTTAACAAGCGAGTATTACGAAAAAATCTCTTGGCCATTGAGGCTTGAATAAGATTCGAAAATATAAAACAAATTTTTGATCTTGTTGTAACATCCCTTCTTTGCTAACGATTGTAAATATTTTTCGATAAAAAAAACGTGTTATCTTAAAATGTAAAAGAAAATAATACCGAAGCAAAAAAATTCAATCGTGATTTACTGGAAAAATTTTGTGCTATGATGTATTCAATGTATAAAACAGTGTATGCAATATAACCGTATAACTCGGTAAGTAACGCATGTTTATGGGTTTTTATTATATCACCGGCTACATAAACTTTCTCGCTAACGTTTGTTCGAAAGTAAACAAAGCGATAAATCTATGTTACGACTATGTTAAATTACTGACACGAAAGTTCATTTCGCAAATTAAAATAATTCAAACGTTCGCGTGATTTTGTTTGTTCTATTTATAGTTTAATTCATCATTTAATTATATTCATCGGATGCAAGTTACAGTTATTAAACTCAGTTTTTTTTTTTTTTTATTAAAACAATAATTATAATAGATTTATTATAACGTAAGTTTAATCGATTTTGTTATTGCCTAATTTATTATTGAATTTAAAACCAATAAAAATTATTTTACATAATTTGAAAGTAAGGTCATTTTAAAAATAAAGAAAAAATTTTCCATTGCACTTAAAATGAATTAAACAGTTGCAAATTGATAGAGAAAACGTTATGTGATGTTTACTTTATCCAACATAGTCTGGAAAGCGACTATTAAAGCAAAGTGTAAAACTGCACTTTTAATGATAAAATCAAACGAAATATTTTATTAAATTTTTGTCCAAACTTATAATTATAATGATAATTATTGTAACTTATAATGAAGATAAAAATTCACGCCAATATTTAATAAGTCTACTCGATAAAGATTTTTTGTAATTTAATTTTTGTAATTTATCGAATAAAATTAATATAAACTACGATGTACTTTAATCCTCATAATTACTTCATTAAAATTCTAAATCATATCAATTAAAATATAATCGTCGATTTGATTAAACTGAAGACTAAATTCTATTTAACAATATAAATTTTTCATTAAAATCTTTTGTCTGAATAATAGATACCGTCGTCCCACTACATACCGTCTCCGCATGTTGAAATAAACGCACAGCCTAATGATATACTAAACGAATATTAAAAATGCAGTTGTAAACTTATTTAAAACTACAACATAATCGTAAACTCTTTCCAGGTAAAACAATCAATAGATATACTTTAGTTTTAAAAGCTAACTAGTATAAAAATGTCATTTTGAAATTTTCACAGAAAATAAAATACTCACGCGATTATTAAATTAGAATTAAGAAACTTACATAACTTAAGAGCATTGAGTCACGAAAATTTAAATAGACAAAGGGTGTAGCAAAAAAAATAACACTGTAAGGATAGGCTTTAGAAAGGGAAATCGAGTAAAAAGAATGGATCCGTAAGAAAATCTGAGAGAAGCTGCAGAGGAAAATGATATTGAAATACAGGTTGTATTTGTATACTCGTACTTTAGAATAGGATCGCGTACGAAATGGAAAAGAATATGATGTATTTTTTTTTTGTAAACAAAGCTAAAAAAAAAAGAAACAAATCAACTTCATATGTTTATTTATATTTATCAAAACTTTTATTTCTTTAAAATATTATTTATTGATTGAGGGACCATAAGAAATTGTATTTATGATTCAATCGGGTAAAAGACCCAATACCAGAACGATTTCATGATCATTATTTTATACTTAATCTTGTACGCGATAAAATCAAATGAAATTTTTTTTATTCCTAACCTTATTCTTTTTTTACAAAATGGAATATAAGCTAGGCTTGAGGATGCATTCAAAATATGAAAAAAAAAATAAAAAAAGGAATTATCCAATAATTTTGCCAAGAAAAAAGTATTTCACTTTAATAAAAATTAAATGAAACTTATAAAAGTAAATTCTACACTTGCAGAAAGAATTTATTTGAAAATAATTCGTACCCGTCGAGATCCAAAAAAAACATTCGCATAATACGTACGATATCCGCATGCGTAATTTTATCTCTAAGGCTAATCTTCGTGCCGATTAAAGAGCAAATTAAAGAACAAAAAGAAAAAAGAAAACAAACAAACAAACACGAAGCCCACACACGGTCGAAAGAGAAACGCAATATGCAGCTTAGTTGTTCGCGCGTTCAATCGCGTTGCTGCATAAAGCGTCAAAATGTGTAGTAGTGGGGATAGGGCGCGCAGCATAGAGTCAGTGACCTGAAAACTTACTTGCGCATACACACTCACACACACACACACATATATATATATATATATATATACACACATAGACGAAACTATGCCGATGAACTGAATATATACGTACGGTGGGTGGGGGGGGGGGGTTATAGTTTCGGATGGCTCAACGAAAAGTGCGCTCTTCCATTGCGGCATACTCGCGTGTGCGCGTGCATAATGCACACGGGGAACGCTTTCCACTTGCGCACGTACGGATGTCTTCCGCTTTGCACTTACGCACGCGTGAATCGAACGGGAAAAGAAAAAGAAGGATTTGGTCGGAGAGCGATAAGAAAGAAGGAGAAAGTAGAAGAGACGTTTTCGTACGGGCACTTTTCGAATCTCTTTTGTCATTATTCATCATCGTTCTTAGGATATTCGTTGAGATCGGTTAACATTGGTTGACCTTTTGCCAACTGTATCGATGCGACCGTTTGTTTTTATCGGTATGTGGAGAGATTCGACATTCATATACAAACACATTTTTTTTCTTCCATGCAATAGAAAAAACAAAAAAAATAAAAAAAAGTGTCTTTTTTTTCGATGAATATATAACAATCCTATTATATGTATATAATGTATAATAATCCTTTAGTTTCATAGTTTTATCGATATTTTATAATTTGAATAGCAAACAAATTTCATGTTTTCTTTTTATTTTTTCATTTTATCTATGTTGGAAGCTATTATTATTATTTTTTTTTTGCATGCATTCCGTTTATTCGGACTCGGCATTATGACGGATCGTTTCAAATGTTTTTTTCAAATGATATTATTTATTTTCGGAAAAAATCAAAATGTTTTGACATTATGTAAACAACAAGAAATAATGATTACACGTTCGTAAACAAATGATAAGTAAATATTATGCTTGATATCTAAAAAAAAAGTTACAAATTCAAAGGAATTAACAATGCGTGCGTATCGGTTTTAACTCACAAAAACAGAAAATATTTAATTATTTTATAAATGTAAATATATCGATAAAAGCAACTTCGTAAAAAAAGTACGAGTATACGACTTTTGATTATTTAGTAAAAAAAATCACAATCTGTTTTGTCGCAAGTAGTAAACTACAGATGACGGTTTTAAAATGTATATCTGTCAACAAAATTACAAGCACAAGTATCGTCTGCGTTAAATATAATTAAATTATAAATTTTGACGAAATAATGAGCTGGTATTAGAAATAATCGTAAATCGTTATCAAGTTTAAATAAATAATCATTTTTCGTGAACCCATTTTACTCCCGGTAAAAGTTAGATAATTTATCAGCGATCTATTCAAGAGTCGAGGGGGACAAAATTTTATAGGGTGAATCTGGATAATGAGGATTAAAATATATATTTATTAAGCGCACTGGGAATACGTTCCCCCTTAAGTGCGATAAAGCCAGTTTCACTGAACTATATATAGGTAAACGTAGTAGAACAAGCCTGTCATTCATGAGCAGCCTGGCAAATTAATGAAGTGCTTGTCTCCATTTTAGATTTGCGTGCTGTAATTGGGCTGGTGTATACATTTATATATATATATATATATATATATACACATAGATAATAATTTTTATAAAGATAAATTAATACGTCGAGAATTCGAATAAATGATAACTATTAGGTAAAGTTTAATGAATTGATAATTTATCGTTAATTAATCGAAAAATATTAATAAAATCTATGTTAATTACATATAGAACTTGAATTTAATGAAAATCATTTTCGAAATAATTAATTAAAACTACAATAATTCAATTAATATTTTGAGTTTAACGAAAGAGAAATAAATAAATTTTTGCAAATAATCTTCAACCTCTTTATCGATCAATTTTTATTAAAAAAAGTTTTGCTTATAATAATAACATATATTTAAAAAGCTTCAATACTTTAACATGTATACATTTTTCATTTTGTTATGACATTTTTTAAATTATTAATATATTATTTTTGCAATTCAATGCATTAAATTTTTTTAATACGTAGTAAATATATAATTTTATTATTCTATACATATTGGCTTTAATTTTATTTTTATTTCTTTTAATTGTCAATTAATTCTCATTATACAATTGCATTTTCAAATGATGCAAGTTACGATTAATCAGTACGTATTAATTAGTATTATTATATTGATTACAAGTAAAATCGTTATTTTCATTTAACTATTTTTATCGATGTCTCAGCGCAATTGTATATATAAATGAATAACTAAAAAAACATTTAACAAAATATAAAAAATTAATAATAAATTTATTCGGTTTGTTCGTATACACACAACTTATTATCGATTTATTTTATCAAGCCACACAAATACTTCATTTTGCATTGTTTTGCAACGAACACTTCAAAGTCGCGCAATCAAAAATATTCCAGTTTATTTCAACGTATACTCAATGTATTTTATTCAATTATACTCAATTTATTAATTACGAGAGTACAGCCCAGCAATATAATAATTTCAACATCGGGGGATTTTAAGTACAAAGACGTGCACGTCGCATAAAAGCGCAAAATCGTTGGACTAACAAACCCGATAAAAAGAATGTAAGTACGTCCATCGATACCTTTTATGAGCAGAATAACTCACTTCACCGAATAATCCTTTCCACCCTCCTTCCTCACTTTCTCTCTCTCTCTCTCTCTCTCTCTCACTTTCTCTCTCTCTCTCTCTCTCTCTCTCTCTCTCTCTTTCTCTCTCACTCTCCATCTCCTCCTCTTTCAATCTACGCTTGCGCACACGTACTTCTACACTCGTAAAGCTGCTAGTCGAGCGATCGGGAATTGCCTTCGCTCACCGCTAGAGATAGGAGTTTAATTACCGAGCTAGTCGAAGCGCAAAGGCGGAAAAGCTTCTTCGGAGAATCGGGCAAAGTTGCCGCTACAGACTGCCGTTCCACCCTTACCACCTTCCTCTTACCTAAAGGAGTACCGAACAAGGAAAGAGATAGATAGAGAGAGAGAGAGAGAAAGGTAGCACCGTCTTTCACGTAAGCCACAAAGGATCTGAAAGAGTAAGATGAAGAGAAGAGAGAGAGAGAGAGAGAGAGAGAGAGTAGGAGGAGGTAAAGGAGAAAGAGCATAGAGCTGCGAGTTGCGCGTGAACTCGTCCGAGGAGAGGTAGCTTTCCAAGCCATTGGCAGGGAGTGCACGAAGACGACTTCTGTACGATCGAGACGCTGAAGATTGATCGGTTAATCTCGTTAGAGAGTAAGTTGCGCAATCGTTCGACACCTCATATGCGTGTACGTGTATATGCACATGTACGTAAGATACAAGCGTTTAAGTGTGTATTTATGGAGGTGGACGTACATATGTGTCGTATATACGTAAAAGGCTTTAAAAGAAGGCAATTGAGCGGCACGGTCAGCAACAGCTGACACGGCGACTTTGCCCATCGAGGAGACCCAACGAGCGCGTGTCGAGACTCTGCGCTCGCTTTTACCTCACGCTTAATTTGGATAAAGATCGACCTTCCACTTTTATAAGCCGACAAAGTGATTTTTTCGGTGTTAAAGCATAACATCCCCCTTATGTTTACCCGATGCTTTCGTCCCGATGCTTCTTCTATTTTCCGATTTCTTTATTTTATTTATTTACTTATTTTTTATTTTTTTTTTTTATTTTTTTTGTTTTCGTAAGTACTTTAAATGTCGTAGGCTCTTGTTCTGTTTTTCTTATAAAATTTCTTATAAATGAGAGGAAGAAAACTGGTAAAAGAGATGAGGAAGAGAGGTGCACTTTGTAATTATTATTTGTTTATGGTCGTAATTGAATGCGGTGATCGTGAGTTTGACGCTAATTAGTAGATAGATGTTCTTTTCAAAGTTGCCCGTTGAATTTTCTTCTCCACATAATAAATTACGATATTAAAATTTAAATTACTGGATGAGACATGTAATTATTGGTCGTTCAATAACTTATTTCATTATTTAATTTTTTTTTTTTTGTTTATTTTTTTAATTAAGAAATATCAGTTTTTAATTCTTTCTAAGAAATATAATTAATTTTTTTAAAATTAATAATTAATATTTTAAAATATTGTACAATAAAAAAATATTTTTTACGAAACACAGTTAATTAATTTAAGTCGAAATTCAAAGGTCAGAAACGGTTTTAAAAAAATCTGTTAAATAAAATGTCTTCATACGCATATATGTATTTTAAATTTACTTAGTTCATCAGGATTTCATGCTGTATACTCGTAAAATGTTATCTCTTAAAATGTTATTAAATAAGAAACTTAATTGAGAAAAGTACACTCGTTAAAAAAAAAAGAGTAGTACTTTTTTGTTAAAAATTCTTTTCTTTAATTCATTTAAACATTGGTATTTAAACTCATTTACGAATCTTAATTTTTTCTACTTACAAAACAATTTATTTTTATCTTATTTCTTTTGTAGACTTTTTTAAGATAATATATTCACAACGTCGCACACAAAAACACATAATTAAATCAATCGGCTGCAAAATGCTCAATAATCAACGTACGTACTTTGTTTACTAAAATCTATCTACTAATCACAGTTGAAGTTGAATCCGAGAATTTCGTAAATTTAAAAAAACGGTGTTGCGCCAAAATGCGGTTGCGAAGCTAATAAGTTTTACATTCTAGTGAATTATGACTCATTGTACTCATATCTCGGTGAAGCCGAAGGGGAGAAATGCGGAGCCAGTTTCTAGGACCTGCAGCCTCTAAGCTCCGCTATATTTTCCAGATATATTCGTTCTCTTTTTCTCTCTCTTTCTCTTTCTCGCTCTCTTTCTTTCATTTTGTGCCTTTGTCCTTCTTTGATCCTACTCCCACTGACCCTTTAACATTCTCTTGCGCTCTTCTCCATTTCTCTCTTCTTCTTTCTCTATGTCTCTCTCTCTCTCTCTCTCTTTCATGTGCCCTCGCGGGACCAAATAAGCGCTGCTAATTTCTCATGCACTCTTGCAGAAACCATTGCTATCCTCTTCTGCAGTGCGGCTGCTACCGCTGCCACTGATGCTGTTGTCCGGAATTTGCTTGAAAAGATTCGAAGAGAAAGAGAAATAAGGATTGCGATAAAGCTGGATAAAGAGAAAGGTGTGGGAAAAGACGACAAAAATATATTTTATTATGTTTTTAAAATAAATGAATAAGCGTTTAAATTTTCAAAATTTTATACAAATAAAATTTACATACGATTTGTAAAAAATTTTACGATCATTGCCAGATTGAAATCATTTTTCATAATGTAGTTTTTGTTTTTTTAATTATTAAGAAAATTTTAACAATTAAGTTTCATATTATTCTTTTGATACATTATTCTAATGTAATATTTTTTTTATCTTACATTCGTGTTTCATGTAATAAAACGTTCGTTTCATTCTTCTTTTTCATTAAAGAGAATCGTAAAATTATACTAAAAAAAAAAAAAGTTGTGGCAATTTTTTATTTTTTAAAAAACACGTATAAAATATTTTAAACTGTGAATATTTTACAATTTCGTATTATTAAAATAATTATTGGCGATAAATTAGGGTAATTTGTTAATGGAATTCGTTTAGGATTTTATTTCAAATTCATAATATGTTCAAGCAAAGTTTAGTATCATAAGATATCCACTATTTACAATTTTAATCTAATAGTTATATATTAATAAAATAGTTATATAGTATAGGGTTATCCATTTTACGCTTGGGAAAGTAAAGCTAAAGAAAACACATAAAATATTCAGATGGAAACGAAATTCTTTATTCAATATAAAGATTGAACCTTGCCATTATACGTGAAACACAACATCATTCAAATGTTCTCCACGGGACCTCTTACAGGCCTCAATCCTTTTAAGGTAATTTTCAATGACTTTTCGGCATATTTCCGGCAATATCTCGGCCATAACTTCACGAATATTGGTTTTTAATTGCTCAAGATTTTGAGGATTGTTCGCGTAAACACGATCTTTCGCATAGCCCCATAAAAAGAAATCCAAAGGTGTTAGGTCGCAGGATCTTGCGGGCCAATTGACATCACTTAATCTCGAAATTACGCGTCCTGGAAATTTCTCTTGCAAAAGTGCTCGATTAGCCTGTGTTGTGTGGCTTGTGGCTCCGTCCTGTTGGAACCACATGTTCTCCAAATCATAATCTTTAATTTCTCTCCAAAAATAATCGGTTAACATCCCGTCCATAGCGATCAAAATTGACTGTAATGGCTCTTCCTTGATCGTTTTCAAAAAAATACGGGCCAATAACACCACCAGACCATAATGCACACCAAACGGTCACTTTTTCCGGATGCAAAGGCCTTTCTGCGATCACCTCAGGATTTTGAGAGCCCCATATGCGGCAATTCTGTTTATTTACGTAACCACAGAACGAAAAATGAGCTTCATCACTAAAGAAAATTTTGTTCGAAAAATCGTTATCAATGGCTTGTTGTTCAATCACCCAATTCGCATACATTCAGTGTTGTGTATGGTCTTGAGGCTTAAGTTCTTGAGTGAGTTGGATTTTGTACGGATGGAGATGCAAATCCAAATGCAAAATCCGCCACAATGAGCCGTAAGACAAGCCCAAATGTTGAGCACGTCGAGGAATCGACAAACTCGGGTCTTCCTTCCCACTTTGAGCAACGACAGCGATATTTTCAGCAGAACGAATGTTGCGATGATGCACAGGCCTTGCAATCTCAATAACCGATCCAGTCTTTTCAAATTTTCTCACTGTGTTAGAAATTGTTTGCTGTGTAGGTCGATTATGTCGACCGTAATCGGCTCGTAAAGCCCGAAATGTTGATACAGCAGAATCACCATTTTTATAATAAAAATTTAATAATTTCAACGCGTTCTTCGACTGTTAAACGATCCATATTTCTAAATGGCAAACCTTTAACTAAAAAAAACATGCTTTGAATGACATTTAACTCTGACAGATGTCAAATGGCAGGGTTATACTTTTCCTACCACGAAATGGATAACCCTGTACTTATTTGTTATAAGGACATTTAATTTTGAAAAAAAAAAAAAAAAAAAAAAAAAAAAATAATAATAAATAAATAAATAAAAGGAAAATGAAAGAACGAAATGGATAGAAAAAATTAAAAAAATCTAAACGAAAGACAACAGTTAAAGTAAGTATAGTAGCAGATTAGAGAGAAGAAGTAGATAAAACTTTAAAAGCAGGCGCAGATAAAGATGTACGCTGGTCGAAAGTATAAAATGTAGCGCAGTAAGAGATTTACCTCTAAACTACCTCCTTATTCGCTCTCTTTCTCTTTTACGTACTTTTTACAGCAAAGAGGAGCCTTTTGAATCTACGTTGTCGAGGAATTTATATACGAAAACTCGACGACGCTTGCTTCGCTGGACTTGGCCGCTTTCTTTTTTTCTTCTCTTCTTGCTTACGCTTGCTTCTACTTTTCTTCTACCGCTTTTTTTTTTTTTTTTTTTTTTTTTTTTTTCTTTTTCTTTTATATTTCATGTTCGCTCGCGAGTCATCTTTTTTTTTTTTTTTGCGGTATGTACTTTCTTATGTACGGTTTTTTTTTTCGCCTTTTGTTTTTTTGCTTTATTTTTCTTTGCATTTCGAAATTGAAGGGTTTTTTCTTTCTATGCTCCGTGACTCGTGCGTTATTATTTTTCTTTAACGAGTTTGAAGTTTGTTTAATGGTAAAGTAAATTTTAACGAGCACTTTAGAGCGATCTTTGTTTTCTAAGGATTCATAGAAACTCAAAATTTTAATGCGTTTTTTGATTTTTATCAAATTCAAAATATACTTTTTTTATTCAATTTTAGATTTATTTTATATGTTCCATTCTCAGAAATAATTAAATTGTTATTTTGATAGAATTTATTAAATTATTATAGACAATTATTGTCAATAATAACAACTAATGTAATATCAATGTAATTTTTTAATGTGAAAATAAACGGATAAAGTCAGAATTCAAATATTTATTTTGGCAAGTAAAATCTATTTATATATATTTATGTATCACATTTTATAATTATTAATTACGCTTCGCAAATAATAATAGTTCATTTAAAATAATGGTCCAAATCGTTACTACGAATAATCAGTTAGCTATAATTCAGAATGCGTATTCGTTATGACAAAATCATAACAATAATATTGTCATTTAAATTAAAATTTCCTGAAAAATAAAATAAGACTTTGACAGAAGTTGTGAAGCAAGATTAAAATAGAACAAATCGTTACAAATATTCGCATAATTATTATGAAAAAAAAAAAAACGCTGCGTGTGAAGCAATAAAAAAATAAAAAAATTTTAAAAAAGTCGCCCCGTCCAATTGATTAATCGATAAGATTAAACGTTTTAAAAATATTACAACGGGCTGCAAATCACGGTAAACATCTAGTTATGCCGGGCAAGTACATTGAACAGCGGTATCTAATTAAACATCAGGTACATCCAATTACACGAAGCAAGTACATTGCCCATTTACATTTTGTTGCATCAAGCAAGTGTACTAAACGCACCGGTAACCGGTTAAATTAATGTATTTAACATATTCATTAGGATATATTTCTTTTTTCCTTTTTTTTTTCTTTCTATTTTCTTTTTTTTTTATTTTTGATTGAAATAAAAATTGTTATTTTGTTTACGTTGTTTTAAATGAAAAAAATAAAAATTTTTTTTTTTTTAACTATGTATTTAATGATTTTTTAAAATGAAATATTATTAACGGCGAATCTCGCTTTCGTCTAAATAAAAATTTTATTATTACATATTTTTTATTTATTTATTACATATTTTTGAAATATATTGCCATTTGCACGATATTTTACTAAAAATTATTTTATTCATTGATTATGAAAGTTTTAAATATCCAAGTTTTAAACATATCGAATGAGTTTTTGAGATCATTTTTATCAATCGACTTTAGTATGTCGGTCATCGCTTTTTGGATGGCCTCTACGTCGGCATAACGTTTTCCTTTCATAGGCAAGTGCAATTTGGAGAACAAGTAGAAGTCGCACGGAGCCAAATCCGGCGAGTACGGTGAATGGTTGATGGTTAAAATGGAATTTTTGATCAAAAAATCCGTGATCAAGTTCGATCGATGAGACAGGGCATTATCATGCAACAAACGCCAGCTCCCTTTTTCACGCATTTATTGTGGCCGCACACGACGAATACGGCTGAGCAAACGCTTCATAACACCAAGATAAAACACAGCAGTAATCGTTTGACCAGGTGGAACGAATTCACGATGAATAATATCCTCCGAATCGTAGAAACAAATCAACATTGTCTTCATTTTTGACTTTTCAAGACGACTTTTTTTCGGATTGGGCTCGGTTGGGTGCCCATTCCATTCAGCACTCTGACGCTTGGTTTCGGGATCATATTGAAAACACCATGTCTCGTCACCAGTCACAATTGAATATTTCAAGTTTGGGTCCTTTTTTGACTCTTTAATCAAATCCTTACAATGTTGAATTCGGAGCAATTTTTCGTAGTCGGTCAATTTGTGTGGAACAAAGCGTGCACACACCTTCCGTAGATTCAAATGATCGGTCAAAATGCGATGAATTGAATTTTTGGACATATTCAATTTCATTTCCATGTATCGCAATGAAGATTTTGGCTCATTTTTTATAAATTCACGCACTTTTTAAATGTTACTTTGAGTAACCACGGTATTCGAAGGACTTGGATGTTCGTCGTCCTGAATGTCTTCACGATTTTTCTGGAACCGCTTATACCACTCATACACTCTGGTACGGGATAGACAATTATCGCCATAAACTTGTTTCAGCAAATTATGCGTCTCAGTAAAGGATTTACCGAGTTTAAAACAGAACTTAATATTTGCTCTTTGTTCGAAGTTCATTTTTCGACCGATGCCACAAACACACTGTCATTTTGAGCACGATATTTTGGTTTCCATTGAACCAAATGTCATAAAATTTTGACAGGATGTCAGTTAAGAATGGACCTTTCCATTGCTAACATCCACCAATAGGTGGCGCCAATATAAATCGATGTTTTGAAAAAGTTCCGTTTTCCATGGGACACACTGTGTAGTTTGCAATACGAATGATTTTCATGCTTCTTCGACTTTACAACCTAACCTTTCGACGTCACGTGTGAGATATTATCTTTAGCAAATCGTTTCAGCTTTTCCTCGATTCTCACTTTACATTTCCTAATTTTCTCGTTACCTTCACAATCTTTTTATCAACTTTATCTTTTTCTTTAATTCCTTTCTGCTTCAGTATTTCTTTTGAGTCGCTCGGCCATGTTACTTTTTCTGTACGTAGCTTGACATGCGTTTTGTCCGTTCTTTTTTTTATCTCGCTTTTTTCTTTCCTTTCTTTGTTTATTTAAACATATATTCGTCTATTTAAATATATATATATAGAAAAAAAGAAAAAGAGAGAGAAAGAGAGAGAGAGAGAGAGAGACAAACTTTGCGCGTACAAGCGCCGTTATCGCTTTTTCGCTTCTTTTGTTCAGCTTCGCTGCAGTGCGGCAAGCGCTTACGTGTTCCTTTGCACTTTATTCCGTCAGAAGCTTTATTTTACTCTTTCGCTAGTTCCCCTTCTCTCTCTCTCTCTCCCTCCCTCTCTTGTTCGCACGCGTACACGCGTTGGCTCTCTTTTTCCATTTTAAAGCTTTTATCTTTGCGCGTATTTCTCGCTTGAGTATCGTAATATAGAACTCGTTTTCTACCCCGAAGAACGCAACATTCAACGAAGAAACTACCAGAAATACGTTGCGACTAGTTGCGTTTATCGATTTTTTCTTTTTTTTTTTTTTTTTATTCTTTGCATGAATTTTGTATTTAATTTATTGTTTTAAAAATAACAATGAGCTTGTCTTTAATTATAATTAATTTTTCAAAACTAAATTTACGAAAATGAGGTTGAAAAAAAAAAACATAATGTGAAAAAATAACTTTCGTAGTAATTTATTTCAACAGATAAACGTAAGATGTTTTAAGTGCAAAATCAAGCGAAGGTTTTTACAACGGTGGATGTAGAGGCACATGATATAAATATCAACCTGAATTTACGAAAACATAAACGATAATTAATGGCTTAGTTTTTTTAAAGGGTAAATGTTTTATAAAAAATAAACAATATCTTATCTATATGGTAAATCTAATTTTTCATAAAATAAATTTTTAAATAATCTCATGTAAATATAAAAATTAATACTTTTATAGTAAAAAAAAAAATCAAAAATAAATGTAAAGAAAAAGAAATTTTTATCGTTTTATTCAATGTATCGTTCAAAAATATAAAAAATTACTAAAGTGTGCTAGCTGCTCGATGTTTCGGTTTTCGGAATCAACTATTAACCATAAATCAATGCCACTCGTTTCGAATCATACGTCAGCGTTTTTTGCGAAAAAGCTAATCGAAAACGGGAAAGAAAAATGTTTTTTCTTTAAGTCAAAGATCGTTTTTTTTTTTTTTTTCGTGGTACTAACCCTTACGCTTAATGGTATAAGAGAAAAGAAAACAACTGTGATAAAAAATATAGTATTTATCAAAATAATTGAAGTATACTCGTAACCGTAAAAGAATGGCAGTTAAAGAGCCAGGGATAAAAAAATAACAACTACAATTGAGAGAAAACGAATAAAAGACGAAAGTTAACATTCGATCTCTAGTATACGACTATAAATTCTCTAACTTCTTAATTTTTCCAAAATAAGAATAATTTAATTTAAATTACAAGAAAAATTCATAATTAATTTACTCGATTTACAATTAAATTTTAACACTTGTTAAAAATCATCGACAAAATTATATTTATTCTGAGATAACAAGTATACGACTAAATTTTAGCTTTTTACATAAATAGACTTTATTAATATATTTAAAATTTATTGAAAACAGTTCACAAAATATTACCTACCCTTATTAATGAAATATGTAAAAAAGTGCAAATAAATCTAAAATTTATCAAAACTCTTTTACCAATAATAATACTTTATTTATAAAATGTATACGAAAATGGAAAACGGATTTAAAATAGTGCATTAAGTATTTTAAAAAATTCTTAGTTTCTTAGAGAATATCGCTTAAAAAAATATTATTTTATATTTTTTAATGTAAATATTGTTTTTTATGTAATTGTTATGATATGTAAAATTTATTTTTCAATGAATGGTAAAACATTATTTCACACATATTTAATTCATAAAAAATGCTTACATTAGTGCAAAAATTTAATGTTTTATTACTGTTGATAATTTGTAAACGACAAAAATTATTGGGATTGTTCATAGGAATAAAAATACGCATTATTAAATCATTGATTAAAATTTATTTTATAAATTAATTTTCGAGAGAGTTGAAAAAAAAAAAAAATAAATAAATAATAATTTGACATTATATAATCGGCGAAATTTGCCGCTAATGTTTATGATCCTACAATTATTATTGAACTGTTAACATCGGCTTGTCGGATCATTACGATACCTAAATTTATTAATAGCTAATTGTTTGACAATTAGTTTTTTCTAAAATATTTTTCGAGATTAAAAGTTTAAAATGCACGGACATTAATTTTTCATACATTTTAACTACGCGTACTCACGAAAAATGCATTACTTAAATTTTGCATGTAATTTCGCTCGCGTAATGATATCTCATATGTAAAACTAATGGCTCTTGGTATACAACGAAAGTAAGAAAAAAAGCAAGTTCACATTTAAACATCGTTTATACCCAACAAAGCGTATATACACAAGCTTAAGCAAAATACTTCGGCGAAAATGCACCGGAAAAAAATTTACCGACGAAAACCCGTCAAAGTCTTTCATTATCGCTCTTGTAAAAAGTAAAAGCCAGAAAACAAGCGCGAGAAGAAAAGATGGAAAAAAAATACATGAAAAATAAAAGTATGAAAGATAGAGAGAGAGAGAGAAAAAGAGAAAGAGAGAGAGAGAGCGATAGTGAGTAGGAGAAGCCTGAGAAAACATACGAGAAGAAGGAAAAAGAAGAAGAAGAAGAAGAGCATAAACCTTGAGAAAGAGAAAGAGTACGAGGAAGACAAGGGCAAGGTAGTGCTTCTGCTGTTGCAAGCAAAAGGAAAAGAATATGTACGGTAGTGGGTATAGGATAGGGGAGAGAAAGAGCGAGAGAGAAAGAGAGAGAGAGAGAGATATAGAGGAGAATGAAAAGCCGTTGAATGAAGACTTTGTGTGAGGCAAGAGGTGTAATATTCATTGGGGAAAGGGAAAAGGAGAGAGAAGTGCTTGAGCGTTGGTGGCGATGACGCGACGATATCCCCTTCTTGTGTCTCGCTTATATACGTTCCTCTCTCTCTCTCTCTCTCTCTCTCTCTCTGTCTCCTCTCTTCCTCTCTCTCTTTTTCTTTCTCACTTAGGTTTAAGCTCTTTCTTCAGGGGTTGACTGGAAGTATGGTTATTACCGGTAAATAATTTAGCGTCTACCTCCTCTCTCTCTCACTCTCTCTTTCTTTCATGTTGCTTTTACTCTATCGCTCTCTCGCTTACTTGGCGCAACTAATGAAAATTCGAACCTTATATCTTCGCACGAGTGCGCGTCAAAGGAGATGCGAAAGAGAGAAAACAATGAGGTGAAACGTTGAGTAGAGGGAGAGAGAAACGTAGCGTTAGCTAAGAGGAAGACGTATCAAAACATGTCTTTTAGCTAATGTAGGAAAAGAGAAAAATTGAAGTATAATTAGAGCTATGAAGTTTAAGTGATACTTTATAAGTTCTACGAATGATGCTTCTAAAGTTATAGGTATTTGGCTGTAATTATCTTATTTTGTTAATTTCCATCGAAATCAAAAGATAGTTTTGCAATATAATCTCCTTTTAATTTAGTACACTTATTTCAGCGTATAACTAATTTTTTTTAAGTCGACTTCAATAACTTAAGTTTTACACAGTTAAAGTAGAGCTGAATTTCTGAAACTCTTGGGAGATCCCTCATACAATTGTCATCGTAATTATCTTACATCAATAATAATTATTGTGAAAAATTAGAAAAATATGCAAAAAGAATAATCATGAGAAATTGAAGTTTTAGAATAATGAATGATAAAAAAAAAGTGCTTATACATTTTTAATATAATTCAGCTTTATACAACTGCGATAATACTATAGAACTATGCATTTATGCATACAATATTTAAGTAGAAGTAGTCAACGTGTGATCAGACACTAATATATTTATAGTCGTTAATATAGTATTATATTTAGATTAGGCTGTAGTTTATGAAAATATTAAAAGAAAAAAATAATGAAACTATTACGTAAATTAAAAGTTTAATAATAATTGTTTAAATTGATTAAATTTAAATTTATTTAACCAAAATAGAAAAATAAAAAAATGAAATGAAAAGTTATAAATGCGATAAACTAAAAGTGTTGTTAAATACACGGGAACACTTAACTCATTCACAATGTATAATTTATTTAAAAAATTACGTTATGAATAATTATAATGATTAATAAAATTTTTGATACAAATATTTAATATCGAATTTTATAATGAAAAGAAACTCAATTTTTTTTTTTTTTTTTTTTGTTTTTTAATAATAATTTTATGAAAGTCAGGCTTAATTTTAAAAGAAAGAAAAATACAAGCTTTAATGCAGTAAATTAACCTCAAACCGCGACAGACCATGAAGATAAAGGCCGACCACAACAAAGACAGGAAAAGTGGAAGAGCAAGCGCAACTAAAAATACGAATAATTATTACAATATATATTCATGAAATTCTAGCATAGTGCAACAGGGGTAGAAAGAGAAAGAGAGAGAAAGAGCAGCAGCAGAGAGAGAGAGAGAGAGAGAGAGAGAGAAGCTCGAAAAAGTCTTGCCTTTTCCTATGTATACATATAGATCCATATCGCTAAAGCATATACCGCGACGTATTACCCGCATGTGCTGGCTCCTAGCTACGTATGAGAACGAGAAAAGCCTCTCTCACTCACTTTCCCTCCCTCTCTCTTTCTCTCTCTCTCTCTCTCTCTCTTTACCATGTGTGCGAACGTAAACGTACACATACACATATATAAGCGCATCTGTCCGGTTTTCTCCGTTAGGTAGACGAAACTCGCGAGGGGATTTTCGTTACGAGAGAGAGATAGAGAGAGAGAGAGAGAGAGAGAGGGAGAGACCCCTAAGAGCATCAAAGTTCAGAGATTCAAATAACCCATACTCCAACGTTGCCGGTGCTACTGCCGTTGCTCTGTGGTCTTGCCTACCCGCTGCTTTCAAAATAGATTTATGCGAGACGAGAACAGTTAGCGGCGTAAAATCGCGTCTCGTAGCTCGAAAGAGCTTTGGCTTTTTCTTCCTTTCATTTTATCCCACATATTTTTCTCGATTTTTCTTTATTGCGAAGGGGAGAAAGGGGTATGAGGCCCGCTTTGGCTCGGCTTTGAAATATAAATTGTTGAGCAAACGCGAAAAGTTTTCTCGCTCGAGTTTTAACCTTCGTTGCAATTGGGCTATACGTATGCGTATACCTTTTTCTCTTTACTTTTTTTTTACATTTTTTTTTTTTATTTTTATTTATTTTTTTTTTTGTTTCATTCGTATTTTTTTCAATGCTTTATATTTTGCCAGAACGCGGATGCGCATATGAGAGGTTAAATTTGTAGCTGGAATTTACAATTTAAATTATTGTTGACTAGCTACAATAATTTAAAGGAAAGTACGCGCGGGCCATCCTATTTTTAGATGTTATTATGGAAATGAATTAATTAGCTTGGATGGATAGAGCAGAGGAAGAGAGAAGGAAGCGCGTACACGAAATTAAAACTGCGATCGTCAAATTTACTTGGTGATGAAAAAGCAGATTAAATATTTAACCTGTAACGTATGCCGTAAAAATTTTTTTATTTAACTTCATTTACTACTTTTTAATAGGGAAATTTGTAATGGAAAGCGAATGAATTGCAAATTAATTCTTATTAAACCTATTCTTATTTTATCGAATTAACTTAAAATTGAAAAAAGGGAAAAAATATTGTAATAAATAAATATTCTATTAGAAATATAAATTTGTTGTAACATTAGTAAAAATAAAATGTAAATATGAATAACTTTTGATAAATTTTAAATTTTACAATTGTTTAATAATATTACTAAAATTTAGTTGCTTTAATTTGTTTAAAATGTTATTTCGATACATGTATCGAGATGTAACATTATTTATCGATATTATTCGTCGCATGTATTTTATCAATATGATTACTTTTAAGAATAATTTTTATCTCAAAACTTAAAATGTTCAGTTAATTAAAAAATATGGAATAAAATAGAAGTTTTTTTGATACAAAATAGAATATTTATCATTCTTGAGATTACTGAAAATAAAGTATGATACACCACATAAACGTGACAAGGTTTTTACCTTTAATAAACTTCTCTTTTTGAATTTTAAAAGCTTTTATCTCTTTACACTCACCAGTAAATTACAATATAACACTAAGAAGACATTTTTGCACTTTTAAATCTTAAAGGTATACTTCGAATTTTAATTGCTGCTCGAATGATTTACAATACTTGCTTCATAAATCTTTTGAAGTTGCAAAAAAAAGAGAGTAAAAAAATAAGAAAAGTAAAAAGAAAAAAAATTAGGCTGTAGTAAGTACGGCGTGGAGCGTCGTAATCACTCGATTAGATAGAAAAAATTTACGCGAATATTTGAATACGTATACGTGTACAGAGGTCGAAAAATCAAAGAGTCCGAAGGGAGCGAGTACATCTCAAGCACAGGTGCGCTGAACGTCAAGTTATAAATTTTTCGCTACGATAAGCTGCGATGTTTTTCTCATTTCGAAATAAAATTTGCGATCGAGCTGTCAGGCTTATATTTATAGATGCCTATGTGGAAAGTCGAAGGCCCCGAAGCCAATTCACGCCCGTGAGTAAAGTACAAAACGTCTTTCTTTCTGTCGAACGATTTCAGCCTCTCAAGTATACCTGCTTTTCCCGTCTTGTCTCTCGTCTCTCTCTCTCTCTCTCGCTCTCTCTTTCTCTCTTTCTTTCTTTCTCTCTTCCCTCTCGCTCTTTCTGTCTCGACTATCCATCTATATCGGCGAGTACGAGAACGTCGGCGTTACGAGAGGTAAAGGGAAGAGGAAGGAGTGAAAAAAAAGTAAAAGAAAAAAAAGGAAAAAAAAAAAAAAGAAAAACGATCCATTTTCTCTGGGCCATTTTTCATAATGCCGCGGTGGCGCTACTGCTCACATTTTCCACCTTCGATTTCTCTCTCACTCGAAGAGAAAAAAAGTAGAGAGGTGAAGAGAAAAAGATAGAGAGAGAGAGAGAGAAGGGTGAGGAAAAAAAGAACGCCAGGTGGCAGTTTAAGGGAAGAGGCATGGAAGGCATCGCGAGGAGAAGTAGGAAGATAGCTTTTCAATGGACGTGAGCGCACGCGCGCAGAGATTCGAAGAGAAAGCCGATAATGTTTTATGCATCTTTCAAATCCTCCTGGCTAGCGGCAGCGGTGGTGAGCGACAATAAGAAACGAAAGGTGGCGTGAAGGTAAAATGGGAGAGAGACTACGATTTTCGCCTTCGATTCCCTTAACTTTCCTCCGAAACCATTCTCTCTCTCTCTCTCTCTCTCTTTCTCTCTCTATCTGTCCCAATTTTTCTCAAAATAAGATAACTCGCGCCGTTTCTTCTTTTTCTTTTCCTCCGTTGAAGCTAGCTCCATTTTCACACGCGAATTCGTTGCAATAAAACAAGAGAAGAGAGAGAGAGAGAGAGAGAAATGTTGGGTGAGTAAGACAGAAAATAAGAGGTAGTCGCAAGGTCATTTAGGAGAAGTTAGAAATTAACGAAGAAGCGAGAGATCACGGCTGCTATGGACGTGCGAAAAAAGTGAAATCGCTCGCTAACGGAAAATGGAAGGAGTATATAGCACCGACAGTTGGTGAAATATTAAAATTGACTTAGAAGAAAGACGGCGGTGAAAATATTAGGCGTGGATGGTGCCTTTCTCTCTCTCTCTCTCTCTCTCTATTTCTCGTAAACCTCACGGAGAGGCGATTATGAATTTTTTCACGTTTTTTATTTTATTAAATTTCGCTGCTAATGCGCTTAAGAGTTTGTTTGTTTGCTCGCGCGCGCATGCACAGAGGAATGTTACGTTAATGAGGCATCGTTGCGAAACTACCATTTATGTCTATCTCTCTTGTACAAACGATATCGTGAGAGTTATTGAAACGGCAAATGACTTGGCGTTAATATGCAGCTTTCGAAAGTTCGCCTGATAAATCTATATTGTAACCTCAGTATCTGGTTATAAGGAAAAATTAAAATAAACAATTTTATATATGTTGATAAATATAGAAAAATTTATATAAATAAAATCTACAAAATTATAAGCAAAGTTAGAAATAAGAAACAATTATAAAATAGAGCGATAGGATTAAGAAATTGAAATGTAACATAAATTACGAATAAATTCAATACCGCGAAACAGCAAGGGCATTGAACTCCAAGGTCGCTACAATCGGCGTATATTCTATATTATACTAGTTAGACTAATAAGAAATCAAAGTAAAGTTTAAACATAAAAAAGTAACAGAAAAAAGGTGAACACCGAAATAATCTCGTATAGAATAACACATAACACATTGGACAAACAAATAGAAAAAAGAAAAAATGTAAAATTTGAATTAGGAAAAAAGTTATTACAAATAGAAGCTCATAGAACATCTGTACCTCGAGAGAGTCAAAATTCTATGATGTTCCATGAGGGTTACTGGATGAATAAAAAACAGAATAACAATAGATTTTATAAAAATACATAGATAAAGAGAGTACACATATCGTGACTGAAAAAACAATCAATGAAATAAATTATTTGTACATAAAAAGTGAAAAAGAAAATTTAAAAAACTTGTAAACAATAAAAAAGCTCGAAATTTGCGAAAATCACGATATTGTTATACATGTAACGACGCAACTACATCTCAGCTAGAAAATAAGAAAAAAACATTCTCCAAAATATTGTAAACTATTAAATAACTGTCCATAGAAGCCCATAGAACTTTGCCTCAATCAAGGAGCGGCGAGAGTATATAAAGCCGAGTTCGACAAGGCAGAAGACACTTGATTTCAGACTTTCACAGAAGACGATCATAGATTACTCTTAGCAAATGTAAGAACAATTTATAATACATTTGAAATTTAACTTTTAAATTGATTTTAGTTTTTTTTTCATAAATGTGTGAAATCAAGGCAAAGTAACAAGAGATTTACAAAACCCCCAGTCGATGGCATTTTGCAAGTGCTGCAGATGCCTAAGTATTGGTAACATTGTAAATTTCATACTCAAGGGGTTTATTCTCTAAAAGGAAATAAGATCTTTGAGTAAACAGAAGACTTTTGGGCATATCGACATTGTGTTCGAGTGCACCGGGGTCGGGTGTTAAAATATTAAAAAATAAAAACAACATTGAAAAGAATAAACCGCACACGATTTCCACTATCGAATGAGTGTGGCTGGTTTAAACGCCTATGTATTAGTCTGCTGGGATAATGCATTCTCTAGCAAGTACATAGGTATAGTCTTCCTGAAAATTAAGCTCTTTAAAGGCCAAACGTAAACATTGGCCGGTCGGCGATCCTCGCGACGTCTCTCTCCAAGACGTCACGCAGTGTCGTATGATTGAAAAAATTTGTATTTAACTGAAATAAAACTAAAACGTCGGAAAGACACTTGTCTCGGAATTTAATTTATAAAATATACAATTGTTAAAAAGAACACAAATAGGATCTTGGTTGATCATGGATAAAATTTAAATTGTTAGCTTCTTTAAATTCGATTGAGATAAAAACACACACACACACACACGGGAAATGTCAACGAAATCGGGGTTCAGCACTCGAACGTGCACACATAAAATAAATAAAATTATAATACAAATGAATTAACATACGCTTTTGTTAATTTTGTTATAACGTGAGAATTCGACACGTTACAATATATATATATATATATATATATATATATATATATATTGTCTTTATTTATTTATTTATTTTTTTGTTTTTATTCTGTCTAGTGGACGAGTGGTAGGCGTTTTATTGAATGACTGGGCATTTTCTTTGGATTAATTTAAATAATGTATTATATATTATTTAGGATAAACTTATATATAACATGTGGTTTTGAATTTTTTTACCCCACTCATGATTATTTTAACTCGAAATATTTTTAATAACTTTATTATGTTTTAATATTCACTTATTCGCCGATAGCTAATAATTTAGAATACAACTGTAAAAGAGGTAATTCTTGCACAAATTTGATGTCAGAGTAATGGAAGAGTAAAAATTGCACACGCCCAGAATCAGCTTTCGTTTGTACAATATCTTCCAATGCGACGAGGGCAGAGCTTAATTTTGAGCACGGAATAATGAAACATATTTATAATTTATATTTATAATTTAAATATTAGTAAATATAATTTAAATTCATAAGTGTACATTAAAAATTTTCACTTGATTACGTTTTCGATGATTGAAATATTTTGCAATAAAACATTGTTAAAAAATAAAAAAATTGTTATAAAATAAAATCAGTATTATAAAAATTATCTTTATAGACTTTTATTTCGTGTACGATAAATTTTTTATTTCATTGCTCACAAATCGCCTAACTAAATAAAAGTTGGTCGAGCCAACTGTAAAGTTCCTTATTAGCGCTATCTTATAGATCTCGTAACGAGCTTTCAATTGACCTGATTTCAAGTTTTCTTATTACGCGAAAAGTGAGCTAAGAGTCTTGTCCTTGAAATTTGGCAAATCTTACCAATCTCGAAAAGTATCTACTAAATGAGCGAAAGAAATAGATCGTTATCAAGGTTTGGTCGGGCTTACGGAAAACTCTCTGGGCTTTTTTTTCTTTTTACTTTAGAAATTTAATATTATCAGGGCGTTGCGGAGAAAATTTTTTTAACGCGATTTTATTTTGGTTATTGATTTTTCTCTAACGCTATTCGATCGATTTCAAATTTTTTGTTTTTTTGTTTTTTTGTTTTATTTTTTTTTCTTATATTAACTATGAGGTTCAGTTCAAACATTATTTTCATTTAAATAAAATTAAGTAATTAAAATAATAGTTTAAAAAAGAATCATGAATATTCCTCTCGAATAATGCGTAAAATAAATCAATGAATAGAAATCTCGAGAAAATATTCAAAGATAATTTAGTTTTCTCTTACTCTCGACTTAACCGTACCTCGCAACTTCTATTGTGTCAGGCAAATAAAACAGACTTTAACAACTCGTTACTTTGCGTTAAGAGTTTTGCTTAGCTAATAATCGTAGCGTAATATTAAGCGAAAAGTCAAAAATGTATATCTACTTTGCCGTTAATTCCGTTGAAAAAAATTTTCGCCCATTTTACAGCCAATGTAACGTCAATATAGGAGTAAGAGAGAGAGAGAGAGAGAGAGAGAATGTGTTAAGGGCGTACTAAACAAATAACATCCGGACTTTAATAATTGCCGCTAGGCTATACGAGAGTACGTTATACAAGGAATAGTTTGCGCGAAGTAAGAGCGTAGAGAAAGAGAGAGAGAGAGAAAGAGAGAGTCGAGGCACTATCGGAAAATTCAGGCAGCGACACCCTCGAAACAATAACAAGTCCGGAAGCACTAAAACTCGTCGTCGTCGTCGTCATAGCAGTTACATACTGAGAAGGGAAGGGAGAAAGTGTACGTCTAGGCGCAGCCGGAGGGCGCACAATAATTTGCCGTCTCCCCCGGGAACCGGCAAGTAGTAACAGTAGTGGTGGTTGTATGCCTCTCCGTTCTCGTGTCGACTTATCTCTTATTCTCCTTTCTCTCTCTCTCTCTCTCTCTTTCTCGTTTATACATGTGTATATATATATATATACATATATATATATATATATATATATATACATATCCTTTCATCTTTCTATTTTCCCTCCTTGTCTCCTCGTTCCCTATTCGCTTCCGATTTGTCGACGTAAGTATAGCGACTTATTCTCTCTCTCTTTTGCGCTATCTTTCTTTACTTGTGATGTATGTAGCCTTTTGACTTTGCTCCCTACGTCGCAAGCTGGTTTTGCTTCTACTGCTTTGCCTTCCCTTGTCTCTTTTTCTTCGTCCTCGCGCTTTGTTTCTCCTCGTTCTTTACAACGTTTCTCGTGCTCCCTTTATGTCTTACGATGTACTCACACATACGTCTGCTCTCTCTTTCTCTTTCTCATACTTCTCTTCTTTTTATTTCTTCCTTCGTGTTTATCTGATTTGTAAAGTACTCTCTATACTTCGTTTTCTTTTATCATTTTATATCGTTGTTTTTCTCAACGCGCGAATCCTCCAAATGTTAATTTCTGTTGATACATGCATATATGTGTTGCGATTTTCACATTACACTTGATTTATTAATGATTATTGCTTTAATTTTTTTCTGCTTACATGAAAGTTTCATCAAGTGTAGGCATTGAAATTGATTGAAAAGTAATATTCAATTTTTTTTAACTGCTATACGTGAAGTTTATGTTAAATTAAAATTTTAAAGTTTACTATACTATTTTTTATCGTCTTTTATCATTAATAAAATATTTAAATGCTTAATGAGTTATTATATTTTATTAAAATATTACGATTTTAATTTATTTTTAACTAAATTTGATAAATTAATTAGGAATCAAATACTTGAATGAACTTATTATACATCAAATGATAAATCTCTCACGAGATTCTTATCGAAATAAATATCGAAACCAATAATAAATTTTACGCTCAAGTATTGAGAATCGCTACGAAGGATTTAAATTAACGTTAAAAGTGAGTAAACTAGGAATGAAAGTAGATAATGTAACAAAGTAAAAAAAAAGAAATTTACTCGCAAATTTAATTTCGAAACGCTTGAAAAGTACTTGACGCGCGGGTGAGTTAAAGCACGCGTAATTCAACTTACCATGCATCATATTAAAATCTCTCTTTCTTTTCCTCATTTTTCTCGCAATCCCATAGCTTCGGTTCTCTCTCTCTCTCTTTCTCTCTCTCTCTCTCTCTCTCTCTCTCTTTTTTATATAGATATGCGCTTATGCACGTAAGCATAAGTATGTGTATATAGCAGTTGCGCACTCTCGGTTACAAATACACTCGGTTTCTTGGTCTCTTCTCTTTGTTCGTTGCAGTATAGAGTTGCACACACGCGCAAGCGAGATAAAGAAAGAGAGACAAAAAGAGCGAGTCTCTCGCGTGAGCTCATCAAAATACGCTCTCTCTCTCTCTCTCTCTCTTTTCTACTCCATCTCTCTCTATCTCTTTAGCAAGCAGTGGCTTTCGTTGGCATGCATGCACGGGGCGCGTGCACATGTGTGCGTTTCGTTCTTTGCCGAAGAAGAGGGTTCAACGTGCTCTAGCGTGTCTCGCGCATGAGCTTTGAATGCATGAGAATGAGCTTCTGCATCTCTCACCCATAGAGAGAGAGAGAGAGAGAGAGAAAGAGAGAGAGAGAGAGAGGGAGAGAGAGAGAGAGAGAGAAAATGGGAATATGAACGAACGAGAAAGCAAGAGAGAAAGAAGATGACACTCTCGCTGCGGTATAGAGGAAACGGCGTTGAGCTCAGCAGAGGGATAGACTTTGAATAAGATTCTCCTCCCTTGGCGAGAACCTCAGAATGGTGTATGCACGCGCGCACCGTGTGTACGTGTATGTTCGCGCGAACGTGTACAATCGTGTATTTTATAATATTTACGCTAAATGCATCGTGTACTCGCGGATTGATTTGCATGTAATTGGTAAAGCAGACCTTCTTACCATTGTTCTTATCATCTTTTTAAACGTGTCTTACGATTAACTCTGAATAACCACATATATGCCATCGCGAACAGAACCGAGTAAGGATGAGTAAGGATGAAAGAGAGAAATGGAAATTCGAATAGTGCGTGAAAGTGACGTTTATTTAACACTGACTCTCTTGCTGCGTTACCTCTTTTTCTTTATTCTCCCGCGTGTATTGGATTTCGTTTTATATAATTTTAAATTAAAACCGGAAAGTAATCAAACGTTATGGAATAAAATGTAATTAAAAAATTTACACACGCCGTGTCGTCGTTACTCTGTATAACAATCGTTTCATTAACATCACTATGATGAATAGGCCCATCCACTTCTATACATCAATAATTATTGCTTGCGAATTATTTTACTTTATTCCAAAAAATCTTTCTCTTATTCTTAAATAACGGTGGGTAAAATATTGAATATCGAATAATAACAATATATGTATTGTTTTTTATGCCGTGAAAAAAATTAATGCGGAATTTTAAAGCGACTCATTACAACATATTATGAATATTCATTTCGTCTTTGAATAAATTTAAATGCTAATCATCATCTATGTAAACAACATCTCTAAGATTATGCAATTAGTTTTAACGTTATTTTACAACGTTAATATTTAAAATATATAAAATATGTAAGTACAGTAATATTATTTAACATGTTACGTTACTATATTTGAAATTAATTATTTTGAAATATCATACATGAATTTTTAATTTATAATTTCAATCGATCTTATTTACTATGTCTAAAATTTACGTAAAATTAATTTAAAACAAATTGTAATTTATTTATAGAATTCGTTTGATTTTTTAATAAATTGTATTCAGAAAAAACTCTATTTTTAATATTTTTAGCAGTAAAATTCAGTAAAATTACACATTTAACTGAAAAAGTCAAAGAAAAAATAAAAGTATTCGATACCGAGTAACATAATTAAACATTTTCAGATTTGTTATAATCAAGTTTTAATAAAATTACGTAATTTTTTGTAAAATTTTCATTACACTTTCAATAAAATAATTATGTAAGAAAATAATTGTCAATTATTTAATAATTTTTGGAAAAAAAAAAAAAAAAAAAGAAATCAAAATCAAATGTTGCACTAATAGAAATTAAGTATTCATCGAAATTTAATATAAAAAGTTTCGAACGTTAGTATTACAGTATATGTTTAATGCAATAGTTGGAAAGTCACAATGACATTGTAGTGCTTCGGTTAAACTCTAAAAGCTTAAAACTATTAGTATGTATTACGCATTATGCATATACTGCTATACATTTCTATACATTTTCTCGAAATTTTCAAGTAATATATTTCCCCGCTAAATATGTTAAATGATTGTATTGTGCTTAATTTACAAGTGTCACAACGCCTGAAATTTCTGAGTTGGTCTTGATATCTTCTACTTAATTAATTTTTCTGTTCTTTTCTCTCTCTCTCTCTCTCTCTCTCTCTCTCTTTTCTTTCTCTTTCGCAAGAATGTATGAGAAATAGGAAGAATAAGATTTGATGTGTACATAGCGCGTTTAGAAAAGTCCTTGTATTTTTTCGCATGTACTCGACAAGTGCAAAATTAACGAATCGCTCGTATGTTATTTCGTAAGTATAGCATTTAATTTAAAGTTTTGAGTATAAGCTTTCTTTATTGTTAAAACTCAGATGTAATTGGATATCGAACTTTTATGATTTGAGATCAAAATCTCATCTTAAATATGCTTCTTTATTTTTCTATTTTTTTTTCTTTTTTTTTCTGTTTTTTTTTTGTTAACGTGTGGTAAATACTAGATAAGTTTAAGTGAACTTGTAAATAACTTACAGGTATAATAGACTCCGTGAACTTTGTAATTGCTTTGACATATAATTATAGAGTTCAACATAACTGAGTTAATTAATGCGTTACCGTTGAATAAAAATGAAAAATAAATTTAAATCAAGTATATTATGATTATGTTTTTCTTTTTACTCTAATATTACAATTTCAGAAAATATAATATTTAATATAAATTAAAATTACGCTCGATATTTTTATAACAAAAAAAAAACAAAAAAAAAATAATAAAAAAATAAAAAAAAAACAAATTTTTTTTCAATGTGTCAACAACTCGTTGAATAAATTTTCTACATTTTGCTTGAAAAACAAATATCGAAACATAACATATCAAACATAATAAATAAATTTTGCAATTTCAAATTTACAATGCCGAATTGCGAGATGAATAATAATAATGATAAGCAAGTGAATATGCAAGACGAGGTATCGGTACATGGAGTCAAATTAATTATTACGTGTAAACTGATATTAAATGAAGCACGATTCAGAAAATAAAATTTTAAAAGTATGCTTTTATTTATTTTGCTGTACGATTCCCATGATTTTATTTCATCAAATGAAAATTACAAAAAAAAAAAAAAAAAAAGGAAAAAAAACAAAAAATTAGCAGTCATTCCCTTGTTTTCGTTATTTTTATTTATTTTTTTTTTTCTTTTCTTTTCATCAATACTTAAAATCATTTTTCAGAATGAAATGAAAAAAGAATCTTTCACCTCAAAGGGTACGGTACACTAATTCTATTGCATATTCCATAGTCTAAAACTAGATTCCGCGGATATTCGTTGGAAAGATAAGAGGTATCGCATTATATGCGACGGCGCGTCTCTTGCTCTCTCGCGCTGGCAAAACTCAAGCGGAAGACGTTGCAACGAGCTAATTAACAACGATTTCGACACGCTTCCGTCCTCGAAGTTTATTTATGCTGAGCGTGTTTAAGTCCTCAAAGATAGCTAATGCCTCGATGGGATAATTAATCAATATTATTCAATGGAATTGTTATACGAAATTGATAATACATGCGCTCGATGCAATTAATTTTCTTAAAAAATTTTCGAGAATTATATTTTTTAAATATGAAAATTGATATAAATTTTGAAATTATAAATATATTATTATTATGAATAATATTGTATTTATACGATAAGTAAATTATTGAATTTTGACTTTTCATTTGTGTACATGTGATTATATATTTTGTGCTTTGTGATCACGTCCTATAATGTTGTAATATGCGAATTTTATGATAAACCTTATATTGCTTAATATTAATATTTAAATTACATTTAATACGAATATTATCATAATCCTAGATAAACATTATTATATACCTTTTAATTTCTTTCTTATTAAACTTGTATTCATTATACTGATCATAATTATAATTATAATTCAATATGTAGAACTTTTAATTCTCAAATATTAAAATAATTATCTGCTTTTAATTTATTTTTTACATTACCTTAACGACGTATTATGCTTTAGTTTATTTCAAACTCGCTCACCTGAAACATAAAACAGATCTCCATTATGTATTTTTGAAAATTATTATTTTACAATTTATGGAGCAATATTTGATATATCATTAAAATATTTTGAATCACAACATAAGGTAATTTAATTTACATTAAATACTTAAGTTTTATAGTTCTGGTACGATTCAAATAATCGCTCCAAAAAATTAAAGAACTTTAATTCTATAATGTTAAAAGCAGTCGCAAGATCGTAAAATAAATCTGCGCACTAATTCGAGGCAATAAAAATGTACAGATAGTCATTTTTACGGCGGTATCATTATCGCGCTGCACGCGATGAATTTTATTACCTTAATCTTAACTTTTCAATTACGTAGCCGCGCAAAAAAAAAAAAGAAAGAAAAGAAAAGAAAAGAAGAAAAAATTGGGAAAAAGAGGTAGGGGAAAAAAAAGTAAAGTAGCTCGAGGAAAGGCAGTAAAACAAAAACAGTAAAATAAAAGAAAAAGGTAAAGGCGTGCGCGTTCGATGTATGAAAATTGGCTTCGATGTACGAGTACATTTATTACGGCTCTTCGATACTGGATGAAATTTCGCCGTCGGATTATACTCTTATTCTCTTTTGCTCTTACGCTTCTGAGGAAGGAAAAAAAGAAAGAGAAAAAAAAAGCTTCTCGAAACAACAGATTTTCACTCGAGCGCGTAGCCGTGAAAGAAAAAAGGCTTTAATCCTCGAGGCTCTTATAAAAGAAAAAAGAATAGTACGAGAAGCGCTCGCTCGTTCACTTTCGCGCGCGCGACGCCGTAAAATAAATCTCCGAAGCAAGTTCCGCACGGTCCTTTCTTAAATCCGAGGATAAGCGCGACTATGCTTTTGCTATTCTTTCACCTTCTCTTTCTCTTTCGACCCTCTTCCCTCTCCTATTGCTCACTCTCTCACTCTCTCTCTCTCTCTCTTTCTTTCTCTCTCATTTTTTAACTTTCCGTCTGTTTCAAGACTCGTGTAGGTGAGAAGTGTCGCAAGACGATGGCGCGAAGCCTCGATCTGCATTTCTAGCTCTCAGACATCCCAGCGAGTTTGCCAGATTCTCTCTCTTCCTCCCTTCCTCCCTCTAACTCTTTCTTTCTCCCTCTCTCTCTCTCTCTCTCTTGCTCGCTCGCTCGCAGTGTACTACAGAGTTGCCAGAGTGAGTATGCGAGGGGAAAGGGATAAAGTACAGCGGCGGCAGCAAGGGAGAAAGCAGCCTCGAGAAATCGCGCTGTATCTCTTCCTGTCCAGGTTAACTCAACGGTTAAATGGCTTTATATGTATATGTGTATATATACATGTACATGGAATACCTTGCTTCTTGTTCTTGTTTTCGCGGAGAAGATTTGCGCGCCCCATTTGAGAGGCTGATTATTTACGTGCGCGGGATAACAAGAACGTCCGTAATAGAGAGCGTCTTTCACTTTGCTCTTAAGTTTAATCGCATCTTTGAAAATGTTATTATTGTTACGCTAACTTTATGAAGATGTTTATCTATCCAAATTATTTATTTCAAATTTTCTTACTTCCTTTATATTGAATTAATAAACGTTTAAATACGTATAAGCGCTTAAAATGTTTAAATATTTTATTTAGTATTTTGTCGTTTAACTATGATAATTAACATCGCTTATGTAACGGCTTTAATTTTTCATTTCTAATGTGATTAATTTGAAAATATATATAAAATAAAATAATTTTATTGCGTGTTAAATTAACATGTCATTGGAGCAATTATGAAACAATTTATTATTCAACAACGTAAAAATGCAGTTTTTTTTTTTTTTTTTTTTCATATACATATATTAAAATATAAAACTTTCAATGTATTTTTTCAATAAATTATATATAATTTATTTGAAGCATATTTTTGAATTGAATTTCACTTATTGTCATCAGTATTTATCATAATACTATACGTTATTTTGTACAATTGGAATAATAATAGTAACGTATGAATTCTACTATAAACTAAATGTATAACGATTAGCCAGAGGACTCATGTCCCAAAGAGTTTAATAATTTTATTACAAATTGTTATAATCGCGCTATTTATCTTGTAAATTTAAAAGTAGATTAAAAATCAAACATATTATCGTTTCGTAGGTAAACGGATAACCCGCGTACAAAATATTCAAGCTTTTAAATTCACGTTATGTAAACTCGATGCACTTTAAGCCAAATTTAAAACAAAATACACTGCCGTTCAATTCTCATGTTCCGATATCCATTCGAATCTTTAAAATTTAATCGAATATATAAAAAATGCACAAATATTTTCGCTTTCTTAAAATTCAAGCGACCGAGCATTATAAACGCGTCGTTTGCTCACGTCGAGTCTATCGCGTCTTTTTCATGCATCTATCCGCCGGTACTTTTGAAATCACGCGATGTCGGATCGTACTTTTTAGAGAGAAAGTGAGCGAACAAGATGTTACGAAGAGCCAAAGAGCTGACACACGTTCGAGGTTGTGTATACAGAACTACTTTCAGCTTTAAGTTTTCATGTTTTTTTTTTTTTTTTTTTTTTTTTTTTTTTTTAAATTTTTTTGTTTTACCTTTTTTTGCTATTTTTTTTTTCTCTTCAACGTTTTCTTTTTTTTTTTTTTGTTTTTTTTTGTTTTTTTGCGACGTACACTTCGGCTTTTTTCTCCGGCCGTATTCGCTATATATACGTTCTGGCTTGCTTCGTGCTTTTCTTGAAATCCATCCACTCCCAAAGATTTCTCTTGCTACTTTTTCTTTCTCGCCTTTTTCTAAGCGACATGTAACGATCTACGTGATGTATATCTTACAAGTTTCCTCGAATCTTGCCGTTTGAGTGTTTCTTCGTATTATTTTCCAAAATTTTTTTTGGTCTTTATTCCGTAGCTTCTCATCTATTCACACTTCCGTTGCATTTTTGTTTACTCTTTTATTTTCGTAGTTATGATTCAATCATATTAATGATTATGCAGTAACTTTAGAATATAAAAGGTTTTCTTTTGTTGACCGGTATAATTTTCATCGCTTTATTTTTATTTGGACCCTGTACATTTTTATATAACTTATTAAACGAATAAGTCTTTAAAATTATTATTTCACTTTTAAGCACTTCCTTATGATTTCTTCTTAATAAGTATCAGACAAAAAATATTGATAGTTTTTGCAATTAAAAAAATATTCGCGCTTAAGATTGTTCGGTAGAGTTGACATTCACCAGTAACTTTATACTTCTATTTTGTGGAATAAAAAAAGAGATAATTCTTTTTACGTGTTTGTAAAATTAAAAGTTCTTTTAACGCGTAGATTTTAAGATACTCGTATTATCTTTTAAAATTCATTGTGAGCATAGGAAAATGGAAATTATAGCATAATTTAGAACTTTTTATTCGAAAATATTCAAAAATTTGACTTGCGAACCACAAAAAGTACTTTTCACTCTAAAGTACGATATATAAAGCATCTTTTATGAAAGATGTCATGAATTTATCATATAATTATTAAGACATCACGAATAGAAGTACACATTTAGGAATATCTTTCAGCTAAACTCGGATCTCTTTCTTTCTTGAAAGTACTAGATAATCGAGATGGCGTACAAATTTGTTATTATTTTTATCATAGAATCCTTTAGTTTATATTTACATCTTCATCAACCATTTAACATTGAATGATTTGTTACTATAATGCTGATGAGAGGATAAGTTCATTTCGATGAATAAATTAGTAACCGAGTTAATCCAAGATCTTAATTTTCAATGACTATTTAGATACTGTTAACCAAAAAAACAAAAAAAAAAAAAAAAAAGTAAAGTAAGAAATAAAACGTAAAAAATTAAACAATGATTCTCTATATTTATAAGATAAATATTTTTTAATCACTTTCCCAAAATCAATCGTTAACACTATACAAAATCTCATAACCATTAATTTATTATAATATAAAAAGACACGTTCCCGTTATCCACGTGTTAAATTAGTCTGGATTTTCACGTTTCAAGGTAGAGAGAACCGCGCTTAAGATTTATGAAATTCAATAGAATCGTGCATTAAATTTATCATATAAACTGCGTAAGTGCTAACAGATGGTAATATACCGGGAGCTGCTTTGCTTTTAAACGCGCGTACTTTCTCATTTCGACTTCGCAAACTTTGCCATCTCTCTCGATTTTCTCAACTTTGTTCGGTTAAAAAAAAAGTAGGGCATCATCCTCTATTTGCTTCTTTGCAAATCCTAGTTTTTCATTTTGCCACGCCATTTCTATCCACTTTTTCTTTCTTTTTTCTTTTTCTTTTTTTTTTTTTTTTTTTTTTTTTTTGCACTTGGAAATTCACCGAACTTTCCATTGTTAATAGTATATACGTATGCATATGCGGAATCTATGCATATACCATATGTATTATCCAAATTTTTCAAAAATTTCTTTTATACATGCACGTACACGTGAGCGTGCGCCAATTTTTCGTAGAGCTTGTTTTATTTCATACTTTATGCGCGCTTGCGCAAGTGAGAAATTAAATTTCACTTTGAATTTTTAAAGCAATGCTTCATCGACTATATCTTTCTCAAGTATGTTTTCGTCGCATCTTACTTTCGCACATTTTCCTTGTATTAACAAAGACAGTATCTTGGCCAAAACGCAGTGAGTATATATAATAAATTAGAAGCCATGTATTATGAATAAAAAATGTTTAACGATGAAATTCTATTTAATATTTAATTCTTAAATTTTGATAAACTGTATTGAAAATTGATTAATCAAATGAATAATCATACCATTAAAATTAGTATGAAAATATAAAAAAATAAAAATTATGTATTAGTTTAAACTATTTCTAATATTTGATAAATTAAATATGATTAATTTTATTCGATAAAAAAATTATGAAAAAAAGAAAAAAAAAAAAAGTGTCCGTATTATAGCCAAGTCGATGTCGTTTCTAACTTGAAGTTTAAAAATAGTTAAAATTTGCGCAAAATTTTGCAATTTCAAGGCTTCTCCAAAATTTGAAGCATTTGAATAACAGACATTCTCTTATTCTCTACCCTCCACTCATTCCACCTTAACAATGTCTCCGTCCGAACTCTCTCCCTCTCTCTCTCTCTCTCTCTCTCTCTCTCTTTCTACAGTTTTGGCTCACTCACTCACATCTGGAAACAGTTTGGCAGCGGTCGGTTGCACTTTCGCGATTTCACCTCCCGCTCCTACTTCTCCGCTTCTCGCTCGTTACCTCTATCGCCGACTTTAACGCGTTACCTCGCTGGTGGTAGATATTAACAAAAGGAATTAAAAGGAGGCCTTTTACGAATTACGTAGTTGTACAAGCTTTATCAGGGGTAGAGAAAGGGTAGACGCGTCCTTACGAGTATAACGTAACGTTCTCTCGTAAGCGCGAAACGAGAAGGTTTTCTTATGTCTTTAAGCGAGCGTTGCAAACTCACATTTCAAATGACATTCGAGAGGGTACAGAGAAAGAAGTAGTGAGAGAGAAGACGAGACTCGTGGCACTTTCACCCCCCCCCCCCTATTGAGAGTATATTCATACACATATAAACATATATATGCATGCGTTTGTGTGTGTGTGTGTGGGGGGGGGGAGGGTATGTTAGGGTATGTGTGCGTTTTTCCAAGCGCTATCTTTCTCTCTCCGTCTCACTCGTTTTATCTCTCGCTTTTTTGGTGCTATTCAAACGGCGCCTAGTCTAGGTCTTTGGTCGCACAGCGTCTAGGCGCGAGAGTCTTATGTGTGCTCGTGTGTACGTGTGTTTGTCTCGGGGTAAATGTACACTTTGAGATAGACATGTCTGGTTCGGTGAATGCGTCTGCTGGGTTTCTTTATTTTTTTTTCCTTTTTTTTTTCCTTTTTTTTTTTGTTTCTTTCTTTTTACTTTTTTTTTTCTTTTTTTTTTTTTTTTTTTTGTTACTAAAAATGAGGTTGTATTCTTGTAATTACATGCTGTGTAGAGTAAAGTTTGAGACATTTTATTTATGTAAATAAAATAGTTTCACGAGTATAATAATTTAAATAAAATATCTTAATAATGTTAATTCTGATAATTAAATTTTCTTGTATCAAATCAATTGTTTACTAACAAAATTAATACAAAATATTTAAAAAATTCATGAACTTTCTTATTTAAAATTTATATTCTTATGATAACTTAAATGAAAGAACAGAGGAAACATGGAAAATTTGAATTCGCAAAATAATCACGGTAACTTTTACCGACGATTTATTTACTTTGCGACAATTAAGTAAAAGTTTTACATTTAAACTTTATCGTTGCGAGGAAACTGTAAATACTGTAGTAATCATTCTTGTCTTTAATTTCACTGTCTGTCTTATAAATTGAAAATTAAAACTTTGATAACTTAAAACATATCATTAATTTTAATAAAACTTTTTAAAATTTGCTAACAATAGTTATTCTTATTGATATTCTTATGTTAATTTTGATATATTTTTTACCTATCAATTTAATATTAACAATCGGTATAAATAATCTTTTATCAAATAATTTAGAATAGAATTATTTACAAACAGTAACAAGTATTTAATCATGTAAATAAAAAATTTATAAAAAATATTTCCTCAGCGCAAATCAAGCATTTCCCCCTTGATATTTTAATGATTCAGGTTATTTCGTGTCGCTCCGACACTTTTCCATCTCTTCGTTTAATTTCTCTTTTTATAGCGGTAATTGGGCAGAGAGAGAAAGTGAGAGAGCTTCTTAATTTCTTTCGTGCTCGCGCGGTCCCTTCATTCGATTTCTTTCTTTGCCATCTAAAGCTCGAGAATTGTAGGAAATTGCCGGTGGAAAAACGTTTAATTAGATTTTTTTGCTTTTTTTGCGTCTGCAGTAGCATCTCTAGACTCGACTGAAGTTTATATGATTAAGACGCGTTATTTAACGATTGACTTTTTTTTTTTTTTCAAGCTTCAACAAAGTGTGTGGGATAATTTAAGCAAAGAAGTGTCACTTAAATCTTGGATGAAAAAATTTAGAGGAAAGATGAATTGAAATTTCATTATTAAAAGTTTGTTAGATTACGAGATTGGAATTACTTTTTTCAAAGCTCTAATATATAAGTGATGATGCCATTTTAATAATATAAAATAATTAATAAACTTTTTTGAGTTCAAAATTTAAATGCAAATTAAAAAATAAAACTAAAGACTTTCTTAATAAAGCCGCTGTTGAATAAATAGAAATAAAGTTTTTCATTATCCATTGATAGATTTCAAAGGAGAAAATTTGTATTTAAAATTTTAATTTTAATCAAAACCGGAACACACTTTTGGGAATTATATTTTTAATAACAAATTTTCCATTTTTATTAAGAAATTTATAATCAAATCTTAATAAAACTATGAACGAAATATAAGATTTCATAATAATTAAAATCAATCCAATAAATGAAATTCAGCTTATGAGAATTCAAAAGGTAACGATAAATTTTTATTATTAAATCTTAAAAAATTGAATCACGATAAATCAATTATATTTCAAATTCTTAAGGTAATAGTTAGTCCACCCGAAGGGTCACGGAGTCACTTCAAATTACCTTGATCAAAATTTCCTTATTGTTCTGGATAACAGTTTGCCAAACGACTACAAGAAAAGCGAAGAATAATAACTACTCGTGTCACTAAGAGTTTCTCAACCTTTTTCAAGAATACGAGAATCGATATCGAACTATATATGACTAACGCGAAATCGAGGCGCTGTCGTTTTTGTTTATTTTCCGATTGCGCACCGATACCATCGAATGCGGCGAAGCCTTACGGTTAACTGGATTTGCTCTTTTACAAGAAACATAAGCGAGAAAGTAAAAGAGAGAAGGTAAAAGAGAGAGAGAGAGAGAGAGAAGGAAAACTAGATTGCTTCTTTCAAGTTGGGCGTTACTGCGTACTCCGGGTCTCTTTTGTTTATCGAGTTACTCGATAAAGTAGATTTACAACGCGTTTCTCGCGCGAAATATAATTTTAATTTACGTTATTTTGATTACTCTTTAACAATATTCAAAATTAAGCATAATTTTTCATGCATCATTGAAAATTAAGAATGTTATAACATTAAAACGACGCCGAGATTAAGCGTATAATATAATTATTCCACGAGGATAACTTGCTTAAACAAACGTTGAATGATTAAGAGCACGCTGTTACTTTTAAAATTAGATTGCATTATTAATTTAAATAAATTAATTATTACAAATGCAATTGCTGTAACTAAATGAATTATTTTAATATTTCAATAAGAATAATGGAAAAGAATATAAGATTGATAAGAATGATAGAGGCTTGGTCGACAAGATAAATTTCTACAATATAGATTTAATTAACCCTAGATAAATAAGACTTTGAAGAATTTACAATAATTTTTTAAAAATACAAATATTACTGAACAATTACAGATATGTTTTTAATATTAGATTTTTCAATTATACTGAAATTGTGGTCTTGAATAAGATTGCTCTTTTAGGACGAAGAAGAAAGAGAAGGATCAAAGGTACACTCGGTAGATATTGTATGATATTTATACGATATTTAACGATTATGAATGGCTTAGATGTTAAATCTTTCAAGTTAAAAATATCAGAGATATTTCTGAATGTTTGAAATACTTCGGTGATAAATTGTTTGCTAACATTACGTGCTTAATGTACGAGAAATAATTTAAATTTTATATCGTTTAACTTTAAGTTAAAGCAATCTGTAACATTACGATTGAAATATTATTTCGTTTGATATTTTTATGGTAGATTAAAAAGATATATAAATGCAATAAAATGTGAGTTTACAAGAGAACAGTTTTAGAAATTCTTCTGGAAAATAATTTTTGTAATACTACGGAATTTTAAATTATTTCGAATCATTACAAATGTAAGTTTTGAGAAAGAAATTAAATTTAGTGATTCAGTAAACATTTTCTATGAATACAATTATTTTTAGTTGACATCATTTTGACAGATTTAAAATGACAAAGCTGTGAAATATTTCAAAACTATTGCAAGTTAAATATTTTACTCTATACGTAGTAGAATTATTAAAAATTAATTAACAAGAAAACGTTTCAAATTATGAAAACGTTTGACTCCTATACATTGAGCAAAATTTATTTTTAATCAATAAAACGAGTTATATTTATATTGATATTTAAATAAGGTAAAAAGTATCTATTGAATAATGAATTATCAATAATTTAATTAATATTATTTGATAATGATATGTTATATTTAATTTGAGCAGAAAAAAATTATCGTATTTTTAAAAAATGCATTAATAAGTTATTTCTCTCTCTCTCTCTCAAAAATATAATTTTACGATCTTTGTTAAAACAAAGCAGTATAAATATTTTTTATAATGGTGGAAAAAATTAACTACGTCGAAATTTCTAAATGGAATTTATCCATAGAGAATTTTTAAATTTTCGCAAAATAAAAATGACATACATATTTTTTTTTTTTTTTTTTTTTTTTTTTTGAGGATGTTTCTATCTATTTATATGAAATTAATACGCAAATTTTAATCTGGAATAATCATTTTTAAAAATCGCCCACGTTACGTTGGATTAACATATTTCAAATTGTGCCAAGTCGGCGAACATTTATACTCCGCATCTAAAATTCCTTTTGGGAAATATCGTCGCCCTATTTATTCTTGTAACAATTGCAATTTTTTCTTCTCAAAAAATTTCTTTCACTCCCATAAAAGGCTGATATTTTAAACAATGTGTTTATAATAACTAACGAACTTAACCTTTAACTTTCTATTATATTTCACATGATTTTATGATCTTACAAATTCATAATTTTAATCGCTTAGTTTTTCTACGAAAGTAGAAGAAAGCTTATCGCAACAGTACTATTAATCTCTCTTCCAGGGTTAAAGTTTCAAAAAAAAAAAAAAAAAAAAAAAAATCCAGGACACATAATCGAGGCAACAAATTTTACCGTATTTTCAGATAATATTTCGCTAGACCTTCGTCCTTTTCAACCTTTGTTCTTCTTTCATCCTCGGCATTAATCAAAAATTAGTCTCTTTAATGTTTTATCACGATGCAAGCAGTCAACCTATAAAAACCACCGAGTGGAGAGGCTATACTCTAAGAGTGGAAAAAGTCGTGATACTTATCTCTCTCTCTCTCTTTCTTTCTCTCTCGAACATAAAATTAGCCTGTTTACGATCACTCGCAAAGTCGACACGACATTATTTTTCGTTTGCTCTTTGAGTTTAATCGGCCAATAAATAGCGTAACCCTGTGCGTTCTTACGTTCTCCTACACCGATGAAAATACAGAGAACTAAGAAGTAAGAGTGTACGTGTGCACGCGTATAAAAGAGGGAAGAAGAGGAAGAAGGAAAGACAAGATGTTAGACTTCTACAAATCCTCGACGGCGGTATGGTACTTACCCCTTAAACCGATATCGATTCGTTGCCAAGGCCAACGAGCGAACGTATAGAATAGCGACGCGTTGGTGTCATTCGTGTTGTCCGAGAAGAACATTCACGCTCTCTCTTTCTCTCTCTATCTATCTTTTTCTCTTTTTCTCGATTAATCTCTCTCGTTCTCGGTAGGTTAGCTCGTACTCAGTTTTTACGACCGAGGATTGAGTAGTCGCCCGATGAGAGAGCGAGGCCTTTAGACTCTACGATCTGTGTGCGTCTGCTCAACATTTTCCTTTTTTTTCTACCACTCCCCTTTATTTCTATCCCCCTTACTCTCGAGCCGGTTATTTCTTGCGAGAAAGTAAGACGAGCCAAAGGGAAAAAAGGACACTTTCGAAATGTCTCTTCGGCTTTTAATGCTTGTGAGCCGAGACGTTTTACAGTGTTGGATTAGCATGAAAAGCACAAGCATATATATTTTTTATGGCTGATACTTGATGGTATAAAGTAATTATTTTTACTAAAGATTTAAATGGGTTTAATTTAGTTCGAAGGCATTAAATTTTTAATATTCCGTTTTTACAAGGATTTTTTTTTTTTATTATATTATTTTCATTAGAATCTAAATTAGAAAAAAATTATAATGTTTACTAAATTTTTATATTATAATTTAATCAGTATTATTAATTAGCTTAAAAATTTACAATTTTTTTTCAAGAGATACAAAATTTTATTTTCAGATCAACAAAAGCCTTTTGCAAAAAAAAAAAGAAAAAAAAAAATATAAATTATGAATAATCTCGTGCACACAATGTGTTTGTATTTATAAATTTTTTTGTTTAATTATCCTAACTTTACACTCGCGCGTTGGCATGTCTAATAAACAATGTTACACAGAAAGAAATAAAGAAAAAAGGTAAGACAAATCCGATTTCTTTAACACACAACGGCGCACATACGATATACAGGGCTAAGTAATTTTTATCTCAGTCTCCAAAGCTATCCCGCTTATTTATTTGTTTATTTATTTATTTATTTATTTTTTTTTGTTTCTTTTTGTCCGGATTATTTTGCACGAAAGGTGTATTATCATTCCCTTTACACGGTATACACACCGTTGAAATCTCTCTCCCCCTCCGTCGCATTCTCTCTCTTTCTCAAGCGCCAAGAAAAGCTCGCGTTTGACCTTCTTTTTCCTCTATTTTTTTGCTTTCTCTTTTTTTTTTATTCGTAACAAACTCTCTTATCCCAGACTAAGCAACCAACCACCTACACACACGAGTACTTAAAATAGATATATATTCCAAAACACGTGCGGTGTGTGCGTAGTGTCGTATTCCTTCCTTTTACCCTCTCGCGTGCGTACTTTTTATTCGTCGGAAAATAACTTTGCGTTCTCTTTTTCTCCTTGTATATATATGTATATTTTTTTCTTTTTCCCTTTTTTTTTTTTTTACGATCGCGCACACACAGCGGCCACCTCTCGCTGCGCGAGTTATTCGAGTCGGTAACCGCAGGTCCCCCGGTAAAAGTAGCGCCATGACCGACGTCGTATTTTGTATAACGCATTAGAGAAGGTGGAACGGCGCTGCACGTATATGAGACGGTAACGCACGCGTGTATACATACATATATATATACATAAAAATATGTTAGCTTGTATTCAAGCGCGCGCGTTCATGGTTCTCGGTTTACAATCGATGTCAAGTAGCCGTAACGTTAAACGCTACCCTTTTGTACACGAGCTACCTCAACTTATCCTCTTTTCTCTCTCTCTCTCTCTCTCTCTCTCTCTCTCTCTCTCTCGCAACTATGTATTTTCGTATTCCGCTAAGGTATAGTAATGTAATGGTCTCGCTTCTCTCCTTCCTCCTTTTAACGCTTTAAGTGTCCGCGACAACTGTACGCGCGCGTTTGTGTGTCTCTCTGTTCTAACGTGCGTGTGTGAGTTTTCCAGCCAACTTAAATGTTTTATAGTCTCTCCTGACCCGATTCGACCTCTCCGCGACAAAATGTACTATTTTAATAAATAAATGGCCGACTCGATGAGGAAGAAAAGTCGAGAAGAAATTGTAATTTGTGTCAAGTTTAAAGACGTATCTCCGTTGCTTGTAAATTTTTTATAAGCGATTAATAATTACAACGCGTAGTAAAGGAATGATAGACCAAATTTAATGAAATTTTTAGAAGCAATGACTTTAAAGATCTTTTACTTGATATAAAATACTATACTGTATTTAAATTAAGCAATACGATATAAATATTGGATAGTCTAAAAAGTATTGAGCCTTTTTTGTCACTAGATGGTGTTCGTTGTCATATATCGGACAATACTAATCAGATTGAGTCAAACTAACATGCGTTTTAAAGGTGACATTCCAGTCTACAATTTTTATATGAACAGTTTTGTATTTTGTCATTCGTGTCAAAAGTTGTATTCATTTAAAAATGAGTAAAATTTCTGAAAAAATTCGTTATATTTTACAATGCCACTACGATCAAGGTGAGAATGCATCGCAGGCTCGTGAAAAAATTTGTGGTGTCTACGGTCAAGATACTTTATCAAAAGCCACAGCCAAGAGATAGTTCGCTCGCTTTCGTTCGGGAAATTTTGATGTCAAAGATGCACCTCGCTCAGGTCGACCAATCACTGAAAAAGTCGATGAAATCTTACAAAAAATAGAAGACCGACACATAAGCAGCCATAATATTGCTAAGGAACTGAATATCCATCACCAAACAGTTTTGAACCATTTGCGTAAGGCTGGATACACAAAGAAGCTCGACGTTTGGGTGCCACATGAATTAACACAAAAAAATTTGATCGATCGAATTTCCATTTGCGAAATGCTAATAAAACGCAACGAAATCGAGCCATTTTTGTAGCAAATTTTTACGGGCGATGAAAAATGGGTAAGATACGAGAATCTCGTTCGAAAAAGATCATGGTCAAAAAAAGGTGAATCATCACAAACGACTTCAAAGCCAGGATTGACACTAAATAAGGTTATGCTGTGTGTATGGTGGGATTGGAAGGGAATTGTTTATCACGAGGTGCTAAAATCTGGCCAAACACTCAATTCGGCTCTGTACTGTCAGCAATTAACCAGATTGCAACAAGCAATTCAAAAAAACCGGCCAGAATTGATCAATAGAAAGGGCGCTGTCTTTCATCATGACAATGCCAGACCACACACATCTTTGATGACCCGGCAAAAATTGACAGAGCTTGGCTGGGAAGTTTTGATGCATCCACCATATAGTCCAGGCCTTGCACCATCAGACTACCATTTGTTTCGGTCTCTGCAAAACTTCCTTAATGAAAAGAAATTCACTTCAAAAAGGGACTGTGAAAATCACTTGGCCAAGTTTTTCGACGATAAACCACAGAAGTTCTACACAGATGGAATAATGGCTCTACCCGAAAAATGGCAAAAGGTCATAGATAATAATGGACAATATGTACTTAAATAAAATCCATTTTAAATAAAAGAAATATTCAATCGAAAAATGACAAAAAAAGGCTCAATACTTTTTAGACTATCCAATATAACAAAAAAATATTCAATACAATATACTTATTAGTACAACCATTAATTTTATTCAATCTAAATAAATTATCCTTTTTAAATTATTTCTTATTTTTTAAACATGAAAAATGATATTTCTTACATTTTCAGAAGAAGTATAATCTTATAAGAACTAAGCAATTATCTCGATGCAACGAATACACTAAATTTTTAAATAAAGTAAATTTGAAGTAATATTTAGTCAGTTAATACAATTGAGAAACTGATTTTTAACATAGTAATTTTTGTTTCGAAAAACCCGTACAATAAAGACGTTTACGAACCGATTTGTTCCATACCCGTTATATGTAACAATACACTAACGCATATAAGTTGATGTTTACGACTTCACCTTCACATAGATTTTAAAGTATTTGCGCATACGTGTACTTGCGTATGAACTTCACGAAACTGCGAAGAAAAAAAGCAAAGTAAAACAAAAGAGAAAAAAAGTGTGAGACGAAACGAAACGACGTATAAACCTACGTGCAAGTAAAAAAAAAAAAAAAATCGTAAACTGTGAACAACAAGTAAAACGAGAAAAATTCAATTTCATGAACGTGAAAAAAGATATTTTAAAGATTTTAACCGGAGAGAAAAATGTGAGGGAAATAATTTACGTATACATAATTTTTTGTGAACAAATACACTCCTTCGTTTATTCCCAGAGTTTATATCATGATTAAACGAATAGTTTACCTGCGTAAAATATTTTTCTTTTTTTTTTTTTTTTTTATACACAGCATAAAAACTTAAAAGAAAGGAAGGAAGGGAAATTTTTAATATTTAGGGCTTGTTTACTTTATTAAATTAACGAAGTAAGTATAAAGGTATTTGTAATTACGTAATATAATTTTGAAAATATAAATAAATATGTAATTGCTACGCTACAAATTTAAAGCCAAATGCGACGTGACACCCGTAGCATTCGACGTGTTAGTAAGGAAAAAAAAAATTATTATTTCTATTTATGTAAAAAATTTTAAAAACCAAACCGTTGTAGATTTGAAAAATATTTTCAATGAAAATAATACCTTTTATTTGTTTACTTTCATAAGTATTATACGTATATTTATAGTTTTTCTTTAAGTACTCTATAGTATATAAAACGTCGTCGTAAAAAAAAATTATAAACAGAAATTGAAATATGATATATATATATATATAAAATTTTAATTTTTATTTTAACAAGGTTTTTAAAATTCTACAAAAATTTTTCACGAGAGAGCATAAAAATTTTTTAATTTTCCGGTGGAAACATTTTTTTAATTTTTTTTTTTTTTATACGTACCTCATTTTTATATGCTTACGTTATTAAGCATAAAAATATTTAAGAAATGTAAAAATGGACAATAATACACTGGGATGATTTGAAATTTGTTTAATTATAAATGTAAATTAAATATAATAAACTTAAATTACGTTGTCTAATTGCAGAAAAATCAATTGAACATTTTTTCTTTTACAATAGCCGTGCAAAGCAGAAAGCTGCATAAATTAAATCTCGAAATAAACGAAATGCACGAACATCTGCATTAAAACGAATTTTTTATTTGCGTAATTAATATTGTTTTAATATATACGAGTACATTTTCAGTCACAATAATAAAGTATTTTAAAACGCGTTAAATAATCGTGATATTAATCAGTTTTTAATTAGTTATCTTCTTCTTTGCATCTGCACAATGTGCCATTCCAGTACTGACAACCGAGTCCTCCATTGGTACAGCACCATTCTTCAACGCAAAAGTCTACGACAACAACTGTGTAAAGATTTGAGAAAAAGTATTTATTTATAAAATATTATGCAAAGGCGTAAATTATTTTCATAACTAATTATTATACATTTTAACAATGGCAGCATACTCGAGAAAAATTGAATATTGTAACTGTTATTATTATTATTTTTAATATAAATATATTTGATAATAAATAATTATTTCAATTAATTTTATTTTCGAAAATAAATTTTTAATGATAAAATTTTGAAAGATAAATCACAAAATTTTATTTGATATCCGAGAGAAACAATACATTTATCAACGCTGCCATTTCAATTAAAAATTATTAAAATATACTTTAATATAATAATTGATATTTGGTATAAAAATTATCTCAATTTAAACTTACCTTGAAGTACAATTGTCACGAAAATTGTAGTTAGCAATAATTTAGCTACGTATCCTTTCATAATGCGAATGCAAGACAATTTTTTAATATTTCCTTAAAAAGCTCACGTCAAAAGCCAAGTACGCACTAACTTCAACGATTCTTTTCCACTCCCTTACGCTGACAACTATACTAGTAATGTCAGTTATACATAGGCATGGACAATGTAAATACAAGTAATATGATCGTTTTCCGATGAAGTACAGTGGACAAAGTAGGCCAACGAGTTTTTTACTATACATTTTGATGAGGAAAATTATATACTTTATTTTCTTTATTTTTTATTATTATTATTTATTTATTTTTTTTTTTTTTTTCTAGAAAAGTAGACTGTATGCCTTTTTTATGAGACTTTCATTTTTTAAACGAATTTAATACATAGTTAAAGCTTAGAATCCACTGTATACCTAAAATGGTAGATAAAGATAAAATTAATATTTATTTTTAAAATTGTGTAACTTTGAGATTTTTTAAATAATTTGCCTGTTTTTAATAATGTTAATATCAATCGTTTCTCACATTAAGACGTAATCGCGTCAATTTTTTTAAATTAAATGTAATAGCATTTACAAAAGTTTATTTTGTACATATTAAATTAAATAATAACACAATCTAATGTTGCTGTGTAATAAAGTTCTTTTATCACAAGAGTTGTCAAATATGTAAAAAGATAATTGTTTATACTTTAAGGCGAAGGACACGTTCACTAACGAGAGTGTATATGGATATTTAATTCATAAAAATTTATTGTATACATTTTCATTTGTATAAGTTAAATTTTTCAATGCGGCGATAAGCTCGAGTATATAAAGAAATGAAAGGAAAAAAAAAAAAAAAGTAATTGGGGAGAAACCGCATAAAAGGCAATTTTTCTATCAAAGGCCAAAACTCACCGGTAATGCAGAGTGAAAGAGAGAGAGAGAGAGAGAGAGAGAGAGAGAGCTCCATAAGCCTTTGTGAGCCTTTAATTTTGCAACACTTAACCGTATTTTTACACAACACGTGTACAAGCCCTTCGTCTTTTTTGTTCATTCCCGTCTGTTACCACTTTTCTCACATCTCTTTACCTCCTCTCTTTCTCTCTCTCTCTCTCTCTTTGTTTATACCCTCGACATCGTTCACGTATATCCCTTCCCCCTCCTCTCGTCTCTCTCTCCGTCTGTCTCTCTTGCGGACAGAGAGCCGATGCTGGCAGCTGAAACGTTGAAGCGGCGGCGCACGCGTCGGGCAAAGATTTGCTCACAGGGCCGGCAATAATACTGGCAGAGCCTCTGCCAACATTATATAACGACGTAAACGCGCCGAGGTGTGAAGAAATTCTTCCGCCTTGTCTGCGCGCTCAGTCTTCTACGAGTGTAGCTCTGTGTATATATAATGTAGGTATGTACATACATCAATATATGCCACCACTCCTGCGGCGCCTCTCGCCATTTTCTCTTTCCCCTCAACCTACATTATATATACTTTTACTACTCGTCTACGCGCGCGGCGGCCTTTTTCACTCCTACACACGAACACGCGCTCTTCTCTCCCTCTCACTCTTATATCTCTCTTTTTTTTTTTTTTTTTTCGTTCACTCTTGTCCGCCCCTAACGTTTTGTCTTTCTTTTGGGAAACGTGTGTTTTATCATTGCTGGTTTTTTTTTCTTTCTTTTAATGTCTTGCACTGCTCACGCTCTGGCACTCACTGCTTTGGAATAGCATTCGTTTATTGTTTTTTTTTTCTTTTCCATTTTGCTAATTTATCGCTTTTATGTTTTTACTTGGCGCGTGTTAAATACGAGTCTCTGGATTATATTGACAAATAGCACGAGGAACGTTTTATTTTTAATAATGCCGATAGAGTTGTTCTTTTTTTTTTTTTTTTTTTTTCATCGCAAACTTAATACTCGACAAACTTCGGTGAGTAATTATGAAATTATTATTTTACTGTTACTTTATTTATTAATAAATGCTTTTAAATGTTTGATCGACGGCATTTTATAAAAATAAGGTATAAATGTATAAAAATTGTTTTAGATATACGTGTTTCTATACACCTAATTAAAATATAATAATAAAATATTAATAATAATCGATATTTCTTATTTAATTTAAGAATAATAAGAATTTAAACTTCGAACATATTTTTAATCGTTTTGAAAATTGAAATGAAAATTAAAATACTTTATGATATAAAAATTTATTTGATCCGAACGAATATATAATATATAAAGAATAAGAGAAAATGAGTAGATATGTAGTATTAGGTATCTTACCAGATTTGATATATATATATATATATATACTCATAGCTCTAGGCACAGCAAAGCTTCAAATTTTCTAATTTGAACTAATACGATTCAGAATATCAAATATTTACAACACCTACTGATTCATCTTTGAAATGTATCATGTTAAAGAAAGGTGCTTTCATGCAAAATAATCATTTTCACAGAAAAATCAATAACGCAAACGCGTTTCCTACGCGGAGCAACGTAAACGTACAATCTCAATGTCTTATACTCGACGTTATATCGTTCGCTCTTCTACGTTTTGTGATGTCGAGGAGAATCCCCGTTACTCCCATGCGTACGACTGTGCGTGCGTTCATGCGCTCATGCGCTCATGCGCAAAGAGGATGCGGAATTAAACAACTGTATATAGTTAAATCTTGATGGTCTTAGTCTCATTTTTATAATATTATATGATAAAAAATAGATTTGTAAAATATAAAATAGATGTTTAAAAATAAAAAAAATAAGAAAATAGAAAAAACAAACATCGTAGTATGAAATCAACGAGCGATGTGTGCATAAAAACGAAATTATTACGTAAATTTTTATTTTACAGAACTTTGACACATGTACTTTATCGACATAAGGAATAAATCGATTACTTGTACTTATATGTAAAAGTAATTTGTGTACTCACAGGATAAAAAGAACAATTACCAAACACTAGTGAGAAAATATAAAAGTTCCATAAATTATCGCGTTATACGTATACAAGAATATAGTATTATACATATATTTCTTCTTCAGTGTGTGAATGTTTGTATGTATATATGTACGTATGTGTGTTACACATGCGCAATTGTTCTCCAGAATATCTACAGGATCATTGCAAGCTGAAGGGTGATAGAGGAAGAGCTGCGTATATGGGATTTTCAGATTTCCCAGGCGAGCTTCACGATCTTTCAAAAGAAAAAAAGAGGAAGAAAGAGAGAGATAGAGAGAGAGAGAGAGAGAGAGAGAGAGAGAAAAGACGCTTTTCGTTCGTGCCAGGATCGTATGTTGCCATAACAGTAATTTAATCTTCCTCATTTTTTACCGTATTTTATGAATTTGCATTTCTTGAGCAACGCAACCGTTCCGACTTTCTCCACGTATAGCGTCGCTTTAAAATTGCTCCGTAAGTATTGCGAACGAATGAAAAAAGTGAATAATTTCTTCTGTCAGTGAGTTACAATGGATTGTTGAAATAAAATAACGGAAGAAGAAAAGAAGTTATTTATCGTAAGAAGTTGAAAAATAAATGAGGGGACTATGAACTTTAATAGATAGGAAAAATTTTCGTCGAGAGTTTTTTGTTTAAGCAACATCGATTTCGATGAGATGTATTTTTCTATTTAAATTATAAAGTTATGTGAAGCTGTAATAATTTAGCATTTTATTCTTTATTTTTTTTCAATTCCAACATTATTTATAAATAAAAAAAAAAAACAAATTTCTTCTCTCACAAAATTTAGTTTTTCAATTATAATTTTTACGTTTACATCGGTTACTAAATAATATAGTGTGTCTAAATTCGTGTATTGCCAAAATATTGCTACACGTATGCACTGAATCATCGCGTTTACAGCTATTGTCTATATCATACGAAAAAAAAAAATGACTACGAGTCTTTGTTATACAAAGTTCGACGTAAGCCAAAAAACAAAAAAAAAAAAAAAGGTATATTAATAAATCTTTTTTTATTCAAATCGACATTTGAATCATTTTGCAATTATTTATTTATGATAACTCAAATAAAGCAATACAATCTCGAGCGTAGCTTTGTTTTAGCAAATGCATAATTCATAGTTTTAATCATCTTTAATTTCTCGAAAAACGAGAACAATGTGCCCGAAAGATTTATAGCAAAACAATGGAACAGTTTACTGTGATCTACATACGTAAAAGATACGTAAATCATGTGAAACTCTCAATGAAAATGCTCTCTCTTTCTCTCTCTTCCCCCTCCCTTCTCCCCCCTTCTCTCTCTATCTCTCTCTCTCTCTCTCTCTCTCTCTCTCTCTCTTTGGAAGTACTATATCAAACGTAATTTTCTATTTTTAATCCCCGCTGACAATTCATTGTCGAACTCAATCGAAAACTGTCGCATACACGACATAACAGCATTCCGCGTTATGTGTACCGATATGGCTGCGCAATCATCATTTTGCATTTCCATCGAAACAATAAGTCTTCCCATCTCTCCTTTCTCTCTCCCTCTCTCTCTCTCTCTCTCCCTCACTTTCTCTCTTTATCTCACCTTTCGTTTTTGCTCGGTTTCTCTTCATTTTCCTCGCTTTTGCTCACATTTCATCCTTTCTCTTTCTTTCCTTTTTTGTTACCGTTCAGCCGCTCTCTCTTACTCTTTCTCTTTCTCTCTCTCTCTCGCTATCTCTGCTCTGTTTGTTTACTTCGCTCTTACAGTTACATCTATTTTGCTTGCGTGCCGTTGTTCACGCAGACAATATAAAATCACGAAATGTGACGTAGAAATTATTTTTTTTTTTATTTACGATAAATTTATTTAAATTGTCAGTTAAACAATGGTTGTATAATTTTATCGATAAAAATATTGAATTAATTTTATTAAATTTTAACCAATATACGTATTTTAGAATGTTTCAACAATTATGTATAAAAAAAATTAATTATTTTAATGCATTGTTTAAATTATATAAAGAATTATGAAATGAATAAAATTTTATATTTTATTTTTGTGCGAATATATAAGTGTTGAAAGTATACTATTTATCACGATTTATTTAATTTAATTTAATTTTTAATATTATTATTTAAATATTTTGTCATTTTAAATTTATTTAATTTCGATTGAAACATCGATTATTAAACACGATACGCAATGTGTAAAAATAAAAAGCACTTATTCAAGTAAAATTGAAACTCTGATTTTATTTTTAGATAAAAATTTTGTATTTTACGAAATAAAGGCCTTGAAAACTATAGTAATTTAAATTTACAATGAAATTTTCATCGAATGATGGAAATTGTGCTTTTTTCTATTATCGCTCAACTGACACATTTACAAAGTAATTCCGTACTATCGATAGCTATTTAGAAGACATCGTTTTCATATTTTAAAAATCCATTTGTCTCAGTTTCGAGTATATGCATTAAATGAACCTTCGTAAAATCTAAACTATCCCTATCGATACTCCGCGCGCTATATTTTCTTTACATTTTCGTTTTCAAGCTTTATGCAAACTTTAAAAACTTTCATCCAACTTCTAATTCCCATTGCTGTCTTAACTGATGCTTACAAACAAAGCTGCAACAAGCGATCATCGATATAAAAGTCGGTATTTCCAGTATTCAATCAATCAATTAACGTTTTGACGATTGCTCCCTCAATAATTCCATTTTATTATCTTTTATTCTCGTCAAATCTCTCATCGTCGATAAAAATGGGCGAAAATTCAAAAACGAGTTTAGCCAATTGATCGATCGCTCGTCTGTTAATTTACACGGAAAACGACATCGTTGTACACGCCAACGCAATGCGACTCTCATCCTCGATTTTCTCTTCAACGCTGGTTAACCTCGTACAGGCTTGTTCAGCATTACAAGATTCAAAATGAAAATTGAAAAATCCAACTGAGCTCGCTTACGTACTCGCGGGAGAAGAGCAAATAAATTATGCGCCCTCGTTGTATCTCGTACGACTTTACATTAACTCGTACTACTGCGCCGTCTACGCCGAGAGAAGAAGCGGTAAAATAGCCGAGGGAGTTTAATGAGCCGATCACCGCGTCGCTCGTAAAGTAACGCATGTGTGCCCGGATTATTTATCGATGTAGCTAATTTTATTGCCGCTTTATCGCAGCGATAAATGAAATATACCCACGATAATGTACTGTTATTCATAAAAAATTGCCGGACGAGCGTATCTGCTTAGCGTCCCACGTGCAAATTTATTAACAGCTGTCGTTAAATAATTTTTTTTTATTTTGTTATTGCTTTTGCATCGCTTCGTAGCTTTGATTTTTATTCTTTTTAAAACGAAATCGCTATTTATGGCGTTTTACAAAGATTTAAAGCTCTTGCGTGTTTATTTTATAGTCCTTGTTTTTTCATTTTTTTTTCTCTTTTTTTCGCTACCTCCGAGTTTATAGACTTGCGCGGTTTGTATGCGTTGTGTTGCTCTCGTTGTGGAAGAGACCCAAGGGAGCCCTTACCTGCGCGTGCGGCGGAAAAAATTCACGCTGTGGAAAACACCAAAAGCTGTGTTCCTCGATGCGTGGTTACTTCACGTTAATCGATTTTTCCATATTTTATTTAATTTTAAATGCGTTATCGTCTAATTTTGTCAAGTACGGCACACACGATAGTTTATTAACTTTTATAATCACTCTTATCATTTTAAGAAGACGCAGCTCACTTAAGAGTTGAAATATAATAATTTAAGAGTTGAAATATAACTTCTTACGAATACAAGTTGAAAAATTCAAAGATTACACAATGTAGAACATTATATTGCATACATGAATATTTATATTCGTTTTGTAAATAAATTAATATTTTATTCAAACGAAAAATTTCATCTATAACTTATTCCTTTACAAAAATGTAAAAAGTAATCGATTGTCAATTACTGTTTTTGAAATTTTTCAATTTGAAACGGATTTTATATTCAAACGTTTGAACGTCAACGTACTCAAAAAGAAATCGTAAAGTCGATCAAACGAATTCGATTCACAAAGACCAAATTTACGAGCACAAACGATTTCTTCTTTTTTTCTTTTTTTTTTTTTTTTTTTTTATTATCGAAGTCAAAAATGTCCCGGATTACTTTCAAGAATGCCTTGCGATGCTTATAAAGTCGAACAATTTTTTGAAAATTATCATCCAAGCTTCGTTAAATTATATGATTGAGAGTAAAGTTATATTGCTTTTGTTATTCTGCCCTTTTTGGATTTTTTCATAATTTTTTATATGTGAGTTCTAATCGATAAATTATTTGATTCTTGTTTAATTTTCATAAATTAAGAAGAAAAAAAAACAAAAAATTTTCGTCATTTTATGCATTTTTTTACGAAATAATTCCAGGTTTATGTATATTTTTTATATTATATTAATTTAATTTTTTTTTTAATTTTTTAAATTAATTTTATCTTCAATGTCATAAATTTTCGATTATTTAATAAAATTAATATCTCTAAATTTTAATGATTAAATATTTCAAGTTTTCTTGAATCTATTCAAGCTTTAATTAAATTTGAAACAATAGTATTTTGTTAATTTTATAACTAATATTATTTTATGAAGCTTTGGATTTTCATTAAATTTTTGCTGCATTAAAAATAACGTTAGCATGAATGTTTATTAAAATTTTATCGATTATTCGTTGCCATGTTAATATATTCATTAAAGTTTTATTTACGTTTACGATAGTTTGCAGTTCAATTTCTACAATATTAAAATATTGCATAATATAAACTACGATGTATTGTTATAATACATATCAATATATATGAACAATCATAAATGAATATTGTAGCTGTGTATACAATGGCAGTTTATAAAGGTATAATTTTACATGAATATTATATTTTGCGTAAACACACAGAGTAAATTAATTAGTAGCAATTGTATGAGTAATAAGTCATGGCACTAAATCAATATGAACAATTTAAGAATATCCACATAAATCATTAGCCATCGTAATGAATAATGCAATCTCAAAACGTTAAATTCTTTTAAATCACGAAATTATTATAATAATCAATGACGTATAAGAATAAGATTAAAGATCAAGAGGAGAATTCATTTTTTGACAAAAAAAAAAAAAAAAAAAGTAAACGTTTAAATTATAAGGTTGGAAAAAGCGGTGCATCCAGCAATTTTGTTTTCCAGACGTTCTCTCCATCTTCGCTATCGGAATTCGTGCCAACTTTATCCGCGACTCTAAAGAGGTTAATCAATATCGTTTTTGCTAGATCCTCTCTTCGGAAGTGAAATTTTTCGTTTGAAAATCACCTCGTTATCGTCAACCACCAAAGAGCACACCACTTCACAGATTGCTCTTCAACTCGTTCTTCCCTATTTTCGTACCAATCAAGCTTTCTTTCGATTCCTTGATGATGAATGTTATTTTAATTTTTTTTTTTCTTTTTTCTATTTGATGGTTTCTTTTTTTTTTTTTTTTTTTTTTAAGATTTGGTTCAGTACGTTTAATGATTATCGTTGTTGGAAAAAAAAATTTTTAAGTAAGTACTCCGATAGTTTAAAAATTTAGAAACAGTCAAATTTATTATAATATTTTTTTTTCTCTGTAGGTGAGAAAATATTGTTATTATCCTTGGTTGGAATTACTTTATTTTCATGCAAATTTTAAGCTAAATTAGTAAATTTAAAACATTGAACAATAAAACTAAGTGAAAATAAATATTCACGATATTTACAAAACTGACAATTACCATGAAAAAAAATAAGGATACCGTTAATTTATAGGAAAATTTTAAAATTTATAAGCTTCGCTTTTATGCTATCGTATTACAGGTTTATATCGAAGCTTAATCACAACTTTCTCCGGTTATGCCATCGTTCTTGTCACTTTGACACTTAAAGTAATATTCCTTCGCTCTTCTCATTTTTCTCATCAGCGTCACTATCTCATTAAATAAAATATCTTCTCTCTATTCATCTTTCTCTTATTTTTTCCCTATCCATCTGTAAATTTATCTACATCTATCTATCTCACTCTTACTTCATTGCGGCGATAACTGCATTCGCAAAAGCATGAAGGATGCGGTGAATAATGCAAGAAAAGTAAAACGAAGCGAAATGAAAAACACGGGAAGAATGAACTAAACGAGTAAGAAAGAAAGACAGAGGGAAAGAATCGAGTGAGAATTCAAGCGATAACGAATCTCGTTATCTTTCTACCGCTTCCGCTTTCTGGCAATTATAGAGTATTTCTTCCATTCATCTGACTGTCTATCTTTCTCTCCATATTTCTCTCTCTCTCTCTCTCTCTCTTTTTTTTTAAACGGAATTTATAAAGTCTTTAGTTTTGCATTGGTAGATACTAGCCAGTATAGATAATTAAATCTGGACTTTATTCAAGAGTTTATTCTGTTTCGATTGACGAACTAAAATTTAGTTGATTTCACCAAGCGACTTTAATCAAACATTTTTTGTCATAAAATTTTAAAGCCTTTCCGTCTTGCCCTATTATCTTACAGTCATTTATCAATTTATCAGTTATTTAAATAAATTTTCTATTTTATTTTTCAAATAAAACTTATAATTGCATATATAATACATATATAATATATACATAAATATTTTTACGTGTATTTTAAAAATATGAGATATTAAATTATTAAATTTTAAATAAATTTATTAAAATAATTTAAAATTAAGTGTTTAACCATGTGAAATTCTTAAGATAATAATAATTATTTTAATCATTTAAAAACATTAATTAAAGAACAATATACATTCGTATATAAAACGAAAGTTAACCACGATCCGATGATAACTTTATTTTAAAAAATCGAGCAAAATAATCCAACGACACATCGTACGTAAAATTTTCATTTCACCGCAACGTAATAACTCGCTCGACGCGCTCAATCATCCCTACCTTTGACTTGAACTTCGAATCCGCTTTTACTCGTCCGTAACTATTCACTTTTTTAAACAACGGATACGCGTACTTTGACAAGCTGCGGTATGTATTTCATATGTCAAATTTCTCGCGGTCGCGTAACCTTCAGCTCCATTGCATTAATGCTAGGGGTGCGTATGCAAAAAAAAAAAAAAAAAAAAAAAAAAAAAAAAAAAAAAAAAAAAAATGCCAACTGACAATGTCATCGTTATTTCGTAGCGGTCTGTATAGTCATCGATATGACTGCCGTTTAATTACGAATTTCGCGAATCAAATTTTGCCTACGTGTATGCCGATATATTTGTTCGTTGATAGAAATTGACATTTACATAATGTAATAAACGCCATTTTTAGATAGTTTTTGGTCAACAATCTCTCTCTCTCTCTCTCTCTCTCTCTCTCTCGTTATTTACAATTCATATACATATATCGTATGCAGTATTCGAGGATAAACGAAGCTGTTGATTTATCAAACTGTTTATTTCAAATTGTAAATAATGTAAAATTTAAACGAATATTTTTTCATATTTGCTTAAAAAATGACAAAAGATAATTATCATAATAAATATATATGTTATTTATAGTCATTTTTAAAAAATATTGTTGCAATCGTTTCGTTGAAAACGCTATTAAAAATGTGCGTTTCTACTAAAAACATAAAAAATATTCTACTTTTAAAATACAAAATTTTGTTATAATTTCATATTCATAACGTATCCACGCATTAAAAACGCATTTAAAATTTTTCATTGTAAAAAAAATTTTTTTGAATGTACAATACGCGAATATATTTTTTTTTACATTAAGTATTAAAAAAAAAAAAAAAAAAAAAAATTTCAAAGCGGATAAAATTGCAAAATAGATGTTCACATCATAATATTCATAAAGGAAAATAATCTAAAAAATATACTTTCGCATTTCATTTTTATTTCTAACTCGGGCACGAGGATTTTAAAAAGTTTTAAATTACACTTTTACAAATTTTGTAGAACAAAAAAAAAAAAAAAAAAAAATAGAAACTTTTATATCTAGTATATTTGGCATTTCATCAGATACAGTTAACAAAACTTCATTATTTTATATTATCTTATATAGGCCATAATTAGGCCAATTACATAAAATAGGAGCAAAGCTAACTTACATTAATCTATGTATACCTTTTTTTCTTTCAACTTCTTCGCTTTCATTTCATTTATACACTCCGAATAATATTTTTTATTTTAGCAGTACAAGTAACTTAATAACGCGATATATACTTTAGGTAATAAATATAGAAAGACGCACCAGTGATAAAACTTGAACGAACAAAAAATAAAAAAAGAAAAAAAAAGGTAAATAAAAGTATATTTCCACGCTTTCGTTTAGAATTTATTGGATGAAAATTGGCGCTGAAAAATTTTTAATTTGGTTGCGCTGCCTGCAGTTTCGCGGCGTTAACCGAGAGACGCACACATACACATGGACATACAAACGCTTTTATACACGGACGTAACGAGATTTTTGTTTTCGCTTTGTATATGTACGTATATATATATATATATATATATATATATATATATATATATATATATATATATATATATACATATATATCTACGCGTAATCGAATTAACTTGTTCCACTGATTTCTGTTGAAAAAAACAGATTTAATATCGGGGTTTTACATAATTTTTTAGATGTCGGATATACTCGCTGCATGTTTATTATGTTAAAAAATAATATCTCTCGTTTCTCGGGTGCAATAATAAAAACAGCAATAGGATAAAGCGCATTAACTCCGGAGATACCACGAAATGTAAAACGAAGGAAAATTGTAAATTATAAATTCGTTATTTTTTCCATTTTTTTTTTTTTTCGTTTATTTACGTTGTTAATTATTGCTTTGTAATTTCATTCGTTTTTATTTCAATATTTATTCCCATTATATTTTCCATCGGATAAGTTTAACGAAAAAAGAAATAAACAATATTAAAATAGAAAAAAAATGTGTGTGTGTGTGTGTGTGTGTGTGTATATGTGTAGGGAACGGGCGAGTAATAAGGATAGATTAAGTTTGGTATTGAAAAAAAATCATAAAAAATTAATTTTAGTCGTCAGACTTTCGTTAATTAGAAACTACAATTTAAAAAAAAAAAAAAAAAAAAAAAAAAAATTAAAGTTTTAAGTATTTATGAAAATTAAACCAACAAAACGAAATATCTTCGACATAAAAATCTTGTTTTTTTTAAAAGTTTACTATTATTCGTTTTAGCCCGACCCAGGTTGGGCTAAAAGAATGCAACCTATAAATCACAATTAGACTCATGTAAAAGGATGATGCTTCGTGGGTTCATTTTTGTGTCATGTGTCGCATTCGATCCAGTCTTTCACTGCAGTTGAAACATGTTTCTTTTTACGCGTAGTACAAAAGTAATGCTCATTCTCTTTATGAACTTTTTTTCTTAGTTAGGGTTTTTTTTTTAGATGGTTCAAGCGTGATATTAGACTCAACAACCAACCACATGTTCTTTTCACTCGACTGCGACGAAGCCAAAAATTATTTTTTATTAACAGACATTTCAACTATTCATTTTGTCCAGTTTCGTTTCACCCGCTCATACGTTCGTAAACAAAATACTTGTCTACAATTAAATGGATATAGTAATAATATAATATTTTTAGTAATAATAAACTAAAATGGTACAAAAACTGATCAAAGCAGCAAAGGAATTAAATGGTAAACGGTTAACGAATAAATCGACATATAATTATCTTAAATAATAAATCTTTTTTTGTAAAAAATTTAATTTTCGTCAAATTGCACACATTCAACTCTGTTCGTAACTTACACATCGCTATTTGTAAGTGACTTTGTAACATTTAGTTTTATATTTATAGATATAGTTTTACATTTTTATATTTATCTGGCTGCGTGCGCTAACCGATTAAGTGTTAAGTATAGACGATATTTAAAAATACACAATTATCATAAAATGGAATATTTTGTCAAGATTATACTTTTACGGTGTATTTACTCGCTTTATGCTGGACGCTTGCTTTATATGTAAATAAAATCTGTACGTCCAACGAGACGCATACCATATCTCGGCGGTGACAGATGCAAGCAGCCGTAGTGGTCTTACTTCGAACGTAGCCACGAAGTGTAAATCTTGTTAAAGCAGAATGAACCATCGATTACGATAACTAAGATTTCATTTAATTAAATTACAAGTTTGCCAAGGCGTGACGATTGCTACGGGAAGAGGATAATTTTTAACGAATATGACGATTTTTGTTTAGACTTATGCATTTATTTAAGTATTATATCTGTGTGAAACGTTAATCCAAGATTTACGGTCTCATTATGGCGAATGCTGCTACATATCCTAGCCATACAGTGGAATTTCGCTGAATTGTAACGTAATGAAGTATAGGTAAGTCCTTACGAGCGAGACGCTTTCTCTCTCTCTCTCTCTCTCTCTCTCTCTCTGTCTCTTTCTCTCTCTTTCTCTTCTGTTGAAGTGATCGTGAGTGACTGGGTCCAACAAGCTTTAGTACTTAGCCCAACAAGTCCACTTAGTCCTTGGCCGAGATATTTCAGTATTCGTAAACTCTTCCACATTGCTCATCGTCGAGAGCATCATATCTAAGCTTGTTTCATCATTCCGCTATGGAAGAAGCCCATATAATTCTCAAAGCAACCTGCGATCGGGAATACGAGTATATTAAAAATGAAGACAAAACACCGGCTTTTATTTGATTTATACAACCGATATCTCCAATATATCGTAATATGGTATTTAAATTATAATTTTTTATAGAATATGTCACCATTGCGTTGCATATAGATATAAAGTCATATAAAATAAACCATTCCATGTATCATCAATTACTCGCAATGAATCCTACAATATTATAAAGCGCGAAAAAATAAATAAATAAAGAAATGGATAAAAACGTAGAAACATCAGAACTTATTAAATAAACATTGGCTTAACTTAATATTTAAATAGAAACGAATATCAATGTTTTACGAAAGGATATAAGCGCGCTTTATTTACATTGGATTTACGAATCAAAAAAAAATTTTAAATGACGGCGTTTTTCGTTGAAATTCTTCAGTTCATCAATTTTTTTATTACTCGAGTAACTTTGACGAAGGTAAAATGCGATTGGCAGCAGTCTTACTGGGGTAAATAACGAGTCAGATACTCACGCGAACAACACACACACACACACACACACCCATATACACACATACGTGCACAGGATCCATCATTGATAAAAAACGAGCGTCGGCGAAATATTTTTTTCTTCATTCTTGGCGTCGATTCGTTCAACTACAAAATGTATATGTGTGTGTGTGTGTGTGTGTGTATGCGCGCGCGCGTGTGTGTGCAATAGTTAAGCGAGATCCCATTTCTCGTCCGCGAGCGAGCAAAGAGGTATATTACTCTTCGAATTCCGCATTCGCGTCAGCGCTAGTTTAAGCTCTCGAAGCTTGAAATGTGCGCGACCAGCGTAGTGGTTGAAAAAGTGCTAGAGGAAACAGGGATGGAGTATCGGTTTACAAAAAAGGAAACGAGAGAAAAAGAGAGAATGGAAGAAAGAGAGAGAGAGAGAGAGAGAGAGAGAGACAGGAGAAGAGGAAAAAAAAATTTGCGAAAGTAGCTGTTACAGTCTACACACATACGTCGTTCGCAAAATGACTCTTCTTCTACTTTGATCTTTGATCGCGTCCTTAAACGATACACGGTAGAGACCCGCGTATGCACATATTTACGGGCACGAATTCAATTATATTCCTTTAATTTGACTTTCTGTCATTTTATTTAGCCTTTGTATACTTTGAAAATCGCTGCTTCATTTCATTGTGCGAGAATGGTAAGCTGGAAGGAAGGAAGAGGAATTGAATTGGATTTTTTTTTCAGGGTGGAGCTACAGTCTGTCAAGTATGAGCGTGGTCGTGTTAATTTATAAAAAAATTTATTTGATGAAACTTTTATATTTATATATACATTGTACACATTACAAACAATGATGCAATTTGGTCAATAATGTGTCCAGTCACCACCGGCGTCGATAATTGCCTGGCATCTCCGAGGCATGCCTTCTACTAATTTGACGGCGTATTTTAGTGGCAAGGATCTCCAGATCCGACGAATTTCGTAAGACAACTGCTTCAAAGTGTATGTGCGTCTTCCACGAAGCTTCCGTTTAATATATGCCCACACATTTTCAATAGGGTTTGCATCGGGCGACTGCGACGGCCAATCCAATGTAACGATGCCAGATTGAGTCTTCCACTGAGTACAGAGCTTGCTGCGGTCTTTAGGATCGTTGTCCTCCTGCTGAATCCAATCTTCATTTTTTGTGATGAACCATCGTTTGGCAGATGGCAGTAAAGCCTTGTCGTAGATTTTTATCATTTTCTCGGCATTTAGGTTGTCAGTAAAGAGGTGCAAAGTGCCGAATCCCTGCTTTGAGAAGCAGCCCCAAAGATGCACCTTTATTCCATGTTTTACGGTCCGCTGAACAAGCCTATTGGTGGAAGTTGACCAGGCTCGCGTGAGGACAGAACGTGCCCATATAGAACATTCATCAGTAAAAATGACATTTTCTAAATCTCTATCAATATTCTCATGCGCCCAAGCGAGTCGCTTTGTCACATGTTTTTCAGTCAACGGAGGCTTCTTCATTGTGTTGCGCCATTTCAGATGATGAGTACGAAGATGGGTTCGGATAGTTTCGTAGGATATATCTAAACCTTTTGCCATTAATTTTGCTTGTCCTTGCCGCAGTGTTAAAGCAGGATTCCGCGAAAACAGATTCACTATTCTTTTTTCATCTTTTTTGTTCACTTTTCCTATCGAGCCACGTTCTGGTAAATCATCGACATTTTTAGCCACTTTATATCGCTGTATCTACTTCTGTACAAATGCCTTCGACTTTCTTATATATTTAGCAGCCGCTGATTGCGACATTTTGGGACCTTTCGGGTGGATGCAAAGGAACACAGCCTCGTAGCGCGACACGTACTTAGCACTCATGGCGTTTAACGTGATTCTCTTTCAAAAGATCACCGACAACCGAATCTTTGTTAACAATGCATCAAGAATAAAGCTTTCCTTTATCGGCTCGCGAAAGAATTAAAGCAAAATCTTTCATTACCTGTCGGTAAAGTCGACCACGCTCTTACTTGACAGACTGTAATGTTATAGAAAAATTATCAAAGATATCGCTTTTTGCTATTGATTGTCTTACTGATGCTAAGTTATGTTACTTGAAAAAATTTCAAAAATTTATTAAAATATCTCTCATATAATTAAAAAAAATAATGAGATGTTTATAAGTTATAAAATTTATAAAATTCATAAAATTTATAAAAGAATACTAAAAAACAATTTAAAAATTTTTTAACGCTAATTATAGATTGCAATATTTTAAATAAATATTTTGTTGGCATAATGCGCATTACAATAATCAGGTTTCTTATTTGTGTAAAATTGTTACGCGAAGAAAAACTTAAAAAAAGAAAGGAAGGAACGTTTAAATTTTCGAAAATCAAACAATGTAGTAAATCTCTATTTTTCGAAGGACGAAAAGAAAAAAAAAATATATTCAGGACACACGTCGTAAAAACGAAACCTTTATGGCGCCTAGATTCGAATGTCAATATGTCGATTGGTACGCGTCGATTTTTCAAGAATATGCACATACGTCCCGCGCGCGCACACATGTACACATGAATATTCACACAGACTCTGTATCCCACTCTATCCCAATGAATTCCTATTTATTTTCGCTGGACGTAAGTGACTTTATATACGAATGCAAAGGCTAAAAAATGTACAAAAAGGAAGAAAAAAAAATATTATACGTATTGGGATAAAGAGAGAAAGAGAAAACGAGAGTGAGATAGACGTATATATGTATATATGTACCATCGTGCGATAAAAATACAGTAAAAAGAGAAACTCGTAGAACACAAATCAGGTCAACGAATTTGGTTTGGCGCATCCGGAATATAAAAGAAAAAAAATAGAAGGTACACATGAGGGCTAGGTTTTTCCAAAGAGAAAGAGAGAGAGAGAGAGAGAGAGAGGAATCAGCCCGAGAGGTCGGAAAAATCAAATTTGCCAACAACCGGAAGCTGCGGGTGAACTTTGCGCTTAGAATACGTCCATCTGTCCAAACGACGGACGAAATTTAACGGCTCTCTTTTGTGTACTCCTGTCCACGAGTGGCACTTGCTTTGTAACGAGCCAAGTAACATATCTCGCGTACGTACGAAATCAAACGTCAACGTTTGAACGCCGACGTTGAATGAAACTAGTTTCTTTTCTTTGTAAGATGTTGGATCATATTTTATTTTTTTTTTTTTTTTTTTTTTTTACATTATTTTTTTCCTTGATTTTACGAAATTAAAATTGGATGAGATATCGGTGTATGCGTATCTGTAAAAAAAAAAAAATGTACGTTCGTCGTTGTAAATAGATTATGTTTTTGATCTCTACAAAAAGCACTCGAAATATTTTCCTATACTACTTGAATATCCAGTAAATGTCGTTTGAAAATAAAACAGATAAAAGCATTGCAATGACATTATGGTATAAGCTTTTATTTTTCAAAAAGATTAATTAATATAAGATAAATTCATTGAAAAAAAGTTTTTAAATCTTCTTCGGTATTTTTAAATTATAAAATATGCAAATAAAATTCACACGAACGATAACTCATTACCAAAGCAAATTTTTTAAAAAATAATAACGAATATGGTCAAGTAGTCAGAGCAAGTTATCGAACAATGTTTGTTAAAACGAAATAAGACATTTATTTATTCAAAATGTGCTCGAATTGATTTATAAATAAATAAAATTTCGTATACAAAATACGCGTAAATTTAATTTGTTTTATCGACTGCATTTATTTCATTGTGTATATAGTATATTTGCCGAACCGAATTATATTGTAAAATTGTGTCTCGATATCTTGCACGCAATACGAATTCGCAAAATGCACAATTTAAAAATTCAACACTTTTATGAAGAGGTTTTTTTTTTTTTTTTTTTTTTTTTTTTTGAATCGCACGAATCACGTACAGTAACGCCTAATGAAAGTTGCCGATTTTAAACGAAAATTGGTCAAGTTAAAAAGTTTTATATCTCAGAGGAAGAGAAACATAATTGAACGAATCAAATGTTATTTTAAAGTTTGAGGTAATATCCATTAAATCCATTTTGTTTTATTAAAAAAAGCTTTTTCGTATTTTACACCTGATAAAAAATAAATTAATTTTTTAATTTTTTTTTTTTTCATAAAAAACCGTGTGCAAATTTTAGAATAATCAGATTTCAAAAAATCAAAATAAAAAAGAAGAATATTTGTTTTGCCGTCGACTAATATAAGAGACTCTTTCGAGGTTTTTTTTCTTTCTTTTTGATAAATAAAATAACTACAAAATAGTCCTTTTTTTTATTAAATATTAATTTTTTAAATTAAATCAAAGAATTCATATTTAGACTAAAATATAAAAAATTAAATTTCAAGTAGAATTTGGCGATCGCGTTTCCGTTTAACTTCGTATTTTTTTTTTTTTTTTTTATTTTTCTTTGTTTTTTTCTTGTTCTTTGAAGACCTCAGGTTTTATTTCCCTTCAATTTTTCAAACTAGCTCCGTCGGCTGGCGCGTTGAGTTGCTCAACGCGAAGTTTTCCGCACACGGAATAGCCTTGAGCACAGGAACCCGCGTACGAGCGACGAAGTCGCACCGAGCGGAGCCAAGAGGTTAGAAGCTGGAACGACGCTGAGTCGAGTCCAAGGCTCCTTGGTTTTTTTTTTAAAATGTTCGGGAATCTGAACCTCGGGCCGTCCAGTTAATTTTTACCAAGTCGTCCGACTTGGCTAATCGTGCGAACGAGAGTGTTTCTTGCATTTCCTTTCGGTAGCTGCTGCGACAAGTTCCCGTCGTGGACAGAGCTTGCACCGAGCTTTCTAATGGTCGTCTCATCGTCGGCGTCGAGCGACCACGGAGAGAAAGTCGAGTGCAATGTTTATTTATTTAAAATATTCATTTTTCATTGAATAAATGAACCTTGATTTATTTATTTATTTGTAATTTTTTTTTAATAAATGACAGACAGACGTCAGTCCCTTCTATAAACTGAACGCAAAAAAAATGTTATTTGTCAAACCGTTTTAAAATTATAAAAATTTATGTAAACAAAAGTCACTTATTTTTATCATTAAATATTGTAAATGTATATTGAAGAAAAAAAAATTTGGAGAGAAAAAAAGGTTTATTTTTATACATAGAATAAAAATCTATGAAGAAAAAATGATTTTGCTGATTATATTTTACTTATTGACTTTTTTTTTATTTTAAATGAACATTTAAAATTGATGTTTTTCTTCATAGAAATAAAAAATTACATTTTAAAACACATTTTAAAATACAGAAACATTTAAATAAAAGCAATGAAAATAAATAATCGTTCCATATTTTTGGCAAAACATAATAATTGTTCGCTAAATTTCGTCGACACAGTGGCAGTCGGTAGCTGATTAACATACAACTGAAATTTATTCGAATCATAAATATTTTAAATAAATATAATAGATGCGTACTTTTAGAGGCCGCGTACTCTTAGGTCACCCTACCTTATGAACAACTATTTTTGAGAATGTCGAATAAATTGTCTTCTATTTTTACAAATACATCTGTTTCTCAAGATAATTTTTCAAATCAGAAAAAATATACAATAATTATTATTTTTTATATTACGAAAATATATGGTTAAGAACTTTTCTTTATATATGTATATATATATATATATATAAAGAATTTTGAATACATTAAATTACCGAAACTGTAAATGTAAATTTTACTGCAAATAAATTACTTTTAATCCAAATGTAAATTGAACCGAGAAAATTTAAAATGTAAATGAAGATATTTTGTACGAAGCGTAAAGTTATTTTTTATTTATTTATTTATTTATTTTTTTTTTTGTAACTTTTTTTTTTTAGCGGTCGAATAGTCGCACGTGAATTTTTTTTAATTTTGATGGTTTTCAAATTGAGTTATAATCTAATGCTGTAAAACAAATTCGAGATAATTGAAAAATTATTCAAAACTTTAAATACTATAATCAAACGTGTAAATTTGAAATGTGTATAAATATTTTAAACTTTATAATAATAATTAATTATTGCATTAAGTTATTTTTATAAAATATATGTTTTGAAATAATATAAAATATTTAACTTGCTTGTAGTATACATTTGAGTATTAAACTATACAATATTTTTTGAATTGAATGTTAATTATTATTATCGAATTTATATTTAACCCATGCAGACCCTATGTGCTGAATCATTCACATAATACTTGAATATTATTATTCTGCTTTATCATTATATTTTTTTATTTGTTATTAATTAATTAAATTAATTAATTTAATTAATTAATTTAAAAATGTTAAAAGAATTCCATTTAAATTTGATAATAACATTCAATAAACATTTGCAATGTATAAATAAAATTGATACGATAAAAATTGAAATGTATATCATTAATTATTTTTGTTGAAAAAAAAAAATATTGATCAAAATAAAATATTCAATAAAATTGAACAAACATGGTTAAAGGGTAACGATTTATTTGATAAATTAAAAGTAAACACCGTCGGAAAATCATCGGAATATATTAAAGTATTCATTCAATATTTTATATTTTGATTTTTCTCTTTTAAATTATAATCGAAAATTGCAATCCGAATCTCGAGAGTTTGATATATATATAAAAAAAAAAAAAAAACGATATTCTCGAAATGCGTAACGTCATCTCAAAATTAACGCGAACATAAGCAGTCGCAAAGAAACGTGGAAGAAAGAGCGACAAATGCAAAGAAGACGATTATAAACCGCAGAAGAACGAAGCAGTTTCTCGAGGAGTTGAGACATCGAGCACTTGACCTTTCATCGTCTCGCATTGTACGATAAGCCAATAAAGTTCTTCTTCCGCGACGAACTAAGAGTCCTTGACTTATAGACGAGTTGATGGCGCAACCCTTTTTCTCTCCCCCCCCCTCCCCCACCTCCCTTCCCTCCTCCTCACTTCTCCAGCCGACTATCGGAAAACGACCTTACGATCCTATACCCTAACCCGTAGTGCCCATATTCTTTCGATTATGATAATCGCGAGAACGTGTTTTATATATTGTTCTATAGGCGTATAAAATTTATACGAACGTATATTTATTACGGGAGGATATTGCGTCGTGATAAATTTGACGTGTACCAATCTATATGTATGATAAACTAGATCCGTAAAGAGTTTATACTAAACTACAATTTATTGCGATTTTCGATTTTCATAAAAATTAATTTTTTTTTTTTTTTTGTAATGTGAGTAACCGATTAACTTTTTGTGAAGGTAAATCTTGAATTTAAAATGCAAAACTTGTTTTTTAATAATCTACTGTTTAGACATTTTTAATTCATAAAATTATTTTCCAAGTTTTATCGTCGGTATTTAAAAGAATCGTAAGACATAAATAATACATTTTTCTTTTCTTTAAATTATTTTACTGATTATAATATTTTATTCGAAAATTATAAATATACGAGAATACATTTAGAATATCAAAGAGTTGCCATCGGAGCTTGATTTTTCAAACAAATTATTTTCATTCATTTAAACATTCATTTCATTATTTTACTTTGTAACAATATGAATTTTATTTTCGAACAACATTAAACGAATTTTTCGAACTGCGGTTAAAATTGAACACTTAAATCAATTTGTTTACTTTTCTTCTAAAAAATATTAAGCTAACACACACACACACACACACACACACACACACACACATATATATTATATATTTGTAAATTAATCATTCATGAATTATTCCGGATAAAATATTTCATAAATTTTAAAAATGCTTTAAAGGTGTTTAAAATTCCATAAAAAAAAAAGTATCAGCATCCAGAATATCTTGCCCAAAACAAATAACGAAATAAACGGCAACCACGAGCATTTATATATAACTATGAAAAAAAAAAAAAGAAAAAGAAAAAAGAAATAACTTGTCTGAAACAGTTTCTCTTTATATTTTATTAAAAAATACGTTGTGCATCCGTGATATAACCCACACACGCCTATACGTAAGCCCAAACAAAAAACAAAGCGCATCCATAAATAAAATATTTATTTGTTGGAAGCACTTTCTCCCTCTCTTTCTCTCTCTCTCTCTCTCTCTCTCTCTTTCTGGTGCACCAACTAAAATGCAAGAAAGAGAAAGAAGAAAAAAAAACGGCCGAACGCGTCGAATTCGAAAATCCGTTTTCCCTTTAGCGCGCGCATACACACACACACACACACACACACACACACACATACAGAACTCGATGTATGCTCCGGGTTTTCGGCTCCGCTCGATGAATAAAAATGCGGAATGAGGGGTCGGCGTTAACGGCGCGCCGCTGCCGCACCGAGAGAGCGATCGAGTCACGTAGAGGCGCGCACAAGGTAAATAAGGATCAAATGAATTTTTTTCTATCCCTTTCCCACCCTTCCTTCTCTCTTTCTCTCTCTCTCTCTCTCTGTCTCTCTCCCTCTGTCTCTCTCTCTCTCTCTCTGTCTCTCTTTCTCTCTGACTCTTTTTTTTTACTTCGCTCCTTCTCTTTGCAAAAAACTGCCTCGACGAAAATAAATCGGCGCGGATATGTGCAAGCGCTCACATACCGTATGGGTTCGTATGCTCGCGCGTTTCGCGGATAAATTACCGAAAATAAATTTCGGCTTCGCTTCACGGTTACATCGCAAACTGATACACAAATACAGACAGCGATATCTGAAGAATTTCCAACGTCGATATTCCCTCTTTCTCTATCTCTTTCTCTCATTTTTTTGCTCTTCGTTCTTCTTTTAACGAATAAATTTGAGTATTAACGCGCGCTCGCGCGCGACTGTGGTTCGAACGTTCGATCCTTTTACTCTCGACTTTTTACACTTCAGTTAGGCATAAAAGTTTTTTTTCTGTATTTTTTAGTTTTTTACATATACATATATGCATGTACATGCAGTAAACCGGGAACGAAAAGCGCTGATAATACTTTATAGGAAGGAGTTTAACATGAAAAATAATTTTCAATCCTAAAACTCGATTTCACGCTGCTCGAGAGAGCGCAGCTTTCCGTTGAACCTACGAGCGAAGATACGACACGACCGCGGAAGATTTTCCGCGTTGAATCTATGAATATTAAAGGTCGGTAGTACGTATGAGTTAACTTGTGTACACACACACACACACATTTTTACACATATGTATAAACGTACATGTGCGGCAAGGGACGCCTACGCTTCCTTACCGCGTGCGTAAAGCGCGATTGCGGACGCGTACACTACTTTCAACTTTGTTTTTCATGAATAATTCGTTACGGGTTAAGCGCCGAGCTCTCCTCATATTTTCGTTTGCGGATCTCTGTGCGCCGAGTTTTGCTTATCTTTTGCTCGATGAAATAATGGGCAATACGCGTTTACTTTCCCCCCTTCCAGCCCCTTTCTCTGTGACTCTCTCTTTCCCTGTCTCTCTCTATCTCTGTATCGTGTATCAAATGTTTTTATTCCTTGACTAATATAAAATTCTGAATTTTTAATTTTTATTCGTTTTTTTTTTTTTTTTTTTTTTTTTTTAAGAAAAGGATGCAAAATAACAAATGCATTATTATTTTTTTGTAGAAAATAAATTTGGTTTAAAATTTTTTATACGAATTTACTACATAAAATTATTAATTGAACGTATCTATAATTAAAATGATATTAATTATTAAACTTGCAACTTATATTTTTAATGAATTTATAAGATTAAAGACAACATTATTGTAATTGTGAAAAAATTTAAACTAATTTTAATTGAAAAATGAACTAAAACTTCAACTAAAACTTTAAAAAATAAACTGCTACAAAATTTAAAATATAATTTATATATATTCTAAGAAAAATTCATTTGCTCAGTATAAAAAAAATTTTTTAATCACTTCAATAAGTGAAACGTTTTGTAGAAAAAAATTATTTTTATTTTAATATTAATGGATAATTTATAATTTTTCCTTCAATTGAAAAATTAAAATATAAACTCCGCGCGTATAAATAAACACACAACATCTTTGAATATTTGATGAAAATATCATGTTATATCTCGAGTTTTTATTGTTGAGAAAAAAAAAAAAACGTTGCGCATTGACGTTATTACTTGAAATTTTTCCGCTATCATGAAGCCGCTCGCATTTCGTACTGCTAAAATGGAGAAAGGGAGAAAAAAAAAAAGCGAGCGAAAAAAGGAGGTGGAAGAAGCTACACGCGAAAGAGAGAACTTCTGCAAAAGAAAATGGCACAAATTCAAATGCACGCGAATTTGGTAGAAAAAGAGAAGAGAAGGTAAGAGGAGAGAGGAGGGGGGGGAAATAAGTGGGTGGGGAAAAGGAAAGAACAGGGGCTACATTTTTCTTTAGAGCAGTTCCAGGCAGATCGATAAACCTTACTCATTGAGGCATAAAACGCGCGCCGCGGCAAAGTTGCCCGCGTATAACTTTGTGTATATATATTCACGGAGAAGAAGACGAGACCCATAGAAAGAGAGATAGAGAGAGAGAGAGAGGGGGGGGGGGGAGAGGAGAGAGATATGAAAAGGGAGAGAAAGACAGAGAGTTAGAGGGAGAAAAAAAGCAGGTCGCGCCAGGAGGGGTGAATTTCTAGGTCGTTAACCTTTTCTCGCACGTTCGTTATCGGCGTTGGTAGAGAAAGAGAGAGATAGAGAGAGAGAGAGAGAGAGAGAGAAGATCGTTAAAGGAGAAACCCGGAGAAATAGGCGGCAACGAGTCGCCTTCCCTCGCCTCTCGCCTCACTCTCACTCCTCTGGCTCCACTAACTCACAAGGTAAAATTTTCGAAAAGTTGTTCTCTTTTAGCTTTAAAGCTTACACTGGAGCGTTACCAAATGTCTCCCTTCGTAAGGAAAAGAAAATATGTATAAATCGACGATGCGTTAACGCGGTTGGAAAATTGCTGGCGTTGAAACTCGCGATTTTAAAACGGAAAATTCTTTTGTTTATTTCTGTAGACGCGTGTGGGTAATGAAGTATGTTTATGGCGAACTACGCGATTTTAAAATATATTTAAAGCGATATTGTATACTTTTTATTTTTAATTATCAATTTCTTTTTCATTCAAATCTACTTTGAGCTATAAACTCCATCACATTATTAATCATTCGATGCGCAGTTTTATCTCGATCTATAAAATTTCGTTAATTAATTTAATGAAGTTTGTAATAAATTTTCTCTAGAGTACTTAAGTAATAAAGAAAAAAAAAATTAAGAAAATATATCTCGTAGTTAGATATTCGCACTAGAAGTAATTAAGGAAAATCATGTTTCCGCATACATAACCAAATACCTGACTTTACTCCCACGGTTTCTTATCCTTTTAAAATCTATTTCGGTCTCTCTCCCTCTTTCGCTCCCTCTTATGCACTTAAGCGTGCAATGGCCTCTTTCAAAAACAAGAGAAACAACCGACCGCAGAATGAGGGAGAAAGAATGAAAAAGGAAGAAAAATAAAAAAGGGAAAGAGGTGGAAAAAGTCCAATGAGAAAGAATGAGAGAGAGAGAGAGAGAGAAAGGGAGTGAGAGAGAGAGAGAGAGAGCTTCTCAACGTTTCGCCGACGCCTCTTGTTTCGAAAGCTTGATTGTTTCCTGATGAGTTGTCGAGCCTCTGCACAGAAGGTAAAGAGAAAGAGGAAGAGAGAGAGAGAGAGAGAGAGAGAGAGAATAAGTGATGGAGAGTAGAGGCAGCACGCGATCTACTCGGCTTGTACGTCGTTGAGAAACCGACGGATTTTCGTAGGAGGGGGACGAGGGAGGGGAGAGAAACAATTTTACGCTTGAATCTCTCAAGCGAATCGATTGCAATGCCGAAGTAGTAGTCGATTTCGCTTTTTGAGACTCTCCGACGTATACACGCTGAGTTTCTATCCGTACTTTTTTACACTCTCGAAACGTACTATACTCCTCCACTTGTTTTTTTTTCCTTTTTCTTTTTCTTTCTCCTTTTTGTGCTCCCCGTCTCTCTCTCTCTCTCTCTCTCTCTCGTTCTTTTTCAAGACTTCGTTTAAAGTATGTATGTGTTTAGTTGGAATTGGTAAAAGTTACATTGCGTTACTTTGCTTTTTACGAGGAAAGCCAACTTTGCCGACTTTTTTTAAAACTATTTTCATATAACCGGATAAATGAACGCTGATTTACGATTGAGTGCGATTAATTTTTAAATATTATTATTTTTAATCAATAATAGATAATGATTGTTTTAATTTTTTCTAATAATAAAATATAAAATACTGAGATTATAGTTATTATAAAATTATTAATAATATATTTCCCTAAGTCGATTGAACTAAATATTTTTTTAATACTAAAATAAAACTTCGCAGTGTCGTTTATCATAGTAATTTACAATTTGAATTGAAATTATTTTTCTTACAAATTAATCTACGTCGAATTAACTTATAATCTAATGTTTAAAATAAAATTCCCTCAAATATATTTTTAATTAAAAATTAAAATCTTCAAAACGAAGAAAATTTAGCGACGAGGATAATTACGCGCGTTTCTTCGTTTCATCTCTTTTAAACGAATTTTTTGCCATTTTTTTCTCCCATTTCTCTCCTTCCCCCGATTTTTTTTTTTTTTTTTTTCTTTTTTCGAAATGAAAAGTGGAGCAAAAAGAATTGCTCCTCATACCTAATTTCAAGAATATACTTGTAGTACGTGTTACTAATGAGATGATTCCATAGGCACTTGACCTACACACATAGCGGAGAAATTGTATACGCACCATGCATTTTCATAAGGATACTGAGGTACGCGATTATTAGTATACACCGCTCTAAACTAATATCAAGGAACTTAATTCAAAGGATGTTTTCTTTTTTTTTTACTTTTTCTTCCTCTTCTTTTTTTTTTTTCGTGAAGTACTTTTGTCGAATAATCAAATTTTTTCCTAGTAGTACAACGTTTTTAACTTTAGTTTACTTAAGAGTCTTTTTGTTGTTAAAGGGACGTCGAAATTCTATTTTATATGTTATTTAATTTTTTTAAATTCTCTATAAATATTTGTATAATAATACGCGATTGTTTTTTTGTACTTTTTTCACGATATAGAATTATACGGTTTCAACAAATTTATTTCTGATGTATTTTACAAAAAAAAAAAAAAAAAATAATGTGTTTGTGTGTAAAAAGAATTTCTTTTTGTTACGCGGCTTTTTTTAACGCTATAAAATATTTTAATCCAATACTTAATTGAAAAGAAGATTGCATGAATATTAATTTAATAAATGTAACTTTTTTCACGGATAAAAAAGTTGTAAAGCATTCAATTAGAGTTTATTTTACAATTTATCGATGCATAATATACATGTCTGTCTGTGTTTTTGTATATGTGTCATGTAACATTCTATAAAGTGATATTATTATTGAATGATAATAGTTGTCAAATGGATTTTTTAAATACCACCGAATTTTTACATTTTCTCTGAATCAATAGAAAAAAAAAAAAAAAAAAAAAACGATGCTTTTGTTTGACACAGGATTTTCATTAGTTACGAAATTATTTCTTTTATATATTCCATTATTAATTTTTTTAAAATTTCCGCGAAGTTTGTCAAATGAATACGATTAAATTTTACGGACATTAAAACATATAAAAAATTAATATTTATTTGAAAAAGAACTTCGCTTAAAAGACATCATTATACTGAATATTTTACAATATCCTAAAGAATTCATTTTTCGTTACCTTTAAGTATTATCTAAAGAATATTCAAATATTAATGAAAAAATTTGAAAATACAATGTTTCTCTTTAACTAATTTCACCACGTATGAATTCTATTTTAAACTGTACACATTAAAGATGTATATTTTTGTCTTTAATATTTCACAACTCGTGCATCGTGAGAGATCGATGCGAAGAAGTGCATGCACGCTATTAAGTTGAAATTAGGTAATCTACAATAGTTTCCAAAATTCATGCACAGCTCAAGTTATTAGAGACTCTTACTTTAACTCCATTGTACCGAATTTAGCGCAAACTACGAGAAGATCAATTTGCGAGTAATTTTATTGAAAATAAAAAAATTAAATAAATTTTTAATCTAAGAAATTTTTTCTTTTTAAACAATACCTTTATGAATAACGTTTGTCTAATCATTGATTTTTTTACACATTAAATATTTTTAATCATACGATAACTGAATTTTTTTCAGAAATTTCAATTTATTCATAATAAAGCGAAGTAAGTATTGTTTATCAAAATAATATTTAAAAAGTGTGTTTTTAAAAAAGTATTATTATCTCAAAAAAAAAAATAATAATAATACTTTGTTCTATAAAATTCATTAACGAACCCGCAGTTTTATTGTTATACGGAAAAAGAGTGCCTCGTACACACTCGATTACCTAACGTAAACGAATATATCTTGTACAATTTATTACGATATGTTATTTCTAATAGAATCATTCGGGTACAATAGTAGAAAAAGTAAATCAATTTATTCCAACTGCACGCTTGTTTGCAGTACAAAATAAAAGAAAAAAAAAAAACACAGAAAAAGAATTAAATTCTCATTCTGTACTGTATATTTATAAAAAGAATTTCGCTTCTTGTTAATATAATCAATTCTGCAACAACGAATCGCGTATTATCTTCTTTGGTATACAGGAAGGAAAAAGTTATTGAAATGAAAAAAAAAAAAAAAAAAAAAAATAATGAAAAAGTAAAAACAATCTAACACCGGCTTTGTTAGTTTGTACGCACACATACATAAACATAGACACGTACATAGTAAAAAGCAACGCTCGTCTACCTTACTTAATTAAATGAGACGAAGAAAAGCCGGAAAATTTTCTCGCTCGCTAGTCGTGTTGCGATAGTAGGAAGTGAAAAGTAGAGAGTATATAGTTTGCAAAATGTATATAAGCATATTTATGTCCATATGCGTGGACAATGTTATGGGTGCATAAAGCTTTTATAAGTTTTTTAAACTAGGTGTATATATATATATATATATCTATAGATATATATATATATATACACGTGTACGTGTAGAGGATATGGGCTTTAATGAATTTACAAATACACGTATCGTAGTACCAGATTATAAGATAGAGTTACAGCATACGGTCGTGATTTTTCCATTTCTTTCTTTACTCTCCTTTTATATCATTTTTTATTTTTTATTTTTCTTTTTTCTTTTTTCTTTACTTCCCGTGTAATTTGTCCTCTTCGCTTCGCTTAGCTCGCTTTGCGCCTCTTATTATATTCTACTTTTCTCTTCGTTCTTTAACGTCGTTTGCAATAAAATGTCGGTGTATACGTTGGTAAGAGCTCGTTAAAAAATGAGCAAACGAAAGACGAATGGGAATTCAATAATAATTGCACTTCGTTACGTTCGATCGCGCCACCGTGAAAAATCATGTTTCTTTGCATTTCCTTATTCGTTTTAACGCTACCCGCCTTTATTCTTAGTACTTCACTTTTTTCTTATATTTTATTTTAACTCGCATATAAAAAAAGCAAGCAGCTGCGCTCTGCCATTAGAAATATCTTGAATATATAATAGAATCAAAGGTATAAATGTGCTTTTTTATACTTTTAAGAAAAAGTGGATATACCATCCGGCTTTGTAATGTTTATCTGTGAGACATAACTGAAATAATTTTCGTTTAAATTTAATGATGTTAATGATTTGAATAGTGAGCTTCATTCCTATTAAATCTTTTTCTCCTAATTTCTTCTGTCGTATTGTATACATATAAAAATAATCTAATAAGTATTAAAAGTTTATGAATAATTTTTTAAAATGATATTAGTGAAATGGTAAATTATATCTCAAAAAAATTTATGAATTAGCTTTAAAAATACCGGCGCATGAAACAGAGTCGTAAAATTATAAAATTGGAGTAAATACACAAGTGTATGTGAGCTATTATTTTAAGCAATAAATTTTGAAATAAAATATATATATATATATATATATATTAGAACGCATTGGAAATTTTATTAACGCATTGGAAATTTATAAATTTATAAAAATTTATAAAAATTTTTTAAAAATTCCAATGCGTATATTCATTTGGTGTATATACATAAAATAATAAGCCGTTTTTCGCAAAAATCTTTACCTAAAAATATATATTGAGAAATTGCAGGTGGAAGCATCCGGTTAAGTTTCATTATGTCTAGTATAATCCATTACAAGAGAAATATTTCTCTTTACATTTGGCAACGAGAAAATTTATTTCGATTCGTTCGCACGCAAATGTGTAGGTAATTCGTTATTAATTTATATACAGGGTCATCAAAAAGTATCGGACCCCTCCCCCCCCCCCCTATCAGCGAAAATATGCGTTTTCGAGAGAAATGTTTTAGATCAAAGTTTCAGGGTTATGAACGAGGATCTGAATGGGGACCTTGAAGCTGACCTTGGCGTTGACCTTCAAAGTCATTTTTTATTCCTATTTTCCTATTTTTGACACCGCCAATCGAAAGAACGGAAAATTTCACGTTCAGATATGCATCAAGGTCATGTAATTAGATGACCTTCAAGGTCATTCCAGGGTCGTATAAACTCAAACAAGGCTTAAACGGCTGTAATCAGCGAAAATATGCGTTTAAAAAGAAAAGAGTTTATCTGTAATGTTTGTAAAATTTCTTTAAACGAAATTCTGTAAAAAACTTAGTTTTAGAAATTTTTGAAAATTTTCGCAAAACGCTTTTTTTTTAATTTTTGCAATTTTTAGAATATCGATTGGTCTTACAATTATTTGCAAATGTCTATAAAATTCTCTTTTGCAAATTTTTGCAAGACCTCAGAAATTGCTCAGTTTTACAAATCTGTGCAAAATTTCGCAAATTTTTGAAAACTTTTGAAAACTGCATATTTTTGCGAATTTTCACAAATTTCCATAAATGGCCCAATTTAGAAAAATTTGGCAGTTTAGCAAGTTTGCAAAAATTTGCAAAACGCATATTTTCGCTGATCAGCCGTCTAAACCTTCTTTGAGTTTATACGACCCTGGAATGACCTTAAAGGTCATCTGCTTACATGACTTTGATGCATATCTGAACGTAAAATTTTCCGTTCTTTCGATTGGCGGTGTCAAAAATAGGGCTTTCTAATTGAAAAATAAAAGTTGACATTGAAATGACCCTGAAGGTCAACGACAAAGTCAGCTTCAAGGTCCCCACTCAGATCCTCGTTCACAACCCTCAAACTTTTATCTGAAACATTTCTCTCGAAAACGCATATTTTCGCTGATAGGGGGGGAGGGGGTCCGATACTTTTTGATGACCCTGTATATAAATCGCGTGGCATAAAGATGTTTACATATTTTCTTTTTTTACGCACACACAAATATACCCAGAATTTTCCACTGTTTATTTACGCGCACCTTTATCGTTCTCCTTACTCATATTGAATTTTTATCCGCAGCGTAGCCGAGTTTTTCCTCCTCTCGTCGTCTTTTCATTTGTACCTTTTTCCACTTAAAATATGAACGCGTTTACCCTCCCCGTCTTTCTTTTCTTCGTATCTCTATCTCGATGCTCTTTTCAATTTATCTTTTTTTTACTTTTACTTTTTATTTTATTATTTTCTTACTGCTACTGCTTTCTTTCTCTCTCTCTCGCCGTCATTCTTGCTTTCTCTTTTCTTTCGTGATACTATAGCAGCTATATAAGCAAGTGTCTGCAATGTGGCTACCATAAATTTCGCAGTGCCACTGCTGCTACTGGAACCGTGCGCTTGGACTTTGTCTTCATAACTCTTGCGCGGATATTGAACGAGAAAGAAAGGGTTAAAGAGAGAAAAGGACGGAGTGAGAGAAAGAGAGAGAGAGAAAGAGAGAAAGAGAAAGATAGAAGAAAGGAGAATGGAAAGAAGAGATCAGAAGTAGACGATTAAATTGTTTTATTACGCTTCGATGGATACGTGTTATCTTCATTATTAAAAATGTCAAATGTTTGATTCTCAGTAAATCTAGAAATGTATTTCCCAAAATTTACGTGTTAGAGGTTATTAAAAACTCAAAATATTATTTTTAATATTCAAAGAAATGAATTTTATATGATGGATTTAAATGCGAACCTTTATGTTGATAATACTCGTAATAACGTAATTAGTCATTTATTACATTTGTAATAACAAAAAAATTGATCAAAATTAAGTATACAATAAAATATTTTCTTGTTTAAAAAATTTAAAATATAAAATTACGACAATACTTGACTTTATTAATGAACCTAAAGCTTTATATATCGTCGCAATCGCCGATTGTATCGCTTATTGCATTTAATGAAAATTTAATTAAATCATGTAAATATTTCTATGAGTATTTATATACGTATTCAGATAATATGAAATTTATAGTACTTGATATTTTAATAATTTAATTTATTAAACGCTTATATAATTAAAATTTTCCTTTGTTTTAACTTATTAATAAATTAGTTTATTTTTCAATTAAAGCATAAATGAATTATTATTATATCACATTAATTCGAAAATAATTGGATTCATTCACACAGCAATTGTATTTAATTCAACGCAGTCTTTTGTGCAAATTTGTTAATATACATTTTATGAATTGGACAATACATTACTAAAAATATTTGTACTCGTGAAATTCATATTTTACTGTTATAAATACTTTTATAGAATAAATTTAAAATACAGCTTATACATTTATGGGACATATTTTTTTTTTTTTTTTTTTTTTTTTTTATAAACCATTTCATCCTAAAGTTACTACCGAAGTTGTTTATTCACAGACAGGTATCCAAATATCTCCCACCCCCTTTGATTTCTTATCTTTATAAATAACAAAAAAAAAATGAAAATCTATATGCATCTAATAAATCACTGTCCTTGCTTTTTTAATGTTCCCGATAAATCCCTGATAATGCGACGAGACTTCACGTAAGCACCACTGCAAAATAGCCCTAATAAATTTCTCCTTTTATTTAACTTGCCTGCGGCAATGCTTCACAGTTAACACAGAAAAAAAAAAAAAAAAAAAAAAAAAAAAATGAAAAAAAAGTATTAAAAAATAAACCGAAAAAGTAGCTACGAAAATAACAAAATCCTTCGTTAAAATATTGCCAACGCTAGTAAAAGAAAGGGTAAGAAATAGCGAAGCACCCAACGCGAAAACGCCATTACACATCAACCGTAGTCGCCTTTGCATCGTCAATCGTGTAAGATGTGGGTTAGAAATCACTTCTCTAGAAAGCGGCCATCAAACGAGGAATGAAAATTGCAACGACGAGAAGAAGAAGAAGAAAGAACTAAGCGGGTGCAAAAGAGCGAATGAACGAGCGAGGGAGAAAAGAAAAAAGGCACGATCGGTCATGCCAAAGGGTAAAGAACGATACTAAGGTAACTAAAGCAGGGTGTCAACGTACGTTGTCAACGAAGACGACGATCACGACGACGCGGAACAAGGACAAAGAAAAATAAAAAAACGTAAGCAAGGGGAACTAAAAAGAAAACAACGAATAGCTTTTCGTTGCAGGCAAGGTCTCGAGAGAAACAACAAAAAAAAAAAAAAAAAAAAACAAGCAGCAGCGAAGGAGAGAAAGAGAGAGAGAGAGAGAGAGAGAGAGAGAGAAAGAAAATTTAGCAAAAAATCGAAATATCGCTCGTACACGAACGCGCGCGTATGCCTATGTCTATACAAAAGAGGGATAGAGCGAAAGACAGAGAGAGAGAGAGAGAGAGAGAGAGAGAGAGGGAGCTTCCGCGAAAATCCTGACAAAGTATTGGACGAGCAATTAATTTACTGTCGAGCGCCGCGGCTTTGCACACGCGCGCTCGCTGGGCTTCGACAAATAACGGCGTCGGCCGCCGCCACCAACGATACGGTCACCGTGGCGTTTTCGCGGTAAAGCCAACTTTGTCACTCTTCCTCCCCCTCTTCTCTATCTTTCTCTTTCTCCCTTTCCCTTCTCTTTGCTTTCAACCTTCCTTCTACCGCTCGGTTTTAAGCTCGGTTTTTGCCCGTAGAGTATATGTACACCGAACTCGTTTTTGATTCGCTGCTCTACGCTCGCGCGATTGTTTCGTATTCAACGGAAAAATAATGCGTGAATTTTGGTCTTTGATTTTTTATATCGATATTTAATTAAAATACACTTTAGTAAGATATTTCTTTGTTAGTTGGAGATACACGGTTAAATAAGCTAATAACGGCTGACCATTTCGCGTTTATTCTACTTAGGCTAGTGTACAACGTGTTATTTATGACAGATTTTTATACTTTACTAAGATTTTATAGTTTTTCTTCTACAAAGTCATGAAAAATTGTAAATATTTTATATCTTTTTGTTGCGTAGAAAACACAAATAATCGCCAAAAAGAAATATATTTACAATATAGCTTAAACAAAAACGTACACAAAAACAAGCCAGACTACAAAATCAAGTACACTTTTCATATGCATTCAGATTCTTCCTGAGAGTCAATCCTCGCATTAGTACGCGAAAAGCTAACATTTTCTACTGCCGTCGCGATTAAAGATCGTTTGATTACGAGTTTGTGATTGTATAATACAGTCGTTGTGGACTACTTTGTTGATGAGCTTTTACCGTCCGAATATTTACATTATATGACGTACGGATTTATTTAACAAAGGATCGATATAGAATTATTGAGTTAAAGAAGTTTATATATATAATTTTGCATATGTTTGTTAAATGTGAAGTTTTGATTCTATTTTTAATTTAACGTATCTTAAATACGATGATGTTAAAATTGACATAAATTAATAAGGTAAAAAATTTAACATTAAAGAAGGTGAGGAATAGAAAGAAGGGAGATAAAAGAAGGTGTGGAAATAACATTTTGTGTTGTTAAAAGTAAAATCATCAATCAGTTAAAAGTCATCAAGCACCGCTTAAAGTTTACGCGACGATATGTAAAATAACGACGATATAATTCAGCTCTCGAAAAATATACCAAACTTATCCATACGTGCCAGATTTTCCCAATGTAAAAAAAAAAAAAAAAAAAAAGAAAAAGACAAAAAAAAGAAAAAAAGAGAACGTACGCGCACAAAAAAAATGTACGAAAATCTGAAGCTGAACTTAATCCAAATCCGAAGAAACATTTATGCACGAGTTTTAGAAGAAATAAAATAAAAAAAATAATAATGATAATAATAAAAAATGGTTGAAACGAAGAATAAAAAAAAAAAAAAAAAAAAAAAAAAATCCGCGCGATGCTTACACATTTTACTTACTTTCACGAGGGTAAATACTTTGCGAGAAAGCCTCTTTTTCTTTTGCCTTTTAACATACGTTTATCCCACATTCTGTAAAATTTTTCCATGCCACTCCGATCTATGCGCATAAATACGCAGACACGCTAACGCTCATTTTATTTATTTTTGTTTTTTTTTTTTTTTTAAATTTCCGTTGCGACTCGTATGGCTTCTTTCTAAGAAAGAAGAGAACGGCAGAGACACGTGACACAGATACATGCATAACTTTGCTTATGAACATAAACACGCATACGATTACGAAAGTACGCAGTTCGTGAATATATGTATATTCCAGATGAATGAATGAAAACTCAAAAATGTGCATCGTAAGCAAAAATTGAAAATTACCAGCTAGTGGTGAACGATTTCATATCAGGATTCAACCGATACGTGCAAATTTTCATTCGACGATGACATGTAAGTGAAAAAACTTTATGTCATTCAAGAACTATACGTATTGAGTAATCTAATATTTTTATTAGATGGCTTGATTGTTCGATAATCAAGCGACATCAACGCCTTCTACGTGACGCACAATAAAATGGAAATAGCGCGACCAGTAGATAAGGTACGGCTCGTGTCGGACGAAGGCGAGTCCATTGTATTTGCTTTATTAGATAACATAAAGTACTTTTATCGAGAAATCTGTTTTTCCATTTTATTTATCTTTTTGCATGTTTTCGATGGTGTTATGTTCGATATCATTTAAAAAAATTTTCATTATTTGAAGGGATTTTTTTACTTTTTTTTTTTTTTTATAAACGAATATATCGAAATATAAAAACGATATCGATGAAAAATGCGGATTAATCATTTTTTTTTTCTGGGTGTAAAGGCAGCACGCTGATATCGTAGTGACTCTTCGACACTAGGGGCACAGAAGCGAAACCTGATAATTTAAAAATGTTGATATTGAAATAATTTACTTTCAATTATTATCGCATTATTTTATTCGTATTATATCGATGCTAAATAATATATTAACAATTTTTCTAACTAATGGTATTACTTAAAAGAAAAAAAAGTAAAAATAATCAAACGGATTAAATGAAAATCATAAAATTCGTTATACCGAGCTTGTCATAAATAACATGCGCTTTAATCATTTTAAAAATTATCAACGAGTGTAGTATCTAGTTATGTACCATTTGATATATGTGAAAGTGTAACTCAACATCATTTACACAGAATAAACGTAAATAGCAAATGTTTGCCAATTTTGCATATTTGAATATTTGAATATGCAGGCTAAGTAAACAGGCCAGACTTCGAGTAATCAGAACGATTCGAAAATCTAAATTTTGATTTAACTCCTAACTTATATTTGGTATTAAAAATATTTAAATGGGTTTCGTTATGATTAACAATATGAATTAAATACAATAACACAGTTTGTAAACGTTTAGAGACGATACGTCCGACAATGTTTTTTTTAATTAATTTACGATCTATTTTACATACAAATTGCAATTTTAATATTTTTAAATTTCGTTTGTAAGACAGTAAATTTCTGAAAGCGTTCATTCTTGTCTACCAACAGAATCTTACATATATTGTACATATTTTTTTAAATCTCAATCCGTCGCTTAATGCCTACACGGTTATCTATCCGTTAGTCTTTATGTTGAATTATTTAAAACAAGACGATCGGTGATTTTTAATTTTTCTTCTAAAAATAGTTCAAAAATATTTGTCTATTTATTATAATAGCAAAATCGAATGCGTTCCCTTGCTTTAGAAGTAAATTTATAAAACTTTAATAAAAGTTATTTTGAGTTCTAAAGGTTTAATCAACTACGAATTTTTTGCTTAATCAGATAATGACGTTTTTTTTTAATTAAAAAAAAAAAAAAATTATATACATCAAATTTTCATCAAGTAGTAAAAGTTTCTCAATATAATTTTCGTTTAATTAAACACACTTATATCGAGGCGTAAATAATTTTCATAAACTGTCTTTAAACAATTTAAGTTTTACGCAGTTGAACGATAGTTTAATTCTTAAAACTTCGAAAACATCTTTTGTATTTTAAATAGTAAATGTAATAATATATTTACCTGACATTTTTTCATTATTTCCATAATAATAAACGTTGAATAGAATTAAAATAATACGATATGAATATTTTAGTGTAATTCCCATAATATAAGTAAGTATAATAATTTTATGTGATATTGAAATGGTGATAATATAAATTGAAAATGAAAATCGCTAAGTTTACCAGTAAGTGCACGACTGGCTTATTTAAATTACATTTATATTTGTTAAAATATCATAAAATCTTGTAATTAAAAATAATTATAATAAAATATAAACTAAAATTCAACACATTTTTTAAGAAACTAAAAAATCTCAAATAATTCGTTAGGTCTGGCCTCATCGTGACTATACTACTGAAAACAGTAAACATATTAATAAATAACAGATTTTTTAATTTCTTTACTATGTGAATCTAAAAAAAAATACTTTACTCAAATAGTTTAAGCATTTGAAGCGATTCTAAATTTTAATTCGAATTGCAATATTTTCACATGGGTTATTATCCATAATAGTGTAAATCCCTTTGAACGAATTCGAGAAAATACGATTACGAAGAATTTTCGTCAAAGATTGGACTAAGAACGTACAAATAACTAACTTGAAAAGTAATACTAATCTTAAATCGTTAAATATTATGATTCATAATAATGTAAATATTCGTCAGAAATATTAAATCTCAAGAATAATAAAAACTGAAAATACTTCCATTCATCAAAATCGTGATAATTCACGAGGACCTTTCAAAAGCTCGCAGTAAACGATAACTCTTAAACACTTGACGCGCATAGATTTGCTAAGCGCGTTTTGCGCGCAAACCTACGTTTATATAGCTTTAAATGGGTAAATTTTCCAGTGTCCTTCGTAAAATCTCGTATTTTCTACACTTCGTTTACCACAGATAATAAGAATGTCGGGAACAGACTTGCCAATGTTAGTTTTCGATAACATACTTTATTCGTTCTTGCGTGAATCTGTTATGTTTATGCCTCGTGGGATTTTTATAATTACTTGGTTTGAATTATCAGGATTTTCGAAGCTTCGAGTCGATCACTTTTTTTTTTCACTTTTTCATTTTTCTTTCGATCGCGTTTTCTAGACGTTTGTACTCATCGTTTTATCTATTTTCTCGTTATTTTATTTATTTATTGGTATAAAAATTTTAATGCTATTGTTTTATTCTAATGCACGGAATGTAATTTTACTAATCATAGAATACATTTTTATCCAAGTCTAATACATAATCTTTAATCTTTTATTTTTAACCTTGAATTTCACGTCATGTCAAGTAAAAATTCAACAGCACAATAAATAAACTTCTGCATTTCTTTTTTTTTGTAGCAAAAATCTAACTATATCTAATAAAAATGTCACAAAGCATACAACATTACCTTAATATACAATGTCTTATAGTTTACGAAAAAATATTCCATTAACGGTCGTAAAGGTACTTTAAGAAAAACTTAATAATAAATAAAAAAAACTTTTTTCTTTCGCCCTACCTCTCTCGCTCTCTCTTTCTCTATATCTAAAAGTCGACCACGAGCCGCTCGTACATCATCCTAACTTTCATCTCATCCAAAAATTTTCCTGAACTTTCGCACCCTCATGCAAAGGCAGACATAGAGAGATGCACGCAAGCTTGAAAGCGAACGAGCGCTCGGGAGACACTTCAATTTGTGTAATTCCTCATAAATTCGCTATCCCCGGTAACCCCGTGTCTTAATTCATTTTCCGTGTGTATCCACGTGCACGTATATGTATACATATACGTATATACACCGCAAGTCATCCTTGTGTGCCATTTACGACGCGAATTATCGCGCTCTCTAACTTTATTTTAAAATTTCAAGCGTCGTGCTCTACCCCCCATTTCCCCCTTCTCTCAACGCCGTCCGTATTTTTCCCCGTCGTCTCTTTCTCTTCATCCAAGGGATGCCGTTGTGTCGTTCGGCAATCGAGCGAGAATATTTCACCGGTGGGGAGCATATTACACCACTAACTTACAAGCCGAGCGCGCCCGAGCACTCGACGCGTGTCTAAGAGCGCTAACGTTTTTCCTCCCTCTCTCTATGTCTCTCTCTCTATCTCTCGTTCTCCATTCCACTTTAGTCTCGCGCAGGCACGCGCGCGCACGAGCGGATAGAGCCAGATGTTTCCGTGCTGGCGCGTCTCCTTTATTCCTCGCTGGATTTACAGTCTTATATACATATACGTACGTCTTTTATTCTCTTTCTCTTCTCCTCTCTTATATATTTAAGTCCCTCGTTATTCAAGACCGTCGAACTTTGGGACACTTTTGGCGGATGCATGACGGACGAGATCACGGGAGATGTTTATAAGTGCTTAAAAGGAGAGAAGAAGGGATATAGGTAAAGGAGTTATTATTATCATTACCATTATTATTATTATCAGGAGTTGGAACGTTTGAGAAAATATGTTTCCGTCGCGGAAAATTAGATTAGGAATATCTATCGGATGATTGCAATTCTGAAAAATTTATATTTTTATTACGGTAAAATTGAAAGTATTGATTCAAGGAGAGGACCATAATTTTGAAAAATAATATCAAAGGACTTGCTTCATATCGAGGAGCCTCGAAAACAAACTGTTATCGTACAGTCAATATTTGAACTTTCTTGAATCGAATTTTCTCGCTTACCGAATAAAGTTCGTCATATTCTTGATGGTTAAAATCTTTATAGTATTTCAATAAAAGAAAAAAATTTGTTTAACGTAGATTAAGGTACTTATTCTTTCTTAATACCATATATAATAACGACGAATAATAAAATTCTGAGAACGAATTTACTGCTTTAATCAATAAATGTTTCAAAATAAATTATTTAAAATATTCTAAAATAAAGAAAGAGATCATTAAAGTGATATTTATGAAATGTAAGTATTTGAATTCTCAAAAATATACTGTATATAAAACTTTACAAAGAACACATGGATGCTTATAATTATTTTTTTTTCTTTTTTATTTTTGTAAGTATTAGACATAACGCTTTGTAAGGTAACGTAATTAAGTACAGTATGAAATATCAATAATAAATTCCGAGATATTTTAATAATAGCAGATACAAGAAGAATGTGGAATAACGTTCAAGTAAAATTTTAGAGTGTGTAATTAACAATTTTTCAACGTATTAAATTACTTATCACATGTGAGTTGATTAAAGAATAAGTCTAGTATGAATATATATTATCGAAATTAAAAAGTAAGAAAAATTAAACAAAAAGAAGAAAAAATAGGATAAAATAAAGTAAAAAGAAAACGTTCAAATATTTAAAATCTTTTCCTGATATATACAAATCATAAAAGATAATATTCACGTTTAATTTCATTAGAAATATTTCGGTATTTATTAATTATACATAATGGTATATAATTTATTTTAAATTTTTAATATATCTATTTAAAAAAGTGGATGTATGTTTATCTTACCTCAATTTTCCTGATAATTATGCAGTATATTTATTATTTCATTTCAGATGTATAAGATTTCATGCCATTGTGAAATAACTTTACGTACCTGCAAAAAATATTTTCACGTTAACAATCAAAACAGGAGTTAGGTCTTGTATATAAACTTATATATAAAATTCAAAAAATTCAGTCAACTTATAGTATATAGTACTATTTATGCAAATCATACATACAAATTTCAAATAAAATAAATAATTAAATGATACGCACGTATAATATAATTAATTCATTAATTATATTTTTCTTATAAATAATTTTATTACAACTATACAGTAAAATGAATCTAAAGATTAATAAAAGTAATACTACATTGTATTTTAAAAAAAATCAAATTCAAAAAATTGTTTACCTTTAAAAATAATATTTTTAAATTCACTATTCTCGTACTTCATGTAATTAATATACATTATAAACATAAATAATGGACTTATAAAAATAATTTATATATTCCTCCCGTGTATCATTAATATAATTTCAAAATATTTGTTATCGAAAAAAATGAAAAATTTAGCAAAAGCATTCCAATTATATTTTGTCCATCGAAAACAAAAGGTAATACCAAAATTATTATCATTAATTATTATTAATTATTTTAATAATATTAATTATTAAAATTTAATGGAAAAATTTTGAAGGAGTTGGCCTTCTTTGTCGTTACTTTTTTTTTTTTTTTTGTCCAAACATTACGTACAAATATACATTTAAAAAAACGCTCGTTATAAAGAAAAGTAGAGAAAGGCGGAGAGGAAAATAAATGAAGATAAAGAGAAGAAAAATAAACAAACGTAAAAATAAACATCCACGCTACTTCGTAGTACACGAATTTAATACATAGAATTAAAGTGAACTCGGGTTTTAGAAAATCGAAGAAATCGATTCGTAGGATCTATGTACATATATAGTTTAAATTAATGTCTTCTCTCTCTTTCTTGCTCTTTCGCAGAAAGTAACCTAAGGTATTATTGGATACTAATAATACTGGGATGTGCAAATAATTGGGTAAGAGAAGCTAAGAAGTACGATGTTAAAATTGTACGATAAAGCTTTGAATTTTCTTTTATGTTTTTCACAGCTGTATATTCCGTTAGATAATGGTAAGAGAATTTAATCGATCATTCGTTTTAACGTAACAAAACGTTAACTTTTCACAAAACGATAAAAAACGAAAATTTATTTTATTCTTATTCTTTCAACATTTTTTATAATATATAATCTTAACGTTGAAATATTTTTAAGAGATTTTTCAAGCGCTCGGTATAAAAATTTTTGCTGACTTATACACAAAATAACTTATATTTTCTTATAATGTAAAATACAGTTTAAGATACTATAAAAAAAAATCAGGCCAAGAGGTCAAAGCGTTGTTACTGAGAGAAATATAAAGAATAAGATAGAGACAAAATGTAAAATACTGTAACGTCATCAAAGAAACTCGGTTCAAGCATAATAATAATAGGGAAAATGAAGGGAAGATGAAAATTTTTAGAAAAAAATTTTTTTTTTAAATTATTCATAAGCTTAAGATCTATAAGATATTCAAAAACATTTCTATAAAATAGTTCAACGATATGCTTGCATAAGAATCGCCGTCAATCTTGGACTTCTCAAACAGACGGCACAGTCAAAAAGAAGAATAAAAAACAAAAGAAAGAAGAGGGGGAGTCGGTAAGAAAGATGCACACATCACCGTTCATAATCATATCAACGTGTTAGAGAGAAAGAGAGAGATAGATCAAAGGAGCTGTTAGTATCGCCGATAGCAGCATTCGGTAACATCGATGTCAAGGTCTGCGCGTTTCGAGAATAGTAAAGTGCGAAATCAATAAAATCGCTCCCGTCGCGCACAATCCAGCAGCAGCAGCAGCGAGGCGCCCGCGCGTTTCCTCTTTCCATCTCTTCCCCTCCCCCCCTCCATTGTATCTCCGTTTTACACGACGATCGACACGCTATCGTACGTGTGTACTGTTACATATGTCTGTATATAATATTGATGTATGTGTGGGGTGTACGTAACGGGTATCTCAGACGCATATCTCGGAACGTTTGCGCGAGATCCGGGTGTAGCTTCCGCGTGTCGTTTCCCCTCTGTACTAAGCTTTTTCTTCCTTCGCATCTTTCTCCTCGGTTCTCTCTTCCGGTCTAACGCGATCCCGAAAACACGCGCGCTCGCCTTCGTAACTTCGTTTCTTTCGCTCTTTTACTTCAAACGGCAATTCTTGATGCTTTCTTATCGTTCTGTCTTTACCTTTTATTTTTTTTTTACCGGAGCTTGCTTCGAAGAGCTTATATTTCTTTCTTGTATCATTTTTCTTCTTTGTCATGTTTTTTTGTCTTTTTTTTTTTGTTTTTTTTTCGTTTTCAATCGAAAGTTTTCGCGACGCTGAATAAAACACTCTCGTTGGTTTTTAGATATTATTGTTTAAAATATTATTGTAAACGTAAAATTTAATGATGTACTTTTTTTTTATAAAATAATTTAACTTGTTTTATGTATGATTTTATGTTAGAAATAAAGAATTTGAAATTTAAGCGCTCGAAATTTCAAAATGTAAAATTTTGTTAAAACTTTTTGAGAAATATTATTATTTTATATTAAAAAAAATGGATAATTTATCTTAAACCTTGCCTTTGAAAATAAAAATAACTTCATAAAATTTATATCTTCGATATAATTATGAATAATATAATTTAAAAATATTAAAAAAGAAAAAATTCACATTAACTTTTGGTTATTTAAATCCTTAAAAAAAAAGCAGATTTCAATTTTAATTTTTTAAATTATAAAAAAATTCAAAAAAAAATTTCTATCTATCTTCTCTATTGTTTTTACTAAAGCATTATTTTATAATTAAAATAATTTTTTTATTTTATAATACCTATTGTTAGCTATATATAGCTCCTAAGAAATAACCGTTCGCACCCTTTTCATGTGACTCCTTTCAATCGAAAGTATAAATATTGCTTACTATTAATAATGAACGTTGAAACTTGTATTTGATAACTTTATTTAACGTCAAACTGTTTATAAAAAATAATAAATGAAAACATAAGTATCGGCGGAATAGATTAAACTTAGTACTTTAATAAAATATTTATCTTCTATTTATTTATACTCTCTTCAATCTCTTTATTCATCAATCAATTTACACCTCATTCTCTATCTTTAGAAAGCGTTGATATTATATTCACGTATATTTTCGCATGCAAACACACACACACACACACACACATAGTCGTATATACGACAAGTACTCGTAGATCGTTAATCGGTGTCGATATTCGCTCGCCTCTTTTTCTTCTCTTTTTCGCGTACTCTTTCTCTCTCTCTTTCTCTCTCTCTCTCTCTCTCTCTCTCTCTCTCTCTTGTTCCGAAAACGCGGGCATTCTATATCTCTTTTTCTTCCCCTTCCCTTTTTTTTTAAAAAGACACTCGACTCTCCATTTTTGTAACGCAGCCACGCGGCTACGTACTCACCTCGGAGCAATCGCTATCGCGTCGAAACGTATTGTCATTCATACGTGCCACGTCGCTGTACTCGTACACTCGTGAATGCACGTATGTGCGCGAAAACTTAAACGTATACGTATATTTGCGAGTGTGTGTGTATATATATATAGATGGAAAACGAGCGTAGATATACAGAAGAACCCAGCCGATATTAGCTCCACAGGTATCTCACCTACTTCTACGGATCTTGAAATTCCCAAGCGATTGGTTGTGTGTATTGGAAAATAACGAGTCTTCGCGCACGTGAGCTAAACTACAATGCCGTACTCGATCCTTCGCTCTTTTGTAGAAGATGCCCGAGCGTTTCCAGTTATTAAATTGTGGGGAGAAAATGACGCATTGGTTAACGATTATGCAACTGAGATCAATTATAGGTACGAATATTTCTTTCTTTTTTTTTTTTTTTTTTTTTTTTTTTAATATTGTGGAAAAAATATTTAAAGCCGACGTTTTTTATCTGTTGTTTTTGATCTCGATTGAATCGTCGTCAGATAAGAAACTTGTTTTTTTTTATGAACTTCTTACTTTATTATTCATAAAAAAATAATTACTCTTAGGTTCTTATTATAAATTAAAAAATTTTTTTAATTAGTTTTGTAAATATATTAATTAAACAATTCGCAATACGTTAAATTTTCAAAAATTCTTTTTTAATCTTACAGTTGATTCCAGTTACATTAAAAAATATTCTCTTATTTATCATATTATATCTATCAATGAGTGAACAACACTATTCGAAATAAGTCACATACGCATTTCCTCACGTTTTACTTAAAGACATTTTACAGAATGAAAGGCATCTCGCAATAATACGTCCCGCATCTATAATTAAATTCAATAGCCGGAGGATCCGGAAGTTTTCAGCGTCCATTTTTAATTAAGCTCGGTCGTTATATACTGGCGTCGATCGAATTCTCATTGAAAACATTATTTTACAATACGTGAACTACGTGAATACGGACACGTACATATACATCCGTACATGTATGCATAGTTGAGACCAACGAGAAGAGAATGAACACAGATTTAGTACGAGCAGTGGAAAGAGCGTAAGAGTAAAATAGAGAGATTGAGAGAGAGGGAGAGAGGGGGGGGGGGGGAGAGAGAGAAGGAGCGAAGGTTTTAATTGATTTATGTACTTTAATTAAAACTCTCTCTCTCTCTCTCTCTCTCTCTCTCTCTCTTTCTCTGAAGCAACTCTCGTAAGAGTCATACAAAGCCGAAGGTCAAAGCATTGGCGTAAGTCTTATTACATTAAAACAGTACATGTAACGGGAGCCTCGACTTTTGATCAAGGTGTGACAACGTGGCACGAGAGTTATATATAATAAACAAGAGCGCGAACGCATACAGCGTTAACGTCGCTCTCGCAGTTGTTTGTTTCGCCGACAGACAATGCGAGGACGAAGAGAAGAAAGGGCAAGAGAAGTCGAAGGGGGGAGGGAAGGGACAGCCGGCGTAATTTTCGCTCCGCATCTCGACGTTCTAACGTTAACTCGGATTTCTCTCGCTTGGGGTATATATAAGGAAGTGTCTTACAAATTTTCGGTAGGAAACTTACCGACAACTACGACGACGAGAACGACGACGAGGGAGCTTTCATAATTTTGAGACGACGAGCCGACTAACGAGCCTCGAGCCTCGTTCCATCTGTTCCGTTTTCCAAGCCCGCGCGTTTCTCTCTCTCTCTCTCTCTCTCTCTCTCTCTCTCTTTCTCTTTCTTTCTCTCTCTCTCTCTCTCTCTTCGCCCGTCGGTGAAGTCAACGAGTGCATCGCTCGCACATTCTACCTTTCCTTCCTCTCTAAGTAATATACGGTCTTGATGTAATTTCTAGTCTTTGAATGTCTTTTGTTATTAATTAAATGACTTAGTTCGTCGAGTTTGTTGCAACGAGCGACACTTTGCTTCTTGTTTAATTTTACGGGAGAAAATTTTCCGCGTTTAGTTTATTCTTACGATGGCTTAATGATGTAGATAAAGTTTTACCGAGATCGGCAATTACAGTTATGGTTGCGTTTTGGTTATTTATTTTAATTTTAATCCTCAATGAATCGTTAGTTTCTACATGTATTTTTTATTTCGAATGATTATCAAACTTTTTTTCTCATTATGTCATTAAATATTAATAAATTTTGATTTTGTAAAACAAACAGATGCATAATTTTTCTAAAAATTTTTTTATTTAAATAAATATAATCTATTTTCTTCGCATCAAACTTCGTTCAAAAAGTTTACAGAAAACAGTGAGAACGTGAATGTTGAAACCATAAATACTAAAACTTTCTACACGTAAAAAAAAAAAAAGAAATAAAACTTCAAAGATAAGTTGGAACTTTTTTCAACTTTTATGTAGCAGTAAACTAGCTTTTTAGATAACAACTTTTTCTTCAATTTATTTTTTAAAGGATTACAATTCTTTTACTCGAAGAAAAAAAACAATAATAAAGCTTTTGTCGTTTTAAACTGTTGATTTGAATTGATAAATTATATTTTCAACTTTTACACAATAAGCATGAGCAATTATTTTATTTAAATGTTTTGCAGATTCTCCGCAAAAAAAGAAAATTGATTACATCGTTAATTAAAAATTCTCCTAACAATTTACTCTTATCACCGGTGCACTAAATTTTGTTTAAAAAAGCACGCCCGAAATTTGGATTAATAATTCAAATCGTCGTGGAAGCACGAAACTCCGTAAGAGCCCCATAAATAAAATAAACAACGGTAAGACGAATGAACGCACGGAGACAAAATCTCGACGAGGAAAAGAAAACGCCACAAAAAAAAAAATGTTGAGAGAGCTTAGAAAAAGATAGACAAAGAGGAGGGGAGAAAAAAGAATAGCAGAAAGGGAAAAAAAAGCGTAACGTACAAGGAGGAGGTGTGCGAGAATCTTAAGAGTGAAATGGAAGAAGTAGAAAGGAGGGAGGAAAAACAAACGGAACAGAAACTGGAAGGAAGTGGATTGATGCTGCTTTTTTCGTTAAGGAAAAGGAGGAGAAGGAAAGCGTTGATACTCATCCTACGAAGATTAATGACGAAGTTGCACTTACAAGCTGTCGTACGAGGAGTCTTGAGCTCGTGTGCGTGGTTGTGCACTTACTCGAACAAAAGTATATCTACGAGGAGAGAATGAGAGAGAATAGGCAAGACGTTGATCGTCAAAACGAGTTATTATACCTCGCGATTTGTATAGACGTACGCGCCGTACGAGTGAAGATTTACAAACACACTCATACCCCGATTTTTTGAATTATCAAATGCAAAAAAACTCGCTATTTTGTTTGATTCTATTGGCCCTCTACAGTGACGGGTTAGTATTTGTGTATTATTTGTTTCATCGTTCGAACGATAACTCGCTCAACGAGATACAGAGAGTACGCGAGCCAAGAATTCGTTTTGACGGAGCTTTCATTTCTCTGTTCGGTTTCGTTGAATTACGAGTTGTACTGTGCAACGGCACACCGATTCGATGCCTCGTAATCTATACCGTCGGTGCTTTCTTTTTTTCTTTCGTTTTCTTTTGTTTCTCACTTTATCGCAAAAACCAGGGCGATTTTTTAAGAGAAGAGAAAGAAAAAACTAGAAAAAAAGAAAGAAAGAGGTTTGTGTTACAATGACAAGACAAAAACGCGCTAGTTTTTATACTCGAAATTTTTACGACTGTGTCATCGTACATTTTTCTTTTTGTCGCTTATATGCTTGCAATTTTTCTTTTATTTTTTTTCTATTTTCGTTTGTCTGTGAAAACTTCTTATTCGTGCATCTCTCAAAATTTCATCAATTTTTATTGGTTTTTCACAATAAAAATTTAATAAATGTTAAGTTTTAGCTTAAAATAATAAATTAACAATAATTAGCGATATTAACGGTTTTTATTCCGTACTTTTTAATATAATGAAAAGGATATCGATAGGTAGAACATCATTTGTAATAATTAACTAGGTAAATAAAGCATACACAACGTGGTACTTTTGAATTATTATACATATATCACATTTACTATGTTATTACAATGCGCTATAATCTGCATTATTATCAATGCAATTATTCTTCTCGCGTCATCCATTTTTATATTTTTTTTTCACACTGTGTCAATTGCAAAAGAAAAAAAAAAAAGCAGTTACGTAATGAAATAACGCATCCAAATTTTAACGACGTAAAAAAAAAATTAGGAAAAAATTATACGTACACATCGACATCGTTACGCTGCAAAGACCAAAAAACAAAAAAAAAAAAAAAAAATACAGAACGCGAATTTCCGAGATAATGGAAAAATAAAAACGAAAAAAAAATATTCCATTTATAAAAGCACATATAAAATAAAGACGAATACACGCTATCGTTAAAAAAAAAAAAAAAAATAATAATAAATGAAAAAACAAACGAACGCATAACACACGCGGACGTTTAAAAAAATGCCCAGCTTATATATGCATCGCGATAATCATCGCGTAAACTGAAAATGAAAATATAATTTCTATATTGCGCATAAAATTCGCATGCGTATCTATACGGGGTTGCGAAAAATGAGACGAGCCGAGCCGCACGCAAACACATACCGCGTAATTAAGTATCTCACACGAGGGCCGTCTATTAATCATGGAAATAATTATGAGGAGCAAGAGCGAACAAACCCGTCGCGTCACCGAGGCTATCTCGCGCCCTTTATTATACATGTGTACACACACAATGCACCACCTCATAAACTGCAATTACCAGATGAAGAAAAGGGGAAATGGAAACAACACGAGTGTGCACGCGAAATTGGTTCGCGGTGAATTCGTTCCGTTTTCTTCTCTCTCTCTCTCTCTCTCTCTCTCTCTCTCTCTCTCTCTCTTTCTCTCTTTTTACGCGTTTCCAAGTGCGGCAACACATGTTATGGTAAACACTGACCTCGTTCGTTTTACTTTTAATATTGTTCGTAATTTATTGAATTATTCAATTTGTCGCGCGCGATTTTATAAATTATCTCGCGGTTTTACACATTTTAATAAATTTAAAAGGTCATTACTTAAAATTCAATATAATTATTTTAATGAATAATTGATTAATTATAATCATCATTTAAAGATGCAAGCAAAGCAAAAATTGAGAAATTTCAGAAACAACGATTGGGTAAAAACCTGTGTAAGAAATTTGATAATTTAAAAAATTTAACAATCAATTAACGAAGTATCGCATTCAATTTTACTTTTTCCATTTGCGCGACTTGCCTGTTAATGCATTTCATTGGAAAATAAGAAAAAGGAATGAAAAGAGAACGACCCTACGAAAAACTTATTAAACTTGAAAACGTCGTTATCCACCGGCATAAAACTATTTACCTCTTAATGAAGTTTCGTCCTCTCGTCCACTAGAATTCATTATCCATCCTTTTCTCTCTACTTCGTTGCATCGCTATAAAGTTCAATAAGCAACAATCTATGTTTTTCAATTCTTCCTATAGCTTTAAAGTTAACGCGATTCTCCAGGAGACGATTATAAAAGCCAACCTGTCTCTCTCCCTCGCGATTCTGAATATTCGAAAAGCCGTTTTTATCGTTTCCTACACCCGTGAAAATCAAGTTTCTCCTCTTCCACAAGTTCCACTCTTTATTTCCTCTTTTTTATTTTTGCACGCTACCTTAGAAAATAATGAAAAATAAGTTAACCTTCCATACGTATTTGCGAATGTTGACCGCGCCGATTTAATTAAAGCGAGAACCAAAAGAAGGAAAAATTAACGAACGACTGAATGGAATAATATCGAAAATACGAAGTTTATTTTATTTTAGCGGACAAAAAAAACTAAAAACAAACTACAAGCACAAGGTCGCGATGATGTGATTTAGATTTATAGTGAGAAAGTAAGTAGTACGAGCACTCAGGACTCGGTAACAGTGATTGATATGAACGAATGCTCGCGGATACAGCCTTGCGATATATAATTGTCATTCATAAATCTTAGTTTTTCTCTCTCTCTCTCTCTCCCTCTCTTTTATTTATATCTATATACGCGATAGATTTGTAAAAGCAAAAGTTGATTAATTACAAGGTTAGTATTGTTTGTTTATCTTTTTTTTTTTTTTTTTTTTTTTTTTTTTTTTTTTTTTTTTTTTTTTTTTGGGAAAATAAAATATTTTTTATCATTAAAGATTGATAATTTAATACTTAAAACATTCTTATTCAATAAACATCATAATTTTTCAAATCTTAATTTCTTTCTTTTAACTAAAAATCTTTGCCAATTACAAAATTAAACTCTGTTATTGATGTTCATGGATATCAAGATTTAAACGTTGAATGTCATAAATTTTTCAAATTTTTATATTTTTGTTTATAAACGTTATCGATAACACTATTAATCTACAAAGTTAAAAATAATGTTAAAAACAATGTAAATTTGTTTAAAATTCAACACTAAGACTTAATGATTCATGTGAAATTCTCACGTAGCCTTCTTAACTCAACACCTAGACAAATTTGAATTTCTCATTGAAACAAAGAAAAGGAACATAATCGGAAATACGTTTTTTCGAGCTCTGTTTCTCTCTCTCTCTCTCTTTCTTTTAGGTTCTTTTCACTTAAACAAAAAAGAAAATTAGAGGACAGTAAAAGTCGTTGAGCAAGAAGGAAGGAAAGGAGAAAAAGTAAGGAAGAAAGTAGATGAAAAATAGCAAACGATGGGGAAATAAAGAAAGAAAAGAGAAAGAAAAAAAGAGAGAGAAAGAGTGTGAGAAGGAAAAAGACGGAAGTTAAGGGACAAAAGAAAGGTGGATTAAAACTACCCGGATCGCGAGGCCTTTTATCATGCCAAGTGCTCGGTGTGGGCGTCGTTATTGGCGACTTTTTTCTTTTCTTAATATCAACGGCAATGGAAAATGACTTTTAATCTCGGGACGTATTTGACGCTTAAAATAACCGCGAAACTTACGAGATGCTTTTATTTACCCATCAGTGAAAATTGCGGCTCCGGCGCAAAGCTCTCTCCTTTCCCGATGGTAAGATTATCTGCGCTAAAATTCCATTGTGCACTTACTCTTTTTTACGATAATTATTTTCGTATTAACTTTGGTAAACTGTCGTTAAAAGGAATGAAATTCTTTTATCGCCGTTTTAAATGAAACGAAATTTTTCTTTTTTTTTTTTTTTTTTCCACGAAAAAATTTTCCGTGTTATTTTAAAGTGAAGTTTTACTTACACCGTTAAAAAGCATCTCGTTGTGGCTTTTTTTTTTTTTTTTTTTTTGTTAAAATCGGTTACTGTTAAAGAATAATCAGAAAGAGATTACCAAACTCATTAATTGCCGTTTATTTTAAAGTAAGCGATTAATAAAAAAAAAATAAATAAATAAAAATAAAATAAAAGAATGAAATGAAAAGAAATACATAATTGATAAAAAAAAAAAAAAATTAAAAATAGTTCAATTTTCATATTCTATCCAAGTATAAAATGAAAAAGAATCACTTTTATAAAACAATAAAAAAAAAAGGTAATTCCTAAAAAAAACTATCTGTCGTACAACAAGTAAAGTAACGAAAGAAGAAGAAGCGAAAAAAAAAAAAATCCAATTATCGAGGGTATAGCGGAGGCCAACATCATTACCGTCGTCTGGTGACTTATCGAACGACTTTTCGTTACGTTGACGCCGCATATAATCCTTTGCCAAGCAGTCATGTAAATAGTCTTTAACCTTTTCTTGATTCATTACACTTCTTTAAAGTACTACAGTTTCCAGAATTTTATGTCTTATTTGGATAAAAGTAACGTTCTTTCTTATTGTTTTTTTTTTTTTGTAAGTATTTTATTTAAAAATCATTTATCAAATCAAAAGTTGTAATGGTAAAGTTTTAATTAGTTTTATCTTGTAATGTAACGAATATAAAATCGAATTAATAAAAAAAAGTTTATTAAAGTTGTAATAAAATTTTTCAATACTAGTAACTTATTAAACAATAAATTTGTAAATATTATTTATTGTAATTTTTGTAAAACTAAAAACAATTGAAACAAAATATTTTATAATTATACGAGAAAAAAAAAAGATTACAAAACCCAAAAATATTCACTCATTACAAAAGCAATACAAAGTCTATTCTACAACTCACGAGAGTTGAAATAAAATTCCACTTTGGAATTCGCATTAAACTCATGCGCTTATAACCAACTTCAAGATCTAGCTTACTTCTTACTTTATCATTCTTTTTTTCTTTACCTTGAAAAACTGTTTCTTTTATAGATTAACTTATATTAGATTATTTTTGTCAATCCATAATTACACAAGTTCTAACGTTTAATTTTTAAAACGCATAAACGGCATTAAAAATAATATATGAATATATGAAAGACAAATATTTTTCGATTGGATGAAAAAAGAAAAACAAGGAAAACAATAAAAGAGGCTCAAAACCGTAGGCATAACTATTTCAAAAAAAGCTGCACGTTTCGATAATTTTATTTAGGGTATTGTAATTAAGTTTTCATGCTAAGACGTTTCGAACGTTTAATTGAAAAGAAAGATGCTCTTGGGGATGCGATATATCACAGGAGTTAAATATTTCAACAAATTCGATTGAGAAGATTTATCTAATAAGAGTAAAATAAAACAATACTATTGGATATTATAAGTTTATTTGTGCGTATTATTTTAATAAAATATCGTAAATACTGAAAGATAACCTTCGAAAATTTTAATGTTAAAAATATAGTGGAATAATTTTAATCTTTCTAGAAAAATTGCTAAACTCTTAACTATCTTAATTTAAAGAAAAAAAAAGCATATATTTTATTCAAAATGTATAATAAAATTTACCGTCTTTTATACCGAATTCTTTATGAAAATTTTTAAAAATCATTTGACCAGAGTATCATCTTAATTGCTTTAGGATTGAAGGTATACAAATATTTGTTGTTGAAATTTAAAAACTTTAAAATTTATCATTTTTATACATCAAGTAATATTTCGATATATGTTGCTAATACTTAATGTTTACAATATTTGATAACACAGATAATACTAAAAGCATATAAATTTTCACTTTACAGTATTAAATTATTTTCACAATTTCAACTATATATAAAATTTAAAACAAACGTATTTAAGTTTCATCAAACTTTTTAATAACAATTTTTATACGTTATTTTTGATTTTAAAATACTTTTTTACAAAATAAGAAAATTACAAAGTAAGAAATAAGAAGATTATTTGGTTTTTAATACAGAGATGTGCAATGAAGATAATCCGATAAAGAAAAAAATATGTACAGAGAGAATGATGAAAATATAACCTACAGAGAGAGAGAGAGAGAGAGAGAGAGAAAGAGTAAAAGAGATAAGAAAAGCATGCGGAAGAGAAAAAAATGAAGTTGAATAGTCGAAGAAAAAAGTGAAGGATAAGAAAGGAATTATTTCACTGCTAAGAAAGGAAGAAAAAAAGAGAGAGAGAGAGAGAGTCGCAAGAGTGCGTGCGATTTTCGAACGAGATCACATTATACGTGGATTCTTGTGTAAGTACATTTACACATTCCCGCCTAAATATACAGAAGAAAACACGCTCGCACATGCATATAAGACCCAAGGAACGTACAATCGTCGCAGTCAACATCGCCGTCAAGGTTAACAAAAGGCGCGAAATCGCGCTGGGGGATATCTGAAAAGCTTAAGCGTGTTTGTGACGAGAAGAAATACGAGTTTGATCGTGAATGGTGAAAAAAAAAAAAAAAGAAAAAAAAAATAAAGTAAATAAATAAAACGATAGTTCCTCTTTGTAAGGTCGATTTTATTTTTTTTTTTTTTGGCCCCTGGCTATTTGTATACATACACTGGTGTATATACATTCGCGGATTGTGTGTATATTTACCTACGTAAATAGAAAACATAATTTGACAAACTCGAATTGGCCTAATTTCTCCAGTTTCTCCCTCTCTCTCTCTTTCTGTCTCTCTCCCTCTTGCTCACACTCTCTCGTCTTTTGTTAACTAAACGGTTTTCATTGTGAAGATTAACGCGCGCATGAAAAGCAATCATTAATGATGCTATAAACGAGCATTGCTTTAATTGCGCATTGTTTCAAGCACCAAATTAAACTTTTGCATTTGATTATTTGCAAAAGATTACAACAAAATTTACAATCATCTAAGCTTGTGAGCTGCATCGATGTATACTCGATTAAGTTGATAAAATTATTTCACGTTATTTTATAATTCATTCATTCGTTGAGCTTAATTATCGTATTCTATACTATCTATGTATAAGGTAAGCTGGAATGCTATAAATAATAAATTTATTTTTGAATAATAATAAATATTGTAATCACAAATAACAAATACAGAAAAAAATCACCGTTAGCTTTATTTATTATTTATTATTTTTTTATCGTATCTTTACATTCAAAACGATGAAAAAAATTTTAAACACAATGATTTAATAATAAGAAAAATTTTATTTCACAGATTTTTATAATTCAGCAAATTAGTTTTTATGCACAATTGCAAACGTCTCAAATTTTATTCTCAATTTCAAAATTAAGTTAATTCCATACAGTAAAATTATTAAAATAAATATATTTAAATTTTCAATAAAAATTAATTCTCAAAAACAAACTACTATTTAATTCGCTTTATTAATATAAGAATAACGAATTTGAAACGTCGATGGCGTAGAATCAAGCGACTTTCTTTTTCCATTTTTCCCAACCATCGTCGCATGTTTTCTCGCCCCACCACCTGTTGACTCGTATTTATCTAGTATTCAAATTCGCCGCGGGGAATTCGCCGCAGAATCTGGGGCTTCCTTTTTTCTCGGTTGCCGTCGCGCTCGCGCGCGAGAGAGAGAGAGAGAGAGAGAGCCGAGATTCAAAAGGGAAAAGAGCGAAGAAATAGAGAAGAAACGAGAGACGAGCGCTCGCGAAAAAAGAAGAAAGAAAAAAAGTGAGAGAGAGGCAATGAGCGACGCTAGAAGTAAAAGAGAAAAGAAATGGAAGAAGAAGGCAAAGAGGTGCAAAATAAAAATGAAAATTTTCCGCTTGAATTGCCGCGCGGCTGGGAAAGTAGCGAAGATGCTCGGGTCATCAAGCTTAACTTTGACGACGGAATACTTTTCAAACGCCGTATATTTGACGTTTGCGCGAATTGAATTATGAATTATTGTCGAATTATCTTGGAATTTTATTAAATCTTATTTTAATTTACTCGAGTATTTTAAAGCTGAATTTTATTAAAAGAATATAAATTAATATTGATTTCCGTTAGTATTAATGTAAAAGTTTTAAAATCAATTTTAAAGTGAAAGCAGTAATTAACAAATAATAGATATTATTTAAAAAAAATAAATAAATAAATAAACTGTTCTTTTCAATTATTTAGCAAAAATTTGTATAATTACCACAAATCTAATTTACCGTTACTGCAACACATTATTATCTTAAAATTAGAATCGATATAAAACAATTATTAAATGTCATCAAATGAATTACAACAATAATACTCTTATATAAAATCAAACATTTGCTCTAATAAATATTATTGTCGATTTATTTAATGCGTACATTTGTATACACTTATACAACATATGCAATATTCAGTAGTATACTAATGGAAAATTGTAAACAACACGCAATTGCAAACAACATTATTGCGCTACAAGGGAGTTTAAAAACTTCGTCAAATTATTTGAACTGTCCGATGTAGATTCAAATTATTATTGCGCTCTTAAAATTACACTGCGTTGGCCGCTACGATTATGATAGCGATAAATTCATTGTGAACAACCTCCTAATTCGCATAAAAATGAATTAGTAACGTTTTAAATGTAAATGATCATGTACAATGATCTTTTACCGCGCTTTGAACTTTCAAACTATATTTAATACCGTATTCTTCAAACCGACGGTTAATCGCAAAATGAAAGGTCACGGCGCGAAAAATAATACGCATAAATGTGCGAAAGCGTCCATATTTACGAGCGTGCGAAAAAAAATGTGCGAGAAGTCCTGGAAGACTGTATATATGTAGATTAGTCAAGGTTGTCAGGACATTCGAAACTTCGCGCCAGGACGACGCGACGTTGGCCTTTAAACGTCGACCGCAGGCGCGAAAGTGGTAGCTCTCCTTGCATATAAATCGAGTCGAGGCCTTTCATTCCCTTCCTTCTCACACTTACAAGTACACACATACATGCATGCACACTCATTATATCTTGGGCTCTTCTTAATGGAACGCGTCGTCTCGCTCTTGGCTTATTTAACGTGGAACTTGCGACGTTCTCGCTGCCTTTGCTATATATACACTATTACATACACACACATATAGGAAAAACACGGTTTTCGAAGTAAATAGCCAACGACGACTGGGACAACTACACCGTGCTACCGACTAAGGTTATTTTCGCTGTAGTCCTTCGTATACGTGCATTTACGCGTTGACGTTGCGGCGTTGTGATGTCTCTCGCTCATTAAAAGATGGGAAAAGGATTGAAAGAACTCACTGGAATTTAAATTAATTTTCATTGAGAACGCATGTTTTGTGAAAGTAACTGTGATCGTTTTATTGGTGAATTATTTATTTTCAAAGCTGAATGATGGATGATTTATAGATGATGCTTTAAGATGTGGATTTTTTTTTTTTTTTAATTTTCATTTCATTTTTCAATATTAACAATAACATATTACTACATTAAATACCTTTTAAAATGAATAAAAAAAAAAAAAAAAAAAAAAAAAAACTCAACAGCATTTAATATTTGCACATAGAATAATTATTATTTTACGCGAGATATCAACTCGTTAAATACTTCAAATTTGCTCAACCACTTGAAAATTAATTTCTCACGCGTCCGACCATATCTTGATTTTTTCACTTACCACTTCAACATCGCATAGACGCACAATGTACAAAACAAACTACTGAGAGAGGGCCTCGACACCTTCTCTCGACCTCTCGGCAGCTTCTCTCCACGAGTTCAGTTGTCAAGTGCATAAATTAACTCTTGGTACGTACACATCCATAAACATATATGCGAGAGAGAGAGAGAGAGAGAGAGAGACGCAAGTGAATAGACAAACGTTACTACTCTTGTCACCTTATCCTCCTCTTCCTCCCTCCACGAACCTCTCGACTTCTCCCGCTTCGAGAGAACTCGAAGAAAGTGTGTATATACGCACGTGTATCCATACAAGCGCGCGCATCCATTCGTATATGTGTACGTTGAACCTATTAAGTACGTGCGTTAAGTTAAGCAGCAATATGGAGCCGACTGCCTCTGAGCTAACGTAGCGCGCGCGTAAATGTAAGGACGAGGCTCGTGTTCTCGTTTCACCGCAGCTTTATGACATTAAACGAAGGAAGAAGCGTAGCGCATCCCTTCATTTTTCTTTCTTTCTTTTTTTTTTTTTTTTTATTTTATTTTATTTTACGTTCTCTTTATCCTAGCTCGCTCTTCTTTTTTCCACTTTGCTGCTTTATACTCTTAAGAGGAGAAAGAGAGTATTCGTCTTTCACGACTGCAAATGTATTTTACTTTTTAATTAATGTCACCGAGTCTTCACTTGCTTGTAATTAAACTTAATTTTCAGATTACGTTTAATGACTTTTTTTAAGATATCTAAATTCTTACTCGAGAGAAAAAAAAATGAAAACGACGTCGTAGTTTATTAAAAATGTGATTTTTTTTAATTTTTTAATAAAATTTTAAGAAAGCAATAAAGTGAAATAGAGTTAGATTTTAAAAATATTTTTCAATATAGTAAAAATGATAATTTTATAATATTTATAATATATTTTGATCGTTTATTGATTATAAAAATAATTGCAATAAATGAATTGTAAGAAAAATAAATAATATAGTAAAAAATTTATTCTAGTATTTCGTGTTCGTTCCATTTACAAGTGAACATACACGGAGAACCGTATTTTAATCGCAACTTTTAAATTAATTTTTGTTTAAAATCTTGCAGTAAATCATTTAACTTTTGAAATATAATTTTGCTTAAGTACAAAAATTGATGTATTAGACGCTTTAGCAATAAAAGTAATTTTACCTAAAGTAGTAAATAAAAATAGTTGTAATAAATATTTTTTTTTTTTTTTTTTTTTTTTATAATGTAATTATTAAATAATTCGAAAATTCTTGTTTCAAGTAAACAAATATTATCGAAAGTTACGTTTGAAGCGTTGCACACAGGCTATTTAGCTTTCAGACCTTAATTTCCCTTTATCCTCGTACCCCCCCGTGTATAACTCTCGTTATTCCTTTCCTTCCTCGTTCTCTTCACAGATCCCTTATCTATCGTTTCGAGGATCTCGCGCGCGCTCATTGCTCGTCGGCGATTTCCACCTCTTCCTTCCTACCCCCTGAAACATTATAAAGCCGATGCTTTCGCGATATTGCGCTCGTGAAACACGAAGAGTAACGTCCGTCCCTCCAACCCGCTCTCTCTCTCTCTCTCTCTCTTTCTCTCTCTCTTCTCCTTTCTTCTCCCCTTGCTATCTCTCTCCCCTTTCTGTTTTAGCTTGCTCCACTTTTGCGAACAAGCCGTAAGCGAACCTCGTTTTCTATCCTCTCTGCTCTTTCCTCCTACCCTTCCCTCTTAACTCCTGCGTGACTCTATTCACATGCCTTATTTCTCTTACAATGACCTACCGCTCGCTTCTTCAACTTTCTTTCTACATTTTTTTTTTCTTATTCAGACGCTTCATTATTGACTTTTAAACGCGACAACAACCCGAGTCGCAATTGTTTTGCATTTTATGCGAGTGGAATTTAAAGACATTGGAGTTGACCACTGCAAATACGCGCGAGAGTTATGTATACAGTGAATTTAATAGGATTCGCTAATAAAGACTTATATTTTATTTTATATTATTTCAAAGCCGTTGATATTTTATAGTAATTAATAAAGTTTTTATAATCTAAACTTAATCTAAGTTTGAAGTTAAGTTAATTATTAAGACTCAGCTTTAAAACAGAACAAAATTCTATTTTATATTAGTAACAAAGTTAACTCAATATACCATATTGTTATCTGTAATTATCGCACACTTTTATCAAAAAAATATTAATTTTGTGAAAAAAAAAAAAAAACTTGTTTGATTTTCCGATAATTATTTAAAGAAATAAAATTTTTATTTGAACTTTATAGTAATTTTAATAATTTTATCTCTATTTTTTATTCGATTGATTTGTAATTAATTAATTTCTGAAAAATAATTCCTCGAAATATGTATTCAATTTTATCCAGAATTAGTTACAAATAATTTAATTTTCAAAAATCCTGAGCTTGTTGTTAGTCAATGTTGAAACATTCTTTAAATTCTTATGTGAGCAGTATCATTTTCTTATGGCTCATCCCAGATTTCTCAAAATTAATAAACCCAGAAAGTTGTTACTGAATACTTCCTTTAAGCTTCAAGATTGACATTTACTTGCAGTTTCGTAAATATTACTTAAATTTTTTACCTTAACTTCGTTCTTTAATAATTTTAATAATTGCAATAAATTACTCTTTTTCATCAATTCATTTGCATGCTTCTGTCTAAAATTATCTTCCTAAATCTCTTATCAACTACTCACTACCGTTCTATTTTTTTCAACTACGTCTAATCGACGAATTACTATTGTTACTTCTATTATTTCTAACGAAAACCATTCCTTCGTATAATTGTCGATTTCATTATTAACGATGCCGAACGCATACCGCTAATAGTATCTCGTACGTGCAGCCAAGTTTTTTTACTCTTTTCTTTTTGTCATCCGCTTCTCTTTTCGTTTTTTTTTTTTTTTTTCTTTTCTTTTTTTCAGAAGTAAAGCGGAAGACCGAGCGTACTTACAAATAATCTGTCAAAGTGAATGTCAATTTCGAGAGCGAAGAGGAAAAGAGAGTAAGATAAAAGAAAGAAAAATTGTTCGAGTGACGAGTGGAGCCATTGTTTTATCTCGGATGAGTTAGTTCGCGCGTAGAAGATACACGGCTGTTCCATTGTTATCGGGCTTGTTTCTTTGCGATGTATCGGAGGATTCTGGAGCAAAGATTCATGGTAGTTTTGACAACGAAAACAAAGAGAGAATTTAATTGGATAATGACGTTCGAGGGACTGCCAGCGTTATTGTTGTTATTCCCGTTCTTGTTACTCCTTTTTTATCACGTGACGCGAGACAAAGTTTCTGATTAAATGTTGAGATTCGCTCGATTACACACTCGATGCGTTTGTATCTTCGTTGCTGATACTTCTTTAACGAATGATTTATTTAAAATTGTTTAACTTTTAAAATATAAAGAAAAGAAAATTGAAACAAAGAAGTATTTTTGTCTGTCAATTTTTATGAAAAAGTTTTTATGTTTTTTTTTAAACCAATTTCAATGTACTATTAAAATTTAATTAATAATTCAATATAAAAATGTTTTATTGTTAATTAATGTAATAATAAACTTTGTGATTCAAAGTTTGCGATAAATGTACAAATGAAATTTGATTTATATTTTTTATATTTTAATTAATTTTTTTTTTTTATAAAATTTTTTTTTTTTTTTTTTAATTTAATTAATTGATTATTATTCCATATTTTTTGGTCGGACAAGTTTATATTCGATAAAAATTGAACAACTTTTGCTTGCATATCTATGTTGGAAAAAACTTTCAAATAAATATTATATTAATTACATTGTATAGCTGTAAAGGTACGTAAAATTAAGCACTATTCGAAAATTTTAAGCATTATAATTATTTTACACTTTTTTTTTTTTTTTTTTTTTTTCATAAAATTTGATCCATAAAACTTTAATATAATTAAAATTTTTTCGAACCATGTATAAATGTGAAATTTTTATTTTAATTTAATTTTCCTTCCTTTTTTTAACTAAAAAATATTCGTTTACGTAAAAAATTTGATATTACATCAATCTCCCGATTTTTCACTTCAAAGGGACATACTTTACTTTTATTTAATTATACAGCTTTTCGGACTTTATAGTCTAGTCCGCTAAACCAGACTCTACATTTTCGTTTACATTTTTTTGTTCGTTTGGAGAGAAAAAACAAAATAAACCTATCAAAGAGAAAATTATTGAAATATTTTATTATATTTTTTTTTATTACGGTATCATTGAATGATAATATAGGTATTGAATTCATTAAATTAAATTATGTGAAAACTTTTTTTTTCAAAAGAAACGTTTCATAGAAATTGAACGAAAATAAAACACATATATAAAGTTAAATTAATCTCTTTACTTCTTGTACTTCAAGAATTATCAATATTTTGCTATCTTATATGAATTTTGAAACAAAAATTAAGAAAAAAAAAAAAAAGTAATCGAATACGTTATAAAGTTTTTTTTTTTTATTTGATTTCTGACCACTGATATTTTTAATCAAAATTCAACATCTTTGTAATTTTAATTTTCCAATCTCTCATTCACGACTTTATTAAAAGATTTTATCATACAAAGAATAAGTTATGCCATCAAAAGCCGAGCAAACCGCCAATAAATTCCTGGTACTTGCGCGCTTACATTCTCGCTAAAAGATCCTTTGAGCCAAAACGCGCTCGCGAATACGTCTGGCATCAAACTCTTACCCTATCTCCGTCTCTGTATCTCTTTTTTTTTCTAATCTCTTTCTCGCTGTCTATCATTATTCACTTCCTTGTTGAATTATCGCTCGGCACGCAATCATTTACTTGACGTTATTAATCTGTTTGCTCATTCGCGGTGACCCAACCCGATGAGCAACTCGCTTGGAAGAAGAAAACATCGAGGCCGGAGATAGCCGAGCAAATGTATATGTATATATATACATATACATATATATATATATAATCATAAATATATATTTAAGCTAACTCCTGTAGTCTTCTACAACCGAACTGTCAGTTAATTAAAATTTACTTTCTGGAGTAAGGATAAGAGAATTTTTTATTTGGTTTTTTAAAAAGATAAAATAAAATTTCTTTGTATTCATTCATTTTTCAAACGCTTTGATATTATTCTGCATTCTAAATTTTAATGAAAATAATTGATGAAATTATAAAGTTTAAGTATAAAAGCAAATTTATATAGCATAACTGAAAATTAAACATATTTTGTTTTTCAACACTACTCAAAAGTAAAATATTCTAAATTAAAAATAATATACTCCAATATGTTACGTTTATTTACTTTTTAATAATATGTCTTTGTGCAAATTTATATTTATTTACATAATAAATAAATTTTTTTTTCTTTTAATATTTCAAAAATCTCAATCTTATCAATTTGAAACCTTTTTCATAAAAAATCATAAATTTATCTTAAAGTAATAATTGATAAAATGAATTTTGATAAAAATAATTTAAACATTTCTTTTCTTTATTAACCCTAATCCCATGTCGCTGTTTTCAGTACACATAAACCTTGAACATGGGTCATTCGCGTCCGCCGCTCATTTAACTTTGTTATTCCGTAAAGGAAAAATCTGAAAAAATTCGCAAGTGTTCTTTGGACTCCTAACTATGCGATAGAATTATTGTCAGCCCCGAAAGTCCCTTTTTCAATAAACATTTTCATCAAAATTCGGAGGCATGTAGGCTGTTTACACAAACGACTGTTGACATAAACAACTCATGTTCAAGGGATTAGGGTTAAATGATAACATAAAAATTATGTGAATAAAGTATGAAAAAAAGATGATATTTAAAGTAAAATAGCCTCAAAATAGAATAAATTAATACAACAATTAATAAAATTCATTTTCGAACGATATATTTTTCAACACATTAACACACATCGAATAAAGGACGAATTATTTTCAAATCATAAATAAAAAAAGTTTAAGTAAACATCTACGTTGAATTCTTCTCGAGCTCGTATTTATGAGAAACTACACGATGTCTTTTTATCGTTCAAAAGGGACCTTCATCCGCAGCGAACGCACCGTTATTCTATAGAATCTAACGTAGGTGTCCAAGGATTATTCGGAAGTAGGTGCGACAAAGATCGCGTCTACTTGTCGGACTCGGATGTTCTGAAACGTGGACCAAACGACGACAGGGATGTATTTACACATTTGCATATAAGCATTCGTCCGAAAGCGTCCTTCTCTTCTCCCTTTGCTTCTCTCTCTCTCTCTCTCTCTCTCTTTCTCTCTCTCTCTCTCTCTCCCTCTCTCTTTCCTTGTGTACATAAGCCATGTATTATGTATGCGGGAGCTCGTGTGTGTATGTATACGCTCACACGTCTAAATCTGCATGTAGATATGTACGTGTATATATACGAATACGTTAGCAAAAAGCTACCAACGTCGAGGCGTTCAATGCTACGAAGTTTACTCACCGCGCTATGCCGCGTTTCCGCTTATGTGTGAATGCGTGTATGTGTGGACTTGAATTTTGTGCCTTTTACACACCTACATCTCTTTATATATAAGTGTACGTGCGTATACACGGAGATATACGCTTTCTCTCTTCGTTCGCTTAGCAGCTCTTTCTCCTCTTCTACGGTGGTCTACCTTAATTGGTATTTCCCTCTTTTACAATTATTATTCTCTTGTGCGGATGAACGCTTATCCTGTATGTATATTTAAACGTTGGGTATACCTTAGCGTTAAAATACGCCGAGCGATTTTCCTCTTTCTTCTTCTTCTTCTTCTTCTTCTTCTTTTTTACACGATTGAGGTTCATGACATTATTTTTTATTTGGAGTTAAAAAAAAAAAAAAAAAAAAATGATCCCGATTATAAAGTTTTTTTATAATAAATTTTTTTTTCTTCATAAATTAACGTTTTCTTATTCAACATAATTGAATTATTTCTAATTTTTTTGCCGTTACTATTTTAAATACGATATTTATCTTAAATTTTAATTTGAATTATTTTTATACGTCAGCTACTTATTTTTTATTTTTTTTACTTTTCTATTATTTTATGTTTGAAATTAATTTTCAATAATATTAAATCTGTAACTTTTAACTTTAACATCTCAACTATAGAAAATAAATTTTTAATAAATAACACATACATATTGCATACAGATTCACTTATAATTTATTCAAAATCTTTACTCTTACCCCACGCGCAATCTAAAATACAACTTATTCCGCGGCTGTTCAATATTGAATTCCTTCGCGTATACATGTTACATACACAATATAACAATGATGTTAATTCAAATCAAAATGCAGTGGATCTCGTAGTTGTTTGTCATGAATTTTGCTATGCAGTGTTTAGTGTGACTAGAACTCCAAATTCATTTTATATAGGGATATTATTCTAGTTACATAAATTTATCATAATTTTCTTCACTTTCACGTCCATTTACGACTTCGTGGAATAAATTTTCGTACGGGTATACATTTAAATCATCGCCGAATGGACTTTTAAACGTTTGTTGTTGAAATATAATTTTCTTTTCTTTTTTCAAAATGTTTCCAAAGCGCAATCGCTTTACAAAAGATTACAAGACAAAGATAATAAAAAGATGCATTCTTAATATCACCGATTTATTAAAAACTTTCACGTTTATCTTTAATTTTAAGCGTATACTATGTTAATCCCTCAAATCAAAAGCAGAAGAAGAAATAAGAAGAAAACAAAAATAAACATGTAGAAAGCCGCCTTCTCCATTGACCATTTTTTTCGAGTAAACCATCGAAATAGATATCTCCGGCAAGTATTCCCACATCCGTTTTCTCTTTTTCCAACTGCAAGCTCTACTTCCTCTCCCTTACACACGATCCATACCAATCCTTCGCTCGCAATGTGTGCCCTTTCCTTTTTTTTCCATTTCTTTTTCCACGAAAACTTCTACGCGACTTTCTCTCTCTCCCTCTCTCTCTCTCTCTCTCTCTCTCTCTCTCTTTCTCTCTCTATCTCTCTCTCTCTTTTCCTTTATCTATCGTTACAACGCCGTATTATTACGTACTTGTTTTATCCTCGCGTTACCTTCTCTCATTCGTAGATGCTGTTGCCCTGACGCGTTGACCGAGGCAGCCCTTTTTCCACGAAATTTTGGACTATACTCCTGTCAACAACGTACATAAACGTCGATACTTATGCGCGCATGTGTGTAAGTGTAAAAATTTGCGCACGAGTATACGCGTAGACGAGCGGGGAAAATCCGCAGTGTCTGTCAGTACTCGAGCGAGGCATCCCTCGCTGATGTATCACGATGATGAATACTCCGGTTCCCTATTTCGTTCCTTTCTTCTTCTTTTTTTTGCCCGTTTTAGGTCTTTTCGTTTCTGCCGAATATTTCTATACGCGTATACGTGTGTATATATATATATAGACACACACACATACTTTTCTTTCCCGTTTTCACTCTTTCTCTTTCTAAATGTATGTCTGTACATATATATACACATATAACTAGTCGGTCATTTTTCTCCTTTCTCTGTACGTAGTCCACTAAAGGAGAAATATATAATATATACCTCGAGAGAAAGAGGAAGAGAAGCGACTGGCATCTGGCCAGGATTTTCGACCGCGCGCGCTTCTCTGCTTTGTGCGCAGGCCGCAGATGCCAATATATATATATATATAGTATATACCATACACACATGCGCATATGTGTACGCAGTTTCACGTAAGCTCGCTCTATCGGTTTTCTTTTCTCCGGTTGCCTGGTTTTTGGAGCTCACCGCGAGCTACCCGGGTAAACATCGAATTTGACAATGAATTTTTGGAAAAATTGAAAGTACGGAAGAGATGAAAGAGAATTAGAAAAAAGGGAGAAGATGGATTGGAGTTGATTTATATGTTCGCATGAGTGGAAGGAGAAGGGATAGTAAAGGTTCGTTTCGGTTGTATTTTCGCCTACCGTGTGAAGGCTTATAAACGAATACCGAACGCGGAAACAGAGTAATAATCAAGTATGAGTCGTCGGTGAGATAAAGAGAGATAGAAGCAACGTTTTATCTTCCCGGCAGCAAATTGAACGAATAGGTTACTTTAGAAGCGCTAGGCGGAAATTAATTTCACGTTTAATTAATTGATGAAAATAACGACGATCTACCGTTGATTCTGCGAGAGGGAAGAAAATTATTTTCATCGATACAGTTTTGATAAGGATATTTCAAATTTTTTGAGAAAATCAAAGTAGTTAAAGTACTTGTTCATCTTTCACTTATATTATTTTATTACATGGATGATTTTACGAATATTAAATATACAGTAAGCGGTGGCTCGAGCCGGTAAAGCGTGAGATTCGTGATCCTGAAATCACCGGCTCAAATCTTCGCCTCGGCTAAAAGCGAGCGAGCACCGCTGTTTACTAAATTTAGTATACAATTGTTCACCCAAAACCGTGCGCCGCTCAGGTTGTTCGGAATCTACCTGTATAAACTGTTTGTTCATTGTAGAAGACAATGGGAAATCACTACGTTGTATCCCACTGTGAACGTTAAAACCATTAGTAGTTGCGACTCTGTAGTCGGCCAGGAAAAACGACTAAAAATAAAATATTAAGAAAGAATTTACTTATCTAGTGTTTAAGAATCACACAGAGTTTAATAATATGGAACATGTAATGAATAAAATTTAAATAAAGATTAAGAAATGCAGCAGTGACCCGATGTCAAGTATCGGTAAATTATTTTATTTACAACGGTTTTGAAATATATTAGAGTAGTAGATGATGAGAAAAAAGCTATTTACATTAAAAATGTAAGTGACGTTTAAACGAGGCAAACGCTTTTCAATTATATCACGAATAGCAATTATCTTATAAAAATTATAATTATTAATAATGTTATGATAAAGTTATATTTAATTTGAATACTAATCAATTACTGAATGAGTTTAATTTTAATTATAAGAAAATCACTAAATTTCCAATTAAATCTGAAGTATAACAAAACAAGAAATGTAAACAAAATAAAACAGTCAATCTAATAAGTGTACAGCTTAAACGAGCTCAATGACTTCGACGCGCCGACGACGTTGGATGTAACATCGACGAGGGTTAATAAATAAACCCCCGTCCGCGTGTGTACCAAAGCTTATTTCATGCCGAGTCGAGTGAGATAGAAAGAGAAAGAAGCTCTCGAGAGTCTCGCTCGAAGCGCTAGAAGCCTTCCGAGCAGATTACTTCCGGTTCACCGCAGCGCTACCCTAGTTTCTGTTGAATAATCGTCTGGTGCGCGTGAAGGTATTATATAGACGCGCTGCCTCGCGATGAAGAAGAAGAGATGGAGCAGCGAGAGTCGGATAGGGTTCGAGGATGAGAGATAACGATAATGGTGAAAATTTCCTTATAAAAAACGATAACACTTCCGACTTGCCGAAATGTGAAATTGAAATAATTGATGGGTGATATTTTTCATTTTATTTAAGACTCGCCTTTATTTGAAGCCGTGCGTTTTAAACGACTGAAAAAAAAAGTTTTTCTAAAAATAATTCATAGGTTGATTATTTTCAAGCAATCGAAAAATTTACCGTATCATTGATCAAAACAATTGGTACGCGTTATAAGTACACCATAGCAATACAATAACAGCTTAAAAAACAGTTAACAGGATCGTAAACGTGTATTATTTATCAATGAAAATTATCAAATTTAAATCTTAGCGGGATATACAATAATTAATTAATAACAAATAAATTTTTTAAAGTTAATTAAAATAATTTTATGTTGACTTTGTACAATGTCGAATCGATAATTCTCTGCAATGCGGCACTCTCACTCTCTCTCTCTCTCTCTCTCTCTCTCTCCAAAACCGTGAGTATAATCACTAGAACCTCTACCCATAATGGCGTTGACTGCAGAAACAGATGAAATATTTCGAACTGCGTTTGGCTTAATTTATTCGAATAATACGAATATTATTAAAACTCAATGGTTACTTGAGTATACTACGGTATACAAAGTTTGAAGGTACTTAGAGGTATTGGTAAGTTTTTGAAAAATTAGACAGCAAAAATACGCGACATAAGTTTAAAAAGAAAATTTGCGTGTGCTGCTCTTAGATAAATAATCTTTAACGTTTCGATTGTCGTTATTAAAATAAAAATTTCGTCTCTCTTACCAAGAACACTACATTAGGTTAAAAGGCAAAAAAACAAATATCAGCAACAGTTTTTTTTCAAAATTCTAGTAATAATAGAATAGTATCCGTAGAAAGAATGAAACAAGCCAACTATGCTACTAAACAGATTACGTCATATTTTTATGCCCATTTATATAATAACCTAATCGATAGTTATTATAAATAATATAATAGAGAAATTTAATAACCATTCTTTCAAATACGAAGGATAAATTCTAATGGGAAAAAAAATTTTAAAAAAATCAATTTCAAACAGCATTTTCATGATTAATTAAGAGACTTTTAATTGGACGTGAAAGACAAAGAGGCAAAAGAGCAGTAAAAATAAAAAAATAAAAAAATAATCACAATAAATATTAGTTATTTTAATATAATGAAAATGTTCGTTCAAGAGTTACATAATTTTCGTAAATTTTATTAGTTAATTCAAATAATGCGTAATTATTAATAGAACAAGCTCAATTATGTTTTTACAAAAGTATTTACAAAATTTATTTTTATGTATTTTATTATTGTACTTACGCATACTCTTGAGTTTGTACGTATTTGTGCCTCATTACATTTGTAATTATTAATGAAATTTTCACTTATTTATACTAATAATTAATTTTATAAAGGTTGATTATAAAAATAATAAACAAATGAATGCATAAAAGATATTTTATAATTATATTAAAAACTATGTCAAATTATTATTAAACTTTGTCAACACAAAGAATAAATTTTGGTAAAGTTTTTTAGACGAAAAAAAAAAAAAAAAATCAACGAAGCTCTTCCAATTCTTTTAATTCGGTAATTGTTTTACGACCCATTTCTACTACCTCGTGATAATTTTTTTTTTCTCCTCGCTTGTAAATTTGTAAAATATGAGGGACTACTCCTCCTGCGCCGTCAACTATTTTTTTCACGGACAAAAAAGTGAAATTGTTAAAGGAATAAAAAGTGCGTTGTACGAAATATGAATTTTTTTTTTATCTAGGTTTTTTATACAAACAATTTTCCAGTGCTTAAAATCTTTTTTGGCCCTTGGTTAATTTCTTTATTATCTATTGAAATAATTTTCGTTGAACAATTATAATTTTGTTTATTATATGAAAGTTAATATACATGTACATCTTTTAAAAAAATTTTTAATCATTCGAAAAGAGGGCGAAAATATGACGAATTTAAAAAAAAATTAGTTTTTGAAAAAGCGAGAAACGAAACGATGACTTTTCAGTCTCTCCGAGTTAATCCACCTTTGAGATCGTATATATGTTCAACTATTCGTTGGGTCATTGATCTCTTTCACACGGAGATTGGTGTGTCAAGTATGACAATTTTTCGAGGTGTTAGGTTTCACACTGAAGTAATATTGTCATTGAGAAAAAATAAGTTATCTTAACCAATTATGATTATAAAAGCTCAAAATATCGTAAAATCATCACGATAATTATTTATTAAAATTCTATTTAACCTGCGGATTAAATTTTAAAATATCTTTGAATTATTAGTTAACCGAATAAAAATAAAGTTATCTGAATATTAAAATTAATTTAATGGATTTATTCAATTTTCGATAAAATTATGATTGTTCATTCGTATATTCCATTTAAAACTTGAAATATTTATAAATTTATCAGAACAAATTTATTTTCTTCGGTTAAATTTAATGTAGGTACATACAATTTCAATGAGCTTTTACTTTTGGCAATTTACATTACAATAAATAAAAGTTTTAAAGAAAACAAAATACATAAATAATTTATTTTACCGATATCTTACAAAAAAAAAAGAAAAAAAAAATGCATGAAAATTTATTCAAAATAAATATCAAGGGATTGAATTTTTTTGAATGAATTGAATTCACAAATATTCTTTGCGATCTATTCATAACTTTGTTAGATGGAAAAAATTTTGTAATTCAATACAAATTCATTTGAAATTCTTGTTTGAAAACTTTGAAAATGGGCGTCAACATATTATACTTTCTAACATCTTAGAATGCAATAATCCGATGTTGAATATATGAATTTAGCGTTTTGTCATTTATTATTTTTTTGCATATATATAAACTATCAATAAGAAAAATTGAATAAACATTGAATACTTATAACTAAGAATTGACTATATACAGTATTCAAAATTTTTAAATTTGGATTAAACATATAAACGTTTATTTAAAGTCAAATATTAGTAATTTGAGTATATAGCAAATAATGGACGTATAAAATTGTTTTGACTTTCATTTATCACTTATTCAATCAATATTTAAGCCAATTAAAACGCTGATTACTTTAGCCGAGAAATTAAATCTTATATATCGATACTTTATTCAAACAATTGCAAGGGTCACTGATATTAAAACCATTTCTCTATTTCCAATGAAAAACATTGGAATAAGCGATTATTTTAAGCGAGGAAACATCATTTACTTAGAGTACTAAAATCAATATAAACGCATTCATTAAATAGATTTTTTAATAAAGTGATATACAGTTAATAATTTCACAAGAAATTATTATACACATGGATTCGGAAAAGTAGAAAAATACACATTGATAAAAACAAGCATATTGTTGTGCAAAAATATTTGCGAAATAAAAATAATAAAACAATTTATTTTATATTTAGACGAATGAGTTTGCACAGGTGTTTAATTTCAAATTTTTTTCACGCATTATTATTGCGCTAATTACTTTATTATATTGAATAAAAAAACTGAAAATTCGAAAATTAAGAATTTTATTTTCATTACAATTTCGGTTTACTTGAATGAAATTTTTAATTCAAATTTAATTACATTAATTCGTAATCAAAATTTTTATTTTTATCGAAGACATTGTCTATTTTATCAAAATAATAATTTCATTAACCAACCTTAGCGTCAAACTTTCGTTTAGTTATTCGTACCAATTGCATAAAAGTCTATACACGGTATCGGTCGTAATTAAACGCGTTCAACCTCAAAAACAAACCGGCGAAAATTCTGCATAACGAAAAGCTCGCGTTGGCTTCGGCTACTTTTTCTCCTTCTCTTTACGACAAAGTTAACGAAAAATACCCGTTAAATTAATTAACCGCGATAGCAAAAAAAACCGCAGCTATTTCAATTTTCGATTCCACAAATATTCTTCCTTAAAACGGTAAAATGGTTAAGTCAAAGTAATGACGTAGTTTTTAAAATCCTATAAGCGTTAACTTTGCACGCGTGGGATAGACGCGTCGCGCGCGTTCAAAATTACCACGGAAATTTTTTCAAGTTAAATGTAACGCGAATCGCCCAATTCCTTTGCTGTAATCTTCTCTGCATATCGAATAGATCGTTCCTTTTTAATATACGTGTGTTATAAAACGTAGGTTAGAAAAGTACAAAATATTACTACTACCTAAGATTAACGCCTGATATAACTGTAAAAAACATAAGTCCGACACATGGCAACATTTGCCGTTAGCAAAAACTTTTTTTTTCTTTCTCTCTCTGTTATTTTTACTCTACTTATTTACCTTCTCCTTTAACCTTTCTCTTAAAGCTTTAGATTCCTCTCTTAATTTTTTTTTTTTTTTTTTTTTTTTTCAAAGATTTTCTCAAAGACAATTTTACCCTGAGCTTTTGCTTTTCCATTTCTTTTATATTTTCTCCACTTGCCGATGGTGGTTCGTTTTGTTTTCTCTGTTTCTCACATGTTGCTTTATCCGCGCAATCCAATGATTTATATTCTCTTTCATGCTCTATTATATCTCTTACCGGAAAATTATGTAATGGATCTTTCGACTTAGATGTTCTGTCTACGCTATTCTGCCTCTCATCCATTTGGTGTTTACTATTTATTTTTACCTTTTACATTGAAAGAAAATGTTTTTAAATATTCATAAAATAAAAAACACTCGCATATAATTATTTAAAAAATTATCAATTTCAATTTCTTTAATTATATTATATCTTTTTAATTATATTTTTTCGACCGTAAAAAAGATACGTTAAATTATGTCACTGGCTTAATTATGATAATTTTTAAATACATATTGTAAAATTATGGCGAATCGGTGTTGTAAAAACGATTTTATATTTTGCAACGAATAAACTTCACGTATAGTATAAGTATTTTCGCAGTACACATTCATAAAATTCACATTAACCATTAAAGTGTTCTTGTTATTTTTTGGTGAAAAATAATTTTAAAAAATTAAATTTTTTTAATATGTTATGTTTCAATAAAATTCGAATGAAAATCTAATTGCATAATAGATACAAATTTTAAAGAATAATTATATATAACTTCGATTATTATTATTTAACATCATTATTTTTTTTTTTTTTTTTTTTTTTTTTATTTAAAAATTTTGTATAAATGAAAATTTCTGCGAAATTGAATGTTTATATTTTTTTAATATGTATACATTTTATATGTGATTCATCAAATTTTACGGTAAAATGATTATTGTATTTAAAATATAGTAGCAAATTTATAAATTAATACTAAATAATAAAACGAATGTAAAAAGATTCGGAGCTGTTTATTTTTTATACTTTTATGACACATACGCAAATAAGACTACAATAAATCTTTTATTTACAAATTATTAACAATACTTTATTATTGGCATCGATGGTAAAAAATATTTTTACCATTTATTATCAATATGGTAATATTAAATTCCGAAATCTCACCGTAACCTTTTAAAGAAAAAAAATTTTTCGTATTTATTATATTAAACTTTATCAGAATAAATGAAAATGACCATAATAAATAAACGTCTCGGCGATATAGACATTCAGAAAATTGAAAAAATAAAATAAAAGTTTTAAAATTTTTGTACACTTGTGACATTTAAAAGAAAAGAAGGAAAAGGAGAGGGAGAGGAAAATATCACACGCAATGTGCAAAAGCAGCTTAACTTTAGCGATGTAAAAAACCGCAGAGGGACGCGTTTGTGAAAAATTTTTCGAAGGCTTTTTTCTCTCGTGTCTCCCAAGTCCCTCCTTCTTTTCTCCTTTTCTCTTTCACTTGACTCTCTTTATATATATATATACCTTTTTGTATACACGTCTCCACGCTGCTCGCGTACATTTCTTTTTTATTTTCTCTTTCTCCTCGTTCCCGTCGTCGTCAGCACTCGCGGCTTTTTAACTTTATACTATGCGCAAGTTTTCAGGGTGGCTCAAAGTCAAGCGCGAAATGCATATAAAAGATTAAACATGACGGAAGAAGACAAGAAGAAGATGAAACGTGGCATTGCATTTTTTTCTACCCTTCTTTTTCCATCCAGCTCTGTCTTTCTTTCTCTCTCTTTCTCTCTCTCTCTCTCTCTCTCTCTCTCTCTCTCTCTCTTTCACTCTCTTTTGGCTCTCGTCCCTTTGTGAATAACTTAGATGAGAAAAATTAAGCAAAATTACGATTCATTTATAAGTAATGGGCTTAGCAAAATCAATTTTTTAGAATAATTATCATCTAGATTTTTTTTTAGTCTTCGTTCTCTCTTCCTTTATTTTCGTTCCACTCGCTACTCTTATCATCTGAAGGTAAGTAGTCAGATTAAACGACGTGATGAGAAATAGACATTAAAAAGAATATTAGATTTTATATAATAAGTATAACAGTTTGCTTATTAATAATTGCTCACAATATAAGCTTAAAAACTTATTATTTTTTATTTGTTTTTCATTACGATCTACCAATTATGCTACATTCATAATCATTAAAATTTTTTTTTTTTAGTAGTTAGACATTAAAGCTTAATCGCATTATGTATCAATTTATATTTATGCAAAATTATTATCAATTCAAAATAATTTATGTATATTTTTTATAAGATATACTCTCGAATATCTTGAGATTTTCCTCTCTAGAGACGTTTTTAAATCGTTACTATTTTAAATTTTTGTTAAAACATTGAAAAATTATTTAAACGATTATTAAAATAGTATCGTTTAGATAGATTTCTTGTTAATATTATATTTTTATTTCACTTTATAAAAATACTTTTTCAACATATAATCCTTATCAACGTTTTTAAATTCACTTAACGACGAGACTGATTTTGACACTTGTATATATGCACTTCTGATAAAAAATTCAAAATTATGTTAAGAGAAGTTCTAAACTAAGAATAACAAAAATAAACATAAAATCGAGATATTGTGTGAATGAAATTGTTTTCGATCGCAATTAATTTACTATAATTTAAAAAAATGTTAAAATTTATATAAAAAAAAAAAAAAAAAAAATTAAGATTAAAAATCTTAAAAATCTAAATAAATCAAAAAATTTTTTAGCTTTTTCTTTCCAGTAAAATAAACTTTATTTTATCGCTCTTTTGTTGTTTTCATCTAAAATCAAAACGATTTTATGATATAAAAAGTAACAAAATTAAACGACAAAAAAAAAATAATAATTTGCTATACTTTCGTAATCTAATGAGGATCGTTTTAATAAAAAAATTATCGATAGCAGTAACTAAAACGCGTGAATTTTTTAATAAATCTACTTACTTTATCGTTCAAATCGAATGCCACATCGAATAATTCACGATTATATCCGCGATTCCGTCTCTCGGCCTCGGAACGACGTTTAACACTCGTAGCTCGAGAACCAAGTGATCCGCCATCAACTCTACTCTATCCGTTAAAACATCCCCTCTTAAACGCCCGATCTCTCTCGCTCACTGTCACCCTTCCCACGATCTCGAAGCAACACGTAGGTGTCTACCCACACGTGTACCCCTCCTTCCCCACACACACACACACACACACGCGCGCGCGCGCGCACACACATACAGGCACATATACTAAGCGAGAGATCAGTCAAGGTAACGAGGCTAAAGATAGTCCGACCACTCGTTCACATACCTGATAGTCCATGTAATTTCCGTAACCCATGTGGTTGCAGGTGCAAGCGCAAGCTTGTATGTGCCGGCGCATGTCGAGCTCGAGCTCCTCACCGCAGACGCCCCGGGCGGTGGCGGTGGCCATCATCGTGTCGCCCATGCAGTAGCCCCCGGTACAGTACATCCGGGGATCCGACTGATCCAAGTAACCGCCGCCCGTGTCGTCGTAGCCAATTCCACCGAGTCGGCTGGCGCACCTGGAGTCCGACGCGTAACCGACTCGTGATTGGGGCCTCGGCTGTTGCTGCTGCTGCTGCTGCTGTTGCTGCTGCTGCTGATCATCGTAGCCGAGGCGCGATTGGGGCCGGTGGTAAGCGCTCGGCGGTATGCTCTCCTGTGGAATTAAACCGACAGCGTTACCTCGTTATCGAGCTAGCTGTAACCTTCTGGTATTATCGAATTCGCGATTTGGGTAAAGGAATAGCCGTTCTTGGCCTTCCGGGAGGTATTGCCACCGTCGATTGTCTTGGGCTAGGATGGAACATCGAAGGGGAATTGCTCGGTCTCGGATGGGTGACTTAGATGCAAGGACGCCCCGGCTAGCGAATTGTCTTGGGTTGCGTTGCGGATGCGGCAAAGGAGAGTTGCTGGAATGATGATTGCTCGATTGCGGAGGAAGCAAAGCGGTTATTAGGAGTTATTACCAGAGCTATCGGATATCGGTATTTTGGGAATAACTCGACCAACTTATTTAAGAAGCTTTAGTGATATATAAATAAAGATATGTTAGATAAATACATCATTTCGAATTGTTTGTTTCAGGATTTTATAATTTATTGAATATTGTTTTTTTTTTTTAAATTAATTATTAAATTTTGAAGAAAAAAATTATATTAATAAATAAAACTTGCTTCTTTAAGTATATGGTATTAAGTTTGTGAATTTTTTTATTGTGATGAAAATTAACAAAAAAAACGAAACATTATTCTTAATCCAGCGCTACTATTAAGAACAACGCATCATTATTTTTATACCATTTCTTTCAATTATATAGTATTTGTAAATAAATCGTATCGTATTAAAATATTTTAACAAACAATATAAAGTTACATCGGCTTCATCGAAGCTTATTACTATAACCACTAAGAAAATCTAAAGTTTGCTTCTTCGACGCTGTCTTTTCAGTATATCACGGTGTTTACGTTTCATCCGTATTTAAAACATTTAATTTTATTTCCGTATAGATGTATACAAACGAATCAAATTCTTGGAGAAGTAATTACGATGTTGTTTAAAAAACAGATTACTTACGGCAGTCCAATCGAGGTACATAGACTTTTATCTTACTGAATAGAATTACTTCGAAAGAATCTGTTCCTGATAAAACTTATAATTGCGCTTGATAAATTCAATTATTTTTTAATAAAAGTTTGATAAATTTTTTCTTTCTCATTATCGCTTTTAATATGACAAATGAAACATTATTTATATTGTTATTCTGTATGATAATACCGTATTAATAAATTTATAAGGTTTTATGAATCAATGTTGTTAAAGTATATTTTATAATGTAAAGATTATTTGTACCTTTGTGTCGAATCAATTATATTTTTTATTTTTTACAAAAGAAATTGTTAAGCTTTAATATTAATTCAAGAAAACTTTCCCAATTTCTTATTAAAATTTAATCATATAAAATTTTGACGCCCAAGTTTAATAACTAATTATGTTGAATTTTAATATTCTTAACTTCTTCAATTCATCATTTTTTATAGTGATATCATAAATTTGATAAGTTTATGCTTCCAAATAATGAATTAAAACAATTTATAATCGTTATATAAATCAATCAATCTTAAAGGCTTTTTTACTTCTAGTTGGATTTAAAGCGAAATAATTAAATTAAAAGTATTTTAAACTCAATTACATTCTATAAATATTCGAAACTTTCGCGTTATTTTTATTTTATTGTAACAAACTCATCGAACTTATAATTTCCCTCAGCTTTAAAAGTTTATACTAAAATCGTGCGAATTCTCTGCTACCCATGACAATTATCTCGACTGGAAGTTTAATTGCCTTCACGCATGCAAAAGTAGCACAGCCTCGTCTTTTTTCGCGCATTCGCTCTCTCTCTCTCTCTCTCTCTCTCTTTCTCTTCCAAAAAGGCTTTAATAATGTCCGCAATCACTGTTAACTTATCGAAGGTCACGTACACAGGTGTTCACATGCAGAACGTAGTCGCGCACATACTCGAGTTCGCGCAGTCGGTATATCGTGACGCTAATCAATTAAGTAATACGACGTGTGAAATGTCCTGGACTCCGTCGCGTTCCTTTGGATAGATACGCTTGAGAGATGAAAAGGGTAAGACAGAGAGAGAGAGAGAGAAGAGAAGTAACGTTATCCCGGAGAGCTTGGTCGTACCGACCATTTCCGGTCGACCCAGATCCCTCGAATTCTAATCGGCTTACATTCTCCACGGGCGTTCTGTTGACCCAGAAAGCCTCGAACTCTGTATAAGCTGAGGGGTAAAGAGAGAGAGAGAGAGAGAGCGAGAGAGAGAGACAGAGATAGAGAGAGAAACAGAGAAAAACAGACAGAGAGAGAGAAACAGAGAGAGAGAAAGAAAGAGAAAGAAAGAGAGAGAAAGAGAGAGAGAAAGAGAGAAAAAATGAGAGAGAAAGAGAGAGAAAGATCAGCCTCGAATTCTACACAGCCGGGAGGAAGCGACGTCCGAGAGATGGAAAAAGTTTTTCCTTTCCCTTCGTTGCTGATGCTGCCTCTCTTAGTTTTCAGTATCTCCCGCACTCTTTCCAGTAAGTTTTTAAAAATATGTATAACTAGCTACGCGTAAATATGAATATAATTTATTTTATTAAACCAAATTAAATAGTTAATGCTTATTTATTTAAAAGAAAATAAACTATGCCAAAATTATGTTTACTCGAAATTGCTTTTATCTGCATGTCTTATCTGGTAATGTTTTGAACTTATTAATTGAATAAGATATGCAGTGAGTTACAAACGATTTCATATAATTATTTACCAGGTAAAGTTCATACAGCGAACTGTATTTATAACAAATTCAAAATCAAGTTAAAAAAAAAATAAAGTAATTAAATAATTGAAATCTTTAATACGAATATTTTCACGAGTTTTTACAGGATAAAAAGAAAAAAAAAACAAAACAAATAAGAAAACAAAAAATTGGGGAAAGAAAAAAATCGAACATAACAACTGCGCGATAAATCGATGTGTGTTAATTCATTCACAAAAGCAACCAATATGTATCACCCAGCACTGCATTTCTCTTTTTCTTTCCCAACACTTTTTGTCGAACGTTTCCTTATTGGTGGACTTTGCATCAGCGATATCAATGCTGAGCCGTGGCTAAGATAGCTTGTGTGCTTCCCTATCCCTCTTTTTTCCTTCTTATCTTCATATTCCGAAATAGCGCACATTTCGCATTTCCTTTGCGCTTTGCATGAACGTTTCACACATACACACGCGCACGCACACAAATATACACACGTGCGCGTACACCAGAGCAAAAAAAAAAAGCGAGGAAGCTCGAGCAGTCTGACGGCAGTTGTTCACGACATATTGCGAGTATTCGAGCTTTGGTAAAAGAAAGATGTAGAGGGAGAATGAGGAAAATAGGAAGATAGAGAAAAAGAGAAGAAAAATAAAATAGGAGAAGAGAGAGAGAAAGAGAGAGAGAGAGAGTAAGTAAAGTGCACAAGGATACAGCTACATTCAACAAAACATACGCGTAATTATTCCTTGTAGATGAATTTCACATGTGAAGAAAATTTATATGAAAAACGATCTTATTTGGAATATAATTTTTTTTTTTTTCTTGCATACGATAAAACGGCAATATATTTTTAATTATATTTTTAAGTAAAGGTATTTTGTGCAGCCATGATTTCCTAAATAAATTATGAAAGCAGTGTTTATTTTAAACTGACTTAAAAACTTAACAAATTAACGACGAGAAATCAATTGCATTTTGGAGAAAAATGTTATTGTATGTATGACCGTAAAATAAAATATTAACGAATTAATTAATTATTGTTAACAAACGAATAAATTATCTACGTCAATATATATTTACGATACAAACAAACACTAGGAAAATAATGTTGCATAGTTTAGATAGAAATAACAAATCGATCGATTTTGCAAATGCGCGAATTTGCGATTGGCACGAAAGTGTGTGCGTGATATATCAAAAGAGAAAATTTGCGGATTTATCAAAAACACTTTTCTTTCCTTCTTTTATTCTCTCTCTCTCTCTCTCTCTCTCTCTCTCTCTTTATTCTCATTTTCTTTCTCTTTCTAACAGTTTTCATACACCGGACTGAAGAATAGCGTGCTTTTGACATTTTTGGGTTACACGTCCTGCTGGTTCAAGAAATTTCATTGGTACCGGCAAAGATTAATCGAGTGGTGGCTTCGGTAATATTTTTTGAAGTATATTTATTTTACTTTTTATAAAGTAAAAGGTAAGATTTTATCATTGGAAATAAAATTTTATGAGTATGTTAGATTTAATTCGGTTTCATCGACTCGTTTACAACTTAATAAATTGTTTATTTTAAGTATGAAATTATAATAAATTAAACTTATATAATACAGACAAAAAACTATTACTTTCCTAATATGCGCGCAGGACCCATTTTAAATTAATATTTGTAAATTTCGAATTATTGTTCCATTTGTAAATATAGAATTAGTTTCTTAATTTTAATTTTTCTACGTAATTTAAAAAGATAGTTTATCTTATTCTACTTAATTAAAAATGACATTTAGCGCTGTTTTTTTTCTACCGAATAATTTAATAAATAAAAATTATTTTTAAGCACAACATTATTAATAATTTTTAATAATAAATTCAAACCCAGTCGGCAATACAACATTATCCTTGTGCTCCAATTTATTCCATTTTTACAGTGAATATCAAAACATTCAAGATTCTGAGTATACATATATATATATATATATATATATATATATATATATATTTCTAGGAAAGCTGCAGAAAGCCGTATCTATGCTGCCATAATTTACTGAGAGCATTAACGGTAACCAGGAATTATGAGGGAAATAATTAGCCACTTTCTCTCTCCGCTTGTCTGTATCTCTTCCTCTCTTTCTCTTTCTGTCTCTTTCTTTCACTCACTCTCACTTCCTCCATTTTCATCTCGGTTCTTTTTTTTTTTTTTTTCTTTAAAAATCAAGAATAACAGACTTCCAACGGTTTATACTCATTTCAAATATACCTTTAAAGTTAAACTTTTATCTTGCATGAATGTGGAAATAATTTTGTTATTTTAACCTGAAGTTGCGAAAATTTAGATTTACAGTTTTAAAATACAACAAATGTTGATTACAAACCTGCTGCGATCTAAAAGAAGACGTACAACATAAAAAAAAAAGTGATAAAAAAGAAATAACGAATACGCGAAGTAGAAATAAAGTGGAAGAAATGAAGGTAGAAAGAGAAACAAAACTGGTTTGGATTCATTCCAACTGCGTCAATGTTAATAAATAATCTAGTACACTATTTAAGTTCGGTTCTTTACCAAGAATTTTGGCAAAGGGTATAATTATTGAGGCATGAAAAAGGTAAAAGCCGTGACTTCTTGCATAATAACTTAATTAAGGTCTACCACCGATAAAATTATTCGTTCGAATTCCCGCAAGCTCGCGTGTATACGCGAGGCACAAAATTCACAGGTTTTTAAAGAGCAATTCGTTCGAATTATTCATTGACTATTAAATTATGTTTCAGCTAAAGTTTACAATAAAGCAAAAACATCAAAGAAATGTGATAAATGCTTTTGCCGAATTTTAAAGTATTATCGTTACAATATTATGAATGCGACAATGAATGAATAACGTTTAAATACTATAATAATGAAAATATCTTTTGTAAATCTACAGTTGAAAATGTTGGCAACGAAAATTGATATAATATGAAAATAATAAATATTTGGAAGATATAAAATACCACTTTGAATTGATTGTACTTGCAAAAGAGATGTTTTATTGATTATTGATTAATCTTAAAAATTTTCTATTAAACTATAAGTCATTTAATAAATTTTTTGTACCTCTGAAAATCAAAAGATATCAAATTATAGGGTCGAAAAATATGACAATTAATTATAACATTTACTATTAAGAAATAAAAGATGAAATGCCTTAAAAGTAAAGAAAAAAAATATATCAACTCAGTTTTAATTACAATAAAGAAATGTAGATTAAGGCAATATTTTTTTCTAATTCGAAAAAATCAAACAAGATCTCAAAACTCTCCTTCTCGTCAACGAACCAAATGAGATCGAGCACTCAACTTAAAAAATCGCTTTTGCGTTGATCATTTAGAAATAGAAAGATAGATAGATCGCGATTACTAGGAATTTCAGCAGCAGCAGCAGCCAGGCTGTGCAACGGCGCGCTAATTATCGCGAAACGCTATTACTCCTATATACACGTAGAACGATAGTAAGAGTGAGAAAGAGAGAGAAAGAGAGAGGCGCTAAAAGATCAAGGCACGATGAAAAGACGAGCCACGAACAAACGAGTCTATGCTTGCGCTCGGTCTTTTCCCAGGCACAGAGCTTCGCTACTGCTTCGTAACACTTTACTAACCCTGTGGCCTTAATTCCTCACTCTTACTCTCTTTTACTCCTTCCCTCCCCTCCCCCTATGTCTCTGACGTTCTTTCTTTCTCTCTCTCTCTCTCTCTCTCTCTCTTTTTTTCTTTCTCTCTCGCGGTAAGAGAAAAAACCCAAAGTACCTTTAAAGCTTTGAAAAGCACGGCATTACCTCTTATCACAAGGAGATTTTGGTCTATTAATGTTGATGCTCTGCCTTATTTTTGGTATTTTGAACAAATTGACGAAAATCAAAGATAGAGTTGGAGGAAGAAAGGGAAAGAATGAAAGAGATAGAGAGAGAGAGAGAGAGAGAGAGAGAGAGAAAGTGAAAAAGATTAAAAGAAAAAACGATAAAAAGAAAAATTAAATTACAGCAAGATAGAATAAAAAAGAGAGAAGGATGATGCGCTGACATTTTAGGTTGTTAAAGTGAAATCGTCTTAATTTCAAAATTGAAGCGGAATATTAGAAGTTTATCCATAAAATTCAGCGGATTTTTAAGCACCTGTAAGACATACTTTATCTATCAATGTTTTATAATAAGATAGAATTAATTTTTACGAATATTATTCAAATATATACATTATTTTATTCGTGCATATAATTGAAAAGCGAAATTTAAAAAATGTTTGTGCAAATAAAATTAATTTATTTGTTTTAATTATTAACTTTAATGCTATGAACGACACCAAATGTAATTTTTATACAATAAATTATAATTAATTATATTTATTTAATTTTTTATACAAGGAATTAATTTTCTTTTGAGTAAATAATGAAACATAATAACGCTTAAAAAAGGAAATCCAAAAAAAAAATAAATAAATAATAAAATAATTAAACAGTTCATTGTATTGCAGCTAAATTAGATACATTTATTTGATAAAAAAAAACATATGTGAAAGGATCAAGGCTAAAAACCTAATGCCACATATCGCATTTTATTTAGTCGGTCAATCTTATCAGTAAAAATAAAAACAAAATATATTAAAAGCAGTGCACTAAGTTCTCTAAAAACATGAAAAGAATATATAAACTACTGCGAACTCCTCCTTCTCCAATTAGTTCGCTCGAAATTTATGCGAGTAGCCAACGTAATGCTTACGATACAAAAATACCGAAGAAATCAATAACCGTATGGGATTACCCCAGTGCGTTCTCAAATTTCAAAAACAAGATGTGACCAGCAAGGATAATTTTTATTAAAATTTGTAAACAATAAGTTGCAGCTTAATATTATAAATCCTTATAATTCGTTATTATTTATTTAAAACGTTATTAAAATTAATATTATCAATAATTAAATCTTTATTCATAAATTATACTTGCAATAAAAATAATAATAATAAAAAAAAAAAAAAAAAAAATTCAACAAAAATCCGCGATTACACGAGATGAAAAATTTATTCGATATATAGAGATTGCAATTCGAAACGATTACGCTTCCACGCATTTACATCATTGCCTCGTCTCGTGCACACCTGAACAATACAAATGGTGCCTTGCTAATCGTCGTACGTCGTGTCCCTCCTCTCTCAATCTATCTCCGTCTCTTCCTTACTACACGATCCATTATCGCCCCGTTACCTTACGCGCTCTTTGTAGTTCTCCGGTTGTCTCCATCGAGACTCGTAATCTGTTTCCCTATGCTCTTTGTCTTTTCAACGTCTCCACCCCCCTCCCCCTCCCGAGTGAGAAAAGAGGACGTATTTACGCGCGTGAGAATGTGGATATAGTCATGCGCGATTGAATCGAGATCGCTCGAAGACGATTTTACATCGACGCTTTCCTAACCCTCGAATAGTCTAATCGTTATGAAATTGACACTATAAGTATTATCGTCGTTATTGTTATCTTTTACTTATTTATCGTATTTCTTTTATTTCAATGGAATAATAATATTTTATAAAATGCAATAATGAGTAAGATTGCCGCGTTCAAAAATCTTATTCGATAAATGTGCATATAAGTTGATTGTCTGCTTCGTGAGATTGTCGAGTTTGCTTTATTCTTACGTCACGTCAAATGCGCACTCGTGCTAGAATCTTCTTCAGCGTACTTTCGGTAAAAATAGCTATTTTACCGAAAATAAAAAGTAAAATAGAGATTTATAAGCTAAAACTTAATTTTTTATAGAATTATTAATAGTTTGATATTATCAAAATGTTAAACGAAAAAATAAAATCTATATATTTTTACTCACTAATTGTCTGATTTAATACATTAATAATTTTATTATTATAAGTCTGTCTAGTGGGAAATTTTAAATGAAAAGAAACCAATAATTCACATTAGTCAAGGAAAAAGGAAATTGGCAATACCTCCATGGTGACAACCTTCATAATTATATGATAATGATAACACTTTATCGCGTCAATCGACAAGCCCTATACATATATTATTCAACTTTAAGTTAGTATCATGTAATTACACAGATTGAAAAAATATGTATAATTATATAAGAAACATGTATATTTTTCACACTTTTCTCATGAATAATTCATTCAAGCTTTTTATTAAATAAAGTAAAAATCATTTATTATTAAATAAGTATACAAAATATTTCATATTTAATATTGTCGATTGTTGATGTTAATTAAACATTCAACTGATAATTAACGCATTAAAGAGTGAAAATTAAAAGTATTTATATATATATATATATATATATATATATATATATATATATATATATATGTAAGTTCAAAAGTTAAAAATCGCTCAACATAAAAGAATTACTCGTAATCGGCAATATAAATTCATTAAACGATAAAAAAAAAAAAAAAAAACATAATAAAAATAAAAAAATGAAAAAAGAATAAATAAATAAATAAATAAATAAATATTCACCTGAGAATAAGAGTCATCCTGGTAAGGTGTCCTCCGGTGGCATTCGTCGTAGCACCTGGTGTCGTAGCCGCTTGGTGGCCTCGGATAAGGATCCTGGCCAGCGGCTGCGGCGGCCGCAGCTGCCGCCGCCGCCGCGGCCGCGCAGCAATCCGGTATCTGAGCAGCGTAAGCCTCGTAGGGGCATTTATCCTGGAGTACGACACCACCGCCGGTACGGGGCACCTGCTGCTGCTGCTGCTGTTGCTGTTGCTGTTGCTGCTGCGAGGATTGTTGCTGGTGCACCCGTTCCTGCGGCCCCGTGCCGTAACCCAGACCGTGATGCATGCTTTATCCTCCAGCTTTTCTCCTTTATTTTCTCTTGCCCGCTATACCGCTCGTTACTTTTCGCGATAATGCGCGATACACAATTAGGAGGTAATCCGCGCGGTGCTCGCTTTTGCCGACATGTATCAGTGAAGACGGAGGCACGACGAACCTGGCGAGGTCCGCGAGGAGGCCGATTTCGCGCGGCCCTCGCCGACGTTGCTCGATCCACGCTCCGTTGATAGCGACGTTTCTGCTGCTGCTGCTGCTGCTGCTACTGATATTGTTGCTGCTATTGTTACTCTTGCCGCTGCGGCTGCTGCTACTGCTGCTAAAGCTGAGTCGTTTACTCGAACGAGATAGTACCCGATTGCTTCGGCCATTGCCTTGCGTCTCTAAGCCTTTCGTTCAAGGTTATTAAGCTGGTTATGGAAACGCGGCTGCGACACCACGGTCCTGCTGACGATTGACGCCCGAGTAGCCTTCCTGGCTAAGGCGCTTCCCACATCGACCGTTACACCCCTTATCACCTGGAGAAGAGAAAAATTCGAGCTTCGGTTAGTATTATTCTTTTTATTAAACGATTGAGCATACTTAATATACGAATATCTAACTGTACGCGATTATTAGTTGATTAAAGATAGTTTCTCACTTAATTAACTCGTTCACGTAGTTATTTACACGTTATTACGTTAAATAGTATTAATTTAAAAAAAAAAAAAAAAAAAAAAAAAAAAAAAATCATCTTTACGCTTATATATTTTAATCAATTGTTTTTAAAATAAGAATCGACGATACTTTTGACCATTGCTTGAATTTTCTTACATTTAAGTTTTAAAATAACGTTTCACCAAACTTAAAAATATTCGTTTACATTTTACGCATATGGTTTTGCAAATATTTCAAGGGAATAAACTTTTGGAACATGGCCCTCGCACATCGTAAAGCATTATTCCGTAACAAATCTTTTAAGCGATATTTCACAGCAAGAAAACGCTGCCAAGATTATAAAAATATTTTAAAAAATTTTCATAAACTATACACTTTTGATATATTGTTAAAATTTTTTATAGCCCCATATGTTTATATCAAACATTTATAAGTGAACCGATTGCTCGCGGTATTTGGTCGATGATATGAAATTATTCAAAACAGTACTAGTAGATTATATTTATAGTATATGAACGCTCGCATAATTAAAATTATTGAAATACTGCAATTGTAATTTCTAACCATAATAGGTGCATGAACTGCAGCTTCGTTATAGTTACTAAAGCGCTAACTTTAAAGCGAAAGCCACAAGCTTGAACCTTAGTTTCACTAATATTGTTGCAGTTAAAGTTTAAACCATTTCCGGTTACAATATTTCACATAATTTTCCCTTATTCATTTTCAGTTTTTCATCTTTTTTTTTTTATTTTTTTTTTTATTTTTTTTTATTTTTTTTTTTATTAAAAAATGCAATATATTATCGTTTTTAATTTTGTGTAGATATTATACTGTGCAAAAAATCACTTACAATTAAAATATTATTCATTTAACTTTTTTTTATCATGAAAGTTATTCAAAATTATTAGGAAACTTTTAACAAAACAATGTTATCATTCAGCAATAGTTAACATATTTTCGAGCAATAACTTTAATGAATACTTTCGTATCCACAAATAATATCAAAATAAAGCTACGATACTTAATAAAACACCTAATCATCACAAGAATTACACAATATTATTAAAATTTATGATACGAGTATATAAAATTAAACACCAATAATGTGGCTTTTATAGAGTTATAATGGCATTCGTTTTACATTGTGTCACAATCAAGATGAATACTAAAGTTGCGTCGATGAAGATTATTGTTTTAACCGAAGATGTTATAAAAATTTAATCGAATTAAATATTATTCATGCACTTTATTTAATTCTAAATTGAATTTCATCATTAAAACAATAAAAATAAATTAGATTTACTCATTCCTACGACTCATAATATACCCTTTGTAATTAAAAAAAATGAATCCACCATAAAAGACTAGTATATTTTAATTAAAATCGCATTAGACAGTCTCAACGATGCAGACACCATTGTATTATACAAAGTCGAAGCAATATTCACTGTCTAATTAATACTAAAGTATCTGCTTCATTACCGGAATAGCTATACATAGACACACACGAGCGCTTACGTTCGCGCGCATGCGCACATACATTCAAGCTCGGATGCGCTCAGATATATACAGACACAGATGCATTGAATAGTAAGTCGTAGTCCTTGGCTATTCGAAAGTAATATAATCGGAACGAAATGAGTGTACGAGAAAGAGAGAGAGAGAGAGAGAGACAGAAAGAGAAAGAGAGAGAGAGAGAGAGATTCGTAACGAGCCATTGGTGCAGAAACTAAAGCAGATAGGTAACGGGTTCTAGCGAACGTTTCGAAAGTGCGCCGCGATACCAGTTCCCAGAGTATTAAGCTACAGCCTGCATACAACGTCCGCAATGTTCTCGTTCTCTCTTCGAGGGCTCGATGAGAAAAGTCGATGGCCGGACCATAACGCGACCGTCACTACTTATAACCGTTAGCGTCGACTGCGCCAGCCAGAGTTCGAGTAAAGTCGCGGACGCTTTTACACTTATACGTTCTATTGTTCTCCATATGTGTGTGCGTGTGTGTGCGTGTGTGTGTGTGTGTGTGTGTGTGTGTGTGTGTGTGTGTCTCTGTGTAAGTATGCGCACATTAAAGGGACATTGCTTCGTCTGTATATAAGTGAATCGTTGCGCATCGAAAGCTCGGGGGGATAGGATCGTGAATACTTATAAGACGTGTGCGTTTATCTTGGCTTTTTACAAGCTTTAAAATGGTGAGAGAGAGCGAGAGAGAGGAGTTTCATTTTATTTAACGCTTGACGGGTGCAATAAAAAATTTAACTTATTTACACAAGCTACGAGCGTAATGTGTTGAATTAAAAACTTTGTCCTCGTCGTCATTTCGCGTATTACTAAAAGCTGAATTAATGTCTGTATATATAATAGTATGTGCGAATGTCGCTGGTATTAAAAATAATGTTAAAAGAAGAAAATATAAAATTTGTAGGATAATTTTAGAAACTTGTTTACGAGGTTAAGTTTTAAGCCACTGACAATTTTTACATGAAGTTATAAAATATAATTAAATATATAAATTTAAATATATAATTTGATAAAAATAATTTTGATTAATTATCGTTTTAATTATTGACTGTATATAAATAAAATATAATTCAAAATTTAGAAGAAATAATGTTAAAAATTAATTAATAGAAAAAAAATATTATGCACTTATGATTATAAAATAAAAAAAATTTTAAAATAAAAAATAAAAATATGTTTCATTTAATCAAGTCACAATATGATACGTAAAATTAAAAAAGAAGTCTTTGTGCCAATTGCTTTGTTCAGAAAAACGACGATAGCAACAAATTGGTGATACAACCTAGCGTAAAATTTATAAGCGTACAGGGAAGTTCAGCTTCTCATCATTTAGTTTTTCAAAATGTATTTTCTCATCGTATCCCCAGAGAGACGTCGTTTTCATTACGGCTTCTTTTTTTCCACTCTGTGCCTGTGTCGTATATACACTGACGTTGTGTATTTGCGTTAAAGCTTGTATATCTTTATGTATAAGTATATGTACACACGTTTGTGTACGCGACTTTCAAACATCCCCTCTAGACTCGCGCCGTAAGTTTAAATTTAATATTCCATTTTGTCTTGCGAGCTTCGCGGACATTCCCATCCTTCATCCTCTTCTTTTTTGTGTGTATGTGTGTGTCTGTTTTTTTTTCCATCTCCTTCCATTACTATTATCACTTGTCGTCATGATCCTGACATCTTCGAGTAATGATTCATCAACTTTTTTTTTTTATTATTTTTTTTTTCTTTTTTTCTCGACGTAAAGTTTTCGCTTCGTGAGTGGGTGACGCTCATCTTTCAAAATTAAAAAAAAGAAAAGCACACATTTTGAAGTGGAATACAATATTCGCGGAAGAAATAGTTTTAAGTGCGCGAATTTGAATAAAAATATATATTCATAATGAATAACAACTGTCATTTTTAAAGTGAAAAATGTATAATTATTTAATTTCTGTTAAGAATACGAAATATAGGTTTTCGAATATAGGTTTGGAATAGGTTTTCTCCTACGAAATTTTTCCCACCAGATTTTATCCGAAGTTTTTTCCCTAATCCACGGGCTAAGGTCTGGGTTAATGCAGGAGCGTGATCATGTATCGTATATTTAAGCATATGTGCGTGTTCACGCGCATAAATTTTGTACGGAGAGAGAGAGAGAAAGAGCCCGTGTTAAAGTTAATCTAACGCGATTTCTGGTATATATAAATAAGTAAGAGTAAAGTAAAAAGTAAAAGGATGGCGGCGGGGCTCGCGTATTCGAATTCGAGCTGTGCATGGGTTCGTCCATGGCCTGGAAATCCTGAATGTCCTACCGGTTATTCCGGCCAAACTTTTTTATTGCATCTCGAAGCGAAGTCACTCGAAGAACAGTGGTCCCGGAGACGAGCGAACGTGAGAGGCTATGTCTTCTATGGCCGCGAAGACAAATATTTTAAGTTTTCGAGCCAAGCTGCGTGAACTCTTAAGGGTATACAACTAAGGTATATTCTAATCCATTCTTCCAAACGGCCATAGAAGTCAGCCAAACATTAGAGGCTCTTTTCTTTCCATTTTTTAACTTTAGGCCGATATTTATTTTTCCGATTAAAACGTGTCGAAAATTACGCGAACATATAAATACGATATTTTATTCGCTTTCGTTGTTTCAACGGCCATCAAAAGTTTCCAAAGCGCAGATGGACGAAACATGCACGGCTTAAAAGTTTTTCTTTGTATTTTTCAACTGACTGGATGACTTTGGCGGCTAGAGGGATAGACTTCTTGTAGCTCTTCGCGCGCACAGATCGTCAAGTTACATACATTAACGGCCAGACATATTGCCTATATTAATATTTTTCCGAATACGTTTAATTTTAATTATATTTTCATAAACGTTCATCGTGTCATCACCTAGCATAAATATTTTTCAGATATTCAATAATCTAACACGTATACGTATACATCGAGTTGAAATATTAAAATAAAAATTTTTTGTGCCTTTCAATTAAAATTGAAAATGAATTATCAATTTTTTACATAAAATTCTAATTATTTTATATTAACTTTGAAGATGTAGAAGTACGTTTATGAAAATGTAATAAAAACTTTCAACGATATGTATGAACATTATTAATGACAGTTTTTAAAACTAATCCTGTAGAAGTTTAAAGTTTAACTTGTTATGTAAGGAGAAACTTTCATGATAAATTTATATATCTTAATAATTCTAATAAATTATCACTACCGAAGTAATAATATAGACGAAATTTTAAAGTTTATTAATGATACAATAACTATCCGTGGCATATTATCCTCAATCTTGCTCATACAGCATTTTAAATATTCAAGCGCTTTCGCAACCGTGCCATTATAAATAAACCGTAACGAAACAGCTTGACCCGTAAAATTTGGGCTGCGAATAAAGAGAAGAAAGAAAAAAAGAAAAAAACAAAAAAAAATAGAACGAAGTATATTCTCGGGATTTCGTATTTGCTCGGTTCTCGAACGAATGGGCGCAGATAATAAAATGCTAGAAAAACAGACGAATCAGGTTTCGCTTAACCAACGAGGGTAACTTATCAAGTACTACATGAGTCTCGTAACTCGCATACATAAACTAAACATAAAGCTGTACGTTCGTGCGGCGCTGCGCCTTAAATAACATTTCCTCAGCGCCGTAGAAAGTTTGCTAGAGTCGCGTTGGGAAACGATAAATTTAAGATTGAAATGTAGAGAGAGAGAGAGAGAGAGAGCTTTTTTTAGTGAAAAGTAAAAAATTACAAAAGTGAATTCTGAATATGCAATTGTGTGGATGCAGACGTGATACTCAACTGTATTTTGTTCAATTTAAATGGGTAAATTGTTACTGATCTAATATAATCGTAAAATAATTGAAAATTTTAATTGTAATTTTTAATATTTTAATAAATAATAAATTTGATTATTTTAATAAATAATTTTTTCTTTATTAATTTAAATTTTTCACTTAAAAAAAAAAAAAAATTATAAACTTATTTTTCAAATGGAAATCGGATACTAGTAATTATTTACCTTGATGTATTTGAATTTGAAAATATTTAGTTTAAAAGGGAAGCATAACAAATCAGTATTATAAACTATTAAATTAAATAATCATAGTATATTTGTACTTTATATTTGTACTTTTCGCAATAACAATGCTTTTTAACAAAAAAATATTTACAATGTGACATTGTGAATTTTATTCAATAAAATATTTGATTAACTCGTTCAGTTTAACAAAAATCTCATCAGCAGTTAAATTTTCAACAATCGTTTTCTCTTAATTTGAAACAAAGTCAATACTTTCAAACATACGGTAAAATTTATAATTCAATAATTAACGCTATACTATAAATCATATATAGACATCGGTTAAATAAATTTAAAAAGAATAAAAATTCAAGTCACTCGCTAAGGATAATATCGAAGATCTGTGTGTTGCTAACACGCAAAGAAACAAAGAAACGCATTGGGCGAGAAACCGAAATAAAAGAAAAGACACCAGTCCATATATATATATATATATATATATATATATATATATATATATATATATATTCAACGTGAATACTACGTGGCCCGAAAAAAAATGCAAATTGACCGTTCGCGATATGGCGAAGCGTGAGAAAGAAAGAGAGAGAAGGTAAGGTCGAGGACTCGATCGTAAACCGCAAGCTTATATGTATATACTATATATATATTTGCTGTAAGTAACGCACGCGCGTACGTATGTCGCGATTTCGTATTCACGTCGCCCGCGCTACCTTTCTTCCTCTATCTCGAATATAACGCGAACTCGACTCCTTTCCTCTTTCCGCTAACGTAAGAGCTTCTCTTCGACTTCGGAGCTTTCGAACTCCGCGCTTGCCTCGTACGTGCCCTTATTTCTTTTTCCATCGACCCCTTCCCCTCCCACTCTCCCTCTCTCTCTGTGTCTGTCTGTCTCTCTCTCTCTTTCTCTCTCTCTCTCTTTCTCTCAATTTCTTTGTCTCTGTTTTTAGAAAATCGCGTTCGAGTCGTCGTAGTTGTTTGCGTGCCACACTTTCTGTTGCTTCGCTCCGCTGCTTTGCATTAATACCACTCTATTCACAAGCTATGGATCGTTTCTTATGGATTGTGTATACGTGAATGTGTCTGTCTTTGTATACACGTGCACATATGTGTATGTAACGTGCGTGTTTCAACTTGGATTAGGATTTTTATTCGGTAGGCTTCTTACATTCATTTAATGAGACTTGTCGCGAACGCACCGCGCGCTATTGCGAAAAATCTTGTTAAAATTTTTCAATCCCAATAGCTGATAAAATTAACAATTTTTTAAGAGAAATGTCGATTGTAAATGATAGTGATCTGTGAAATATTGTGAGGATTATTGGTCGAGAATAATCTTAAATAAATGTTTAAAGTTGAAAATGAGAATTTACATTCAAAATAGAGCCTAAATTATTAATATTTTTTTCTATTTTATCCTTAATCGAACAACAGCTAAAAGAATAGGAGTTATGAAGTTTCTGGCTAATTAAGGTTAAAATATTCTAAATAAATAAAATTTGTCAAAATTTTTGAAAGAGGATGTTTTATTATTTTTTAGGTGGTCAATACATTTACATCGTCAAATTAAAAATAAGAAAAATCGTATTTCAAGAAAAAATCGACATCTACCCCAATATTATTTTCTCAAGTATTTTTATCGTAACAAATTAACTCATTATCAAATAGGCTTTTATTTTTATTTTAAGAATAATTTTTTTCATCGAATTTCTTTGAATGGCAAATCTTCTATTTTTAATCTATTTTTGTTCTCTTGCATCCTTGTTTTCGTACACACTCATGTGTAAACAGTCGTACAAGTCCCCAAAAGGAAAGTTCACATAACGTCGGACGCTCTCTTAATCCATCTGTCGTACTTCGTTCTTTTTAAGTTCAAACACACAAACAGACAATACTTTTTCCTCTTAAAGCAGTGTTAATTCGCTGTTTCTTGGAACGTAAAGTACTTGTAGCGTAAACAGAACTCTTTCCACTCTCTTTTTCTCTCTCTCTCTCTCTCTCTCTCTCTCTCTCTCTCTTCCCTTCTATTTCGGTTTTTAAAGGACAGCGAGCAAAAAAAAAGCAAGAAAAAAAGAATAAGAAAGTGAGAGCAAAGTTTTTCAATGATACATAGATCTCACGAGGCGTCTCGTGAGTTCATTTCCCTTGTTTTATTCATCCACTCGGTTCATGTATGTAAGAGCAACGAGCGCGAATGAAAAAAAAAATGCGTTCCTAGAGGGAGAAAAGTCATAAAAAGAAAGAGAAAAAGAAAAAAGTAAATAAGAAGAAAAAGAAAAGAAATGTCGGTGTCCGCCAACCAATACGAGCGTAAGCTACGTTCATATACATACATACGACACCGAAATACGCGTGAAAGGCGTATTTTCAAGTTTCTCGACCGCAAATTTTTCTTCTACATTTTTTACACTCGTGCGTATAAGTGTGTGCGTGTGCGCGCGAAACGAGTGCGTTCCCGTATACAAGCTTAGCGTATACGCCGCGTATATATGTATATCTATGAGATACGAAGTCGGAGAAACGCAACCGACGAACGTCGCGATTTAAACGCACTCTCGAGAACCCTCCATCATTTTTTTTCGAGAGAGGAGGAACGAAAATGGAAAAAAAGAAAATACGCGAAAGAAAGAGATAGGAGCGAAGCCCGACAATGTTTCTTATTTCGCTTGCTGAATACAGTGAACGATGGTTTTTTTTTTTTTTTTTGTCTTTTTTGGTAAAATTTTTTTTCGAACTATGAACATTTTTTGAATAATTTATGAAAATGTTTACGAGTTTATAAAAATTGACGTACTCGCACCTGTGAAAATTAAACGATTGAATTCGGCATTAGATCAATTTTGTTATCAATTTATTTATTTGCCGCATGAGAACTAGCTGTAAAATTTGATATTTGATTAAATTAAATAATGAGAAATTTTATTAGAAGGCACTTGTAGTAGGATCTAAAGCTCGGCCTGGAAAATCCGAATATCGTATTTAAGAAGCTTATGTCTCTTGGTCATGTTAAGTATGGTTTATAGAATTACTTATCGCATAAGAACAACAATAACATCGTAATTTTGGTACTTCAAACTGTGTATTTTACTTTCTCGAATGCCGTTGAATTAATCCTATTATAAAAGGTGTGACATAAAACGAGCTATATACATATATATACATATATAATTTATTTATGATATTTGTGTTAAATGATTTCTTATTTATGCGACTCTACGTATGCTTTATGCGATCAATAATTTTTTTATAGAAAATACTTATATTTTACATAATGAAATAATGAGCTTTGCAGAATAGAAATCTTTAATTTAAAAAAAAAAATTTAACTTATAATTTTATATATTTTTGGTAAAATTAATTTATTCGTAAATAGTCGACATATTGGGGTGAACGATATCGCGCCAACTTCATCGAATAATTACGCGACTATAACTCTCTAATATTATCTTTCTATTTACCAAATGACACCATAATTCAATTAACGTTGAAATCGAACGATACATAAATTATACATGAACGACGCGGAGGAAGGACGTCGGTAGTCTCAACCACCGCCGGTGCGTGACACCGAGCCCATGAATAAATCTCTAATACTCGCGTTATCATTTTTCCATATTCTTTACATAACCACGCGACACGGCAAATATATACGCGTTTCTTATTTGCCATCGCGTTATACGCGTTCGTCTCTTTCCATCGAGCTCGCGTACGAGCGCGCGCATGAATTATCGGGATGCAAGCGCGCGAATCTCTTATCCTATTCTCGTTTCTTCGGGACGAGCCTCGATTGCACATGTATATATAGTATACTCGTATGTATAAGCAGTGATATATCGCTTCGTGTACCGATCTCTGTATGTAAAGGCCGAATTGCGTGATTTTCATCCGGAATTGAAAAGATTTCTCGATTTATTTGAGATAACGAAGAACTCGAGGTCTCATGCAGTTTCATGAAATTCTTTCTTTTTTTTTTTATTTTTTTTTTATAATTTTATTCGATTGTTGCCATCGATGAAATCTTTTTTGAAAATAAAATTTATTAGTTATTCCATGATAAACTGAATGCTGTACAAATTAATTTAATCATTATAAAATCTTATATTACCTTCAACCATATTCTATAGTAAAAATTTTAAATTTTAATGTATTGCCAAACGTAATAATTATAAAATTTTTTCAATAATACAACGATATTCAATAGAAAATTATGATCTAGTTCTTTCTTGAGAATAAAAAGTAAATTTTTTGATAGCACAATCTTACATAAAGTACAAAAATTTTTCTTTTTCTAAAAATAAAAAAAAAAACGATCACTTAATCGTTACAGAACGTCAAAAATTTTCGATTTCTTTTAATTTCTTAATAATTTTTCACACAAAAAAACGAGTAAAATGTATGCTCTCGCAATCTTTTCTTTTTTTTTTTTTTTTTTCATCCCCTTATCTTTTAATATGGCCGGCGACGTGTCACGCGCGCAAGTGGAAATTTTCTCTGGTCTTTTCCCTCGTTTGTCCGACAAAAAGCTCGCACGGTGTCCAACACAATCCTCGGATAACTTTTTCGTTTTCTCGCTCGAGTGATTCAACTATTTTCCTTATTCTCAAGACGCGCTTTTACACGCTTCGGAGAAACGTTGTTTTGTCGATTTTTTCGTTTTTTCTTTCTTCCATTCGTTTTTTCGAAATACTACTCCTCGTGAGCAAAGAGACGGAACGTTGAGAGAGAGAGAGAGAGAGACATACTATATACCGCTGAAGATTTTATATTATGGACAGTTTTTAAAGAGAGGTTCACTGCTTGATAAACTGGTCAAATATCAAAATATTTTTTCTTCTTTTTTTTCTTGCAAATTTAATAGCTTATACAACAAATTTAATGAAAATTCTTCTGTCATTTTTTTTTTTTTTTTTTTTTTTTGTTATTTTCATGCGTAGAATTTTTATTAAATTTTTAATAAAACATAGTTTTAAAAGACGAAGCTTTTTTTGTTAAAAATAAATTTAATGACAAAACAAAGCTGTAAATATAAAATTTTAAAGGAGAAAATAACCGCAAAAAAAAAAAATTATGCATTACATTTTTTGATGAGCTAATTCAAAATTATACTCTACATTCAAAATACAAACACACGCACGCAGGTCAAACTCTCCATCCAACGGTGTAACCTACCGTTTTAGAGAAACTCACGACTTCCTCTACTACGTATAAATTTCATGCTGCCGTTCAATCGCATTTCTTTCGTTTTTTTTTTTTCTCTCTTTTTTTATTTTCTCTTACTTTTTCACTCGTTTTCCTTTTTTTTTTTTTTACTTCTTATATAGGAAACGCCACGAACACTTTGCAAAGCTATCGACTTATTCAATCGATATACTGTTTATCGAGTATAACTTTGTGCTCTCGTTCTAATTCCACTTGTTCGCATCCGTTTCACTTTTTTCTAATCCATCTTTTCTTTCCTTTTCTCTAGGTCTTTTTTTTTGTCCTTGAACCTCCTCCATCTTTGAAGACATTTTCATCCAACTTCTTGCACACTTGGACGTTTTCTTTCTCTCTGTATTTTTCTTTCTTTCTTCTCTTTTTTTTTTTTACCATACACCTCCTCTCCTTCTCTGTTTCCCAAAAACGTTTCTCTTTCCGGCTCGCAGCTTCCATCGCTCCCTCAATTTCTCTTCCACGGCAAAGGAGAAATCCATCTCTTCTTCTCTCTTGCGTTCCTCGTGCCGGCTCTCTAGTTTTATCGTTTATCAATCTGCCTTTTCCTTCTTTCCATAGCGATCTTTCGTACTTTCTGTCCCTCGAGAGGATTTAAGGAACTGAAAGAAGAGACAAAAAAAAAGAAACGTAGCTTTATAAAGGTTCCCTTTACGGAGTTTGGCCACGGGGTCAAAGAACACATTTGTGTAACGATCGACTGACAATCTTGCCTCCTTTTTTCTCTTTCTCTTCTTTTCCATCACTAGTGCTTAAAGTTTTCACTATATATGTATACAGTTACGTAGTTTACGATTGACTTCTTTCAGAGTACTGGAAAGTTTCTATAATTTAAATATCGATTATACGATTGGTTAGAATTTCTAATTTTTTTACAAGTTTTTCCTCTCCCTTTTTCTTTATCTCTTTGCCTTTATCTTTGCATTCTTTTATTAAAATTATAAGTAGCAATTCTTCTTTAATTTAAAACTTGGCTGATTTTATTTTTTCTTTGTATGAATAATTTTTAAAAGATATAAGTCTAGTTCATTTTTAATTTTTAAATTTTTTAAATGAAACTTTTTTAATTTAGCATTTAAAACATATTTTGTACTTATCGTATACTAAGTTCTATCAAAACAAAAATGTATTAATTCAATAAATAAAACATAAATAACTAATTAACTTATTAAAGTAGCCTCCAAAGATAAACTAATAAAATTTTTATTTAACAACATTTGATATTCTTTTTATAATACAAGTATTTCTCCCATAATTTATCTGACGCCAATATGGTAGTTAAGAGATAGAGAGTAAGAGAAAGAGGGACGCCAAATGTTCAAATTCTACTGTTGGTTGAAAAATAACTTAATAATAAATGTTTTTTTTTCTTTTTGGTATCCTACACCTGTAACGTTCTTCCGTATACGAATTCCGCTGGGCTTTTCATATTTCTCTCTACAGCTTTCTTCGTACGTACATTCATATACACGAGCAGCGTGCAAAATGCAGGTTGTACTCCTTATTGCCTCGGCTTTTAACGGAGCATAAGTAAATTTATATATATATATATATATATATATATAACCACACACATTGCATACGTGCAACTTTAGAAAATATATCGCGCAACTTGCCTCTTCACGGTCTCTGTCGCGCGATGCTTTAAAACGCCGGACGAAGTGGAAAAGTCTGTACGCTATTTCCCCGGAGACGACAAGACGTTCTATCCTGCCTCGCTCTCTTTTTTTTACCAACCCCGTCGTGTTAACGCGTCCGCGTTTCCTTCTTTTTTTCTTTTTGTCCTATTCTCTATATGCGCTCCTCTACCACGTGTTTTGCATTCACGTGTGTCGAGCGACTAGTATTTAGCTCTGGCTTTGCCCTTTTCCTTTCTTTATTCTCTTTCCCTTTCTTCCTGCAACTCCCTCTCCTTTTTGTCCGCGAAATCCTTCTATTTACCGGAGTCGCTATGATTGGTCGCGCATTCGTTCGTCCGCTCGTATCTTTCTTTTTCCGAGCGTAATTCTCGCGCGGTTTTCTCCGTGTTACCAAAGCCGGACTCTTTCTACTTTACGTCTACTTTTGGCTCTGCTGCGCGTTGCGCGTGAAAATGTATAATACCGTATATACGTGTGGCTCTTTATTTCTGTCTTTTGTTTTTTCGTTTTCCTTTTTGAAGGTACATATCCCGCAGGGCTTACTACTGGCCTCGTTCGGTAACTACAAGAAGAAGTCGAATTTTGGGCTATTGGGTCATAATGCAGTGGCAATTGGGTCGCTTGGTAAATGATTTCTCTCTCTCTCTCTCTCTCTTTTTTCCATTTTTTTTTTTTTTTTTTTTTGGTAGTGAAAGTAACGATTTACCTTTTTTTTTTCCTTTTTTCAAACTAGGTGCTCCAAAAATTTATGATTGCATTGGAATTTCTGAGTAATTTTAAAAATTATTTTTCAGTTTTAATTAGAGTTAAGCATTGAACTTGATTGCTTTTTCTCTTTCATTCATATATTTTGGTTAAATCTGTATTTACCTATTTAATTTTATCAGACTTATCCGTTAATTAATTGAATAACAAAAATAAATACGTGATAATTTATACTATGTATATAAAATAAAACATACATTATGTTATTATGTAAATTATGAAACATTGTTTATCAAAAATTTTATAAACAAACTTGAAAAAATTGGATCAACATCAAACCATTTATTTGAGATTGAAGTACGACCGCGGAGACCAATAAATAATTCAAGGGAAAAAAGGTCAGGTACTATTCACAAATACACACAAAAAAACACACGCATATATATATATATATATATACGTACATACATACATACATACATACATTCAATGAACTTAAAATATAGACAACAAAAAAATCCGCATTAATAAATAACCCATTAACGCATTAGTTCTAGGGAGCTAATCCAGATTATCAATTTGTCTTTTTGTCACACGTATACATGCGTGCCGCAATGACCAAAATCGCTTAGGCTTTTTCGCTTTCGTTCACCTTTCTCCCTCTCTCTTTCTCCCTTTTCGTCTACTCCATCACCCAAATCACTGTGTATACAACCTCTCCATTTTTCAATTTCATTCTTTGGCCTTGCGCGTATTTGTTATCGTCTTCGTATTCGCTTGTATAACCACCCCTCCATAGTAGAATATATATGTAAACATGTTTATACAAGCCAGCGCGAGAAAATTCGCTTGGCCGATCGCACGAATTTCTCCCTCTCGACGGATCATTTTCCGCGTTTAATGTTTTTGGCATATACCTATATAAACGTACGGACCGTTTCTCCAACGACTACGCATCGGTTGCATTCGTAAATGTTCTTGTGTATATGTACAATAGAAGCGTATATAGTATTTGTGCACACTCATGCGACGTCACCTCATTTTTCATCAGTCGCGTTGCAAGCGAAAAGAAGAGAAGAAGAGAAAGAGAGATAAATAAAAGAAAGGAAGCGTTATATATATATATATATATATAACGAAGCGAAGAGCGTATTCGTGGAATATATATTTTTCTTTCCGAACGAGAAACGCCACACTGCGTAACGCAGTTTAAAGAAGTTTCTTTATTTAATTATGTTATTTTTCAGTATCAAGCTATTCTATTGTTATATCTTCGAATGTATTGATTATAGAGCGACAAGAAATATTCGATTAAAAATAAGCGGATGTATTTAAGATAGTTTCGACAAGTGATGTTATATATATATATATATATATATATATACATATGTAGGTATCGTTTCAATCGAAAAAATTTCACCCAGTTTACGACATTTAATTTAACTTTTATAATATTTAATTTAACTTTTTTTTATATATAATTTAACCGTAATCGATAAGGATATTTTATCTAGTTAATTAGAATTTATTATTATTTAGCGAAAGAAATATGGAAATATAAATTTTTGACGTTCTTTAATATTTTCAAACTTTTTAAATAAACCATCGCAACTTTATTTCTCTCTTGTCAAACTTTTATGGCTTGCACACTTTATTGTTGAAACTTACAAAGTCGTATTTTACTTCGTAAGAAGATACATCTTTAGAAAATAATTATAATTTCCAAAATTTACGTAGGAAAAGGATGGTAAAACGGATATGTACTATATTTGGCATAAAGACACTACTGAAAATTCCATCACTCCACAGATAGTTTTTTTATGTTTTCACAATTTGCGATGCTCGAAGCTGTAATATCGATAAAAATCACTAAAAAATGATTTTGGATGCTTTTCTTAAGATTTAAGTAAAGTAAAAAAGTGATCCCAGTTTTTAATTAATTTTTTTCAAAAATACACACCATATGTCTACATTATTACATTAATTGTTGTGATTAAATTTAATGTAGACTTGTGAATTTGTATAATTTGAGTTAAAATTATGAATCTATTCCTAAAAAATGAGCAAATCAAGGTAGAAAGCTCAAAAAAAGTTTTATTGTTTAGTTTGTTTTGAGAAATAGAAAAAGTTCTTGACCGAGGACTGGATGCAATGCAACGACTGCAGAAATTGTTGAGCTCATAATAACTGCACATCGAATAAAGTGTTTTCCATTTACCTATATAAAGTTACTTTCTTTACACGATAACACGTAAAACTATTTGTAAAATCAATATCATACGTACATTTGCATTCATTCTGCCGATTTAACAGACGCAGTCATTCGAGAATTAAAATTTTCTTTAAACTTCGCAAATTATAATCCAATATTTATTATTCGTTTTTGCCGCTTAAGCGACATTTGCCACAGAACAATGATAATTTCGAGCTAAATTAATAAATTTAAATCTTATCTCTTGACACAAAAATATTCCGTTTTCATTTTTATCCTATCCCAAATAATCATCGGCTCTTCTCCGTGTTGGACAAGATTTTGATCATCCAATCATTATAACAACATAAAGTTATGTTTAAAATTGTCCTGCTAGATTTTACGTAAGAGTCTAGCAAGCCGACGGTGACGGGTGAACTTTTTGAACCTGCGCATGTTTCCACATTGTCCTTCAAGTTTTCAATCGTTTTATTTATCAATTAATCGTCAGCTTATTATATTTTTTTGATAAAACATAGTCTATTATTAAACGTGAAAATTATTCTTGATTCAGTTGTCTACAATAAAGTACTCGTAATAATTGCTGTAAAATATTATTTAATAAAAAAGAAAGAACAAAAAAAAAAAAAAAACTTGTAATAATGTTTTTATTTTTGCGAGCGCGTTTTTTCGAAACTTTTAAAACAATTTGTACAAAAATGTTAAAAAAGATTCAATTTATTTCTACAGCCAATGTTTCATACGGCTTTTTTTTTTCATCCATTTTGAAAAAGTTTGCATTTTTGCTCGGGTAAAACTTTTTTTCTCCTTTACCTTGTTTCGACATTGATTTCGCTTGTAATTTTTTTTTTTTTTCCCACATATGCCAACTCCCGTTCCTTTCATTCAATTGATTCCCGGTAAAACCGAGTTCGTTTCGAAAAGTCGCAAAAGGCCAATTAGTTCTAGTTGCGTATACTGCGTAACACATGAACGCAGCACTTTTATTGCCTTTTTTTTTTTTTTTTTTTTTTTTTTATATGTATACATTTTCCTCCCAATTTCCGACTGCTATTTTCTCTCGCTATTTCTGCTAGCTAGTGTGCCAATGTTTTTTGTTGTTGACTTTTGACGGTTTAGTGTTTCCCATAAGGGCTTGCAACAAGTAATGTAAGTTCTTATATTTTATTATTTTTTTTTTTTTTTTTTTCTACCGGAACTTAAAATGCAAGTTACGAGAATTGATTTAAAAATGGATTTTATAATATTTTAAGTAATATCCTCTGACTGAATTCAAACAAACATTGAAATGATTTTATTTAAATGAATAGCTAAAATGAAAAATCTCAACTTTGCTTGCTTGTAAAATAAAAAATAAAATTTTACATATATTTGTTGCATCAAAGAAGTATTTTTAAAACCTATCGTTAACAAAATTTTATTTTTATCAATTATTTATGATAAAGATCAGCGAAAAACAAGCTTAACATTTATATTTTATTTATGAGCAATAATGTGTTGAAAAATAAATTACATCGTAACTATAATAAAAGGAAACTATAAATTTGAGATACTACGTATACTCGTATGCATGCAATGTTAAACTCGCAACCAACGACAATCAAGTGTTTTTAAAATAATTTATCGCCGATTTTATTAAAAGAAAAATAAAAAAAAATTAAGGAATCAATGAAACAAAAAAAGTATCAAAAAACATTGATAACTCGATCTCCAAATAAATTATTTTTTAATATAAATAAATATTTTATTAAAACAATCATAATGCGAGATTTCAGCTTTTTTCGAATTAAGTTATAAAAACACTGTCATAAAAGTATTCTCGTTTATTAATCATGCGTAAATCGGTGAATCTGATTTCCAGTCGATGATTGACGGATTTAAAATAGGTTAAGCTTTTCCTCGATATTCTAAATACTTTACTGCCATTATCTGTATATCGATTTATTAATAATTAAATCTAAGTAACATATATTATTTAGAATTTTAATCTGACAATTAAAAATTAAATTAAATCCTTCTTTCGTTTTCCAGCGTCCAATGTTCATTGATTTCCGTCTTTTTCACCTGCTTTCTTTCTCTCTCTCTTTCTCTCTCTCTCTCTCTCTCTCTCTCTTTCTCTTTCTCTCTCTTTCCCTTTTCCCTCTTCTTTTCAACTAAAATTCATCACAGACAATCCGCTTCAATCGTATAATACGCAGAAAATGTTTTTAGATGTGCCAAAGAAGAAAAAAGCGGGCAAACGAAAAAAAAAAGAGAAGACCAATTTTACCGCGAGTTTCCAATGCAGCACACACAATGGCCCGTCTCGTAAATACGTGACCTACATTAATATCGGGCAGCGCGCACAAAAAAATATACAAAGAGAAAGAGCGAGAAAAAGAGAGAAAAAAATAGGACGGTAATTCCGTAATCTGGAACGCCACTTGTTTTTCTCAATTTTTCTGATTTAATGCCATTCCCTTTCTCTCTCTCTCTCTCTCTCTCTCTCTCTCTTTCTCTGTCTCTCTTGTTCTCTCGCTCCTTTGCTTTCCAACGACCCTAAAAGCGTGCAAATAGGAATCCCACGTGCACGTAGGTACTCATGTACAGCCAAACAAATGAGAAAAAACAAATTGCCAAAGAAATATAAATTGAAACACGGTGTGACGAAACGTAAAAAATAAAAAAGGAAAAAAAAAACGAGAAAAATTTATCGCGAATTACTCAACATTGCGACCCGTAAACGATAAACATTTCGTTCCTTTTCTTTCCCTCTCTATTCTGCATGACGAGCGATCGTTTCTCTTTTCACATTTGCGCGCAAATTCCCGCGCGAGAAAAATCTTTTTTTCACTCGCGCATTACGGCACGACTAAACGAATTACGTCTACGTATGCTCGAACTGTTCTTTTTCATGAAATACAACGTCATCGCTAAGGGAGCAAAAAAAGGAAAAAGAGAACGAGAAAAGTAAAGAAAGAGCAAAGTCTATAAGTGAGGATGAACGAAGGTAGGAGATAAAATTACAAGCGAGATATCTTTTGTCACATTTGATGTAAAAATGGGTTAATAAGTTTCCCCTGTGACGTCCTTGTTTTTTCACTTTCTCTCTTTCTCCTTTTCTTTTTTTATTCTTATATACGTTTAGCTTCGATCTCTTGTGCTATCAGTGACTATCATTTTATGTCTCATTTTTCGTGCTTCTTCTTATTTTTCTTCTTCGTGTGATTGTTTTTTTATTTTACTTAATTTATTCTTTCACATTGGCGGTACTATAAGACTTGTTATTATTGATTTTTACGGATCTTATATTTAGTTTAATCGATTTTCCTAACGTGACGATATTAAATTTTTTTAGACACAAATTTATTCTCCTGCAAATTTATTCTATCGTTTTAATTTATTGAAATTTATTATACTTGTTAATTATTATAAAGCAATTTTTGTCGATTTCGGTATCAACGTGCCAATTTTTTTTATAAATATAATACTACCAACATTTCGTTCAACCGTTTCTTCATCCATGATTATATCACTTCAACAATTTAGTTTCTAACTGTATCATTTGTTACCCGCAATTCATCGACCTAATTTTAAAAGATCTTAATAATATAGAAAGTTTGTTTAGCACACGAAACAGTTTCGTTAATATATGATAATAAGATTCTATTTCTCACACATTATCTTGCGAACACTAAATTATACTTATAATTCATTTCTATCTTTTATTTAATGTTTATCAAATTACATTTAATAGTTTAAATTAAAATTTAATTTTACTGTAAAAATTTAATTTGATAGTTGAGAACATAGTAGATCTTACTTATATTTAAAACGGATCGATTTGTTTGAAAATTTATCGGCACGTGCGTGCAATATTATATTTATTATTTTTATCTACAATTAATTAAAAAAATTTTGTCATATCGATAAATATATCTCTATAAAATATGAAAATTAATTATCTTTCGTCAAATCGCGATCCGTGATAAAAAAAAAAAAAAAAAAGTTATTTCATATTAACTTAACCCGTTGTGGTCACACCTCCGAATAATAGCGTAGTGGTCATATGGGGTCAGCGTGACCCCACGCGGAAAAACCTCCGCCATTTCCCTCCCATTTATTGGATTGACTTGAAAATTGGTTTGGACATAGTTTATAACTACCTCTTTGAGATAAAATAGTTTATTTACCTCTTTATAATTTTTTTAATAATGAAATTGTTAAATGAAAATTTTTTTTGAAATTTTGGGTTTTTTTACTAAAAAGGTCATAAAACATTCAATTTTTGAGATACAGCGGACACGTTTCGGGGTTGTACTCTTGATAATATATACTTTTAAGAAAAATACAACTTATAATGATCGGCCGGAAAAAGTATATTTATTTTGAAAAGTGAAGTGGGCCGTTTTGACGTAATTTAGAAATGTGAATAGGGTAAGCATTATCATAAAATATAACACTGAAAAACATTTTTTTTCAAGATATTTCATCTCAAATTTTGTCTGGGGTCATCTGGACCCCGAGTGACCACAACGGGTTAAAAAAAAATACATTCCACATTCTACAAAAATAAAGAAAAAAGACGATACAAAAATGCAATACCACCAACATTATTATCTTCAATTTTTTTTCATCATTTTTCATCCGCACATATGGGCAATTTTCACTCCTCTCTCATTTCTTTTCTTTTTTCTACATTCTTTTTTTATTTTCCGTTCAGCCTACCAAAATTACGAACGAACAAACGTCTTATCGCTAATGAGATTCTATAGATACAAAGAGACAAAGGTGAACGTACTTAAAAAGTAGGTAAAGAATCTCCAAAGGGGATAAAGTAAAGAGGGGGGCGGGGGGGTGGAGAGGATGAGTAAGGTATCGATGAAATTGTCCGACCAGATTATCTCTATGGAATAGCTTACGCACCGTCAAAGGACACATTGCTCTCGTCGCTCGATCGCTATCTTTCGCGTCTTTCGTAATATTCTAAGCTCTCCTCTACTTTTCTTCTCATTCGTCACTTTTGTATTTTTTCAATTTTAAAAAAGATCCAGCAGCAGAATTAGAAAAGAAAATTAAATTTTAAGATGATGAAAAAAGGTAATTTATAAATAGTTGATAGGAAATTTAAAAAAAATATGTATATATAAGAGTCTAACACAAATAAAAATTTAAAAAAATAAAGGATCGATTAATAATTTAATTAACTCCGGCACTAGATATTTTAAACACCTTCTTTTACATTGTTTTTTTTTTTTATTATTTTTTGTAGAAGGTCTATTTTTATTCTAAGCCATTTTTGCACGTGATAAAAGATTTTAGGTATTTTTAATCTATTTGATAAAGATATCTTGATCTCGATCTGTGTGAATAGCACAAGGGATATCCAAACGATCTTATGGGAAGCAGTACGATCGGTGTGAAATGGCCGTTTACGCTATAATTTATAATTAATAATTTTATGAATGAATAGAAATTTTTCAAAATTTATTTACATTTCGATTTTGAATTTTACGTTTTTTAACGATTACTAACAAGTGCATACGAGCGTATGTAGTCGACATGTATAAGCTTGAACGCACACATTTTTGATTATGTATATAACATGATGATGTAAGTAGAGATGTATCACTATAAATGTCATTGTGTTATTGATAAATGAAAATATTGAGATTAAAAAATAAAAGATATTGAGGTTTATTTCTTTTTTTATTAGGAAAATACTTGAAATCAATTACTTAGATCCTTAGATTAGTATTTATAGAATGCAAATATAAATTTGTAGTTTCTATGTGAAATCAAAGCTTTATCTATACTTAGTGATAATTTTTTGTTAAAATTGTTCTTAACATACGGATATTTATCCCCGATACATTTTCTCATTTCCTTTTCTTTTATTTCTTTTGTTCAAATTGTCTTTCACTCTCACTCTTTGTCCCTCTTTCACTTCCCTTGTGTATATGTTATGTCTATCTTTATCTACCTGTCCCTCTTCTCTATCTCTCTATTCGTTTCTTTTACTCTCACGTACACCATGACCCAACAGCGCACTTTAAACATCCTAATTTCAGAATTAAAACTGGCAATTTAATTTGAATTTTAATTATTACTTGTGATTTCTAAGTCAAATCATATTAAAAAAAAAAAAGTAAAGTTATAGAAATTGATGAAATGGAAAAAAATAACGAGTGGATGAAAACGACAAATAAAAAGGTACATATAATATTTAAAAATGTTTGCTCGTATGAATTGGCAATTTAAGATGAAAAGAAATTTAAAAGATTTCACAAATGCGATCAAACATCTTAGCATAACGACCTTTTATAAAATTCTTTGGAAATGTTTTTAACAGTCGATGTCATAACGTATTGGGTGTACAACTTTGCTTCCGCCATTTTGCAATAGATGGCTGTAGCGGTAAGTGGTAGTTGAAATAAATAGATCATAGATGTCATACAATAAGCTTAGGTATTTGTAAACATAACGCCATCAAAATATTAGTCGATTTGTGTCTGCATCATAAAGTTATTCTCAATTAAACATGTCAGCTTACGAGCCAAATTCTCGTCATTTGCGGGACGTTTTAATTTTCTGCTTTAATATGAAGAAATCTGCGACTGAGGCTCATCAAATGCTCTCAAATACCTATGGTGAGGCCGCTTTTAGTGAAAGAACGTGCCGAGAGTGGTTTCAACGCTTCAAGAACGGCGATTTTAACGTCGAAGACCAGCATGGCGGTGGAAGAAAGAAGGTTTTAGAAGATGCAGAATTGGAGGCATTACTTGATCAAGACTCGTGTCAAACGCAACAAGAATTGGCAGGATCATTGGGAGTGACGCAACAAGCCATTTCAAAACGCCTGAGAGTTATGGGAATGATTCAGAAACAAGGAAATTGGGTGCCGTACGAGTTGAAGCCGAGAGATGTTGAACGGCGTTTATGTGTTTGTGAACAGCTGCTTGCAAGGCAAAGACAGAAGGGATTTCTGCATCGCATTGTGACTGGGGACGAAAATTGGGTTTACTACGATAATCCTAAGCGCAGAAAATCATGGGGATATCCCGGCCATGCTTCCACGTCGACGGCCAAACCGAATATTCACGGTTCCAAGGTCATGCTCAGTATTTGGTGGAACCAGCTCAGCGTAGTGTAGTATGAGTTGTTAAAACCGACTGAAACAATCACAGGCGATCGTTATCGAACGCAATTAATGCGTTTGAGCCGAGCATTGAAACACAAACGGCCGCAATACAACGAGAGACATAATAAAGTGATTTTACAGCATGACAATGCTCGACCCCATGTTGTGAAAGTGGTGAAGACATACTTGGAAACTTTGAAATGGGAAGTCCTACCCCACCCGCCGTATTCTCCAGACGTTGCTCCCTTGGACTATCACTTGTTTCGATCAATGGCACACGGCCTGGCTGACCAGCACTTCCGGTCTTATGAAGAAGTAAGAAATTGGATCGATTCGTGGATCGATTCAAAAGATGACCAGTTTTTTCAACGCGGGATTCGTATGCAGCCCGAAAGATAGGAGAAAGTAGTGGCCAGCGATGGACAATACTTTAAATCATAAATGTATAACCAGTTTTTTACAATAAAGCCTCGAATTTCGGAAAAAAACGGCGGAAGCAAAGTTGTACACCCAAAATTATGTATGGAAGAAAATATTTTGTAAAAATTGAGTAAAATAATTTGAAATTTTAAGATTAAACTAAAAATTTTAAAGCACAAATCGTATAAAAAGATTAAATCATTTTCTTTGCCAATATTCCGTATCAAATGAAACGGATACCTCTAATAAAGTATTAGATATTATATAGTCATTACATTATCAAATAATTATATTTGAATAAGTAAATCTAATCAGACTGATTTAAAGGAGTTTATTGATCTAAAATGTAATCATATCATCGGTATTAAATTCTAACGTTTAACCTAATTCAATTCAATTTAATATCAGAGAATGAGAAAAAAGTGATGAAAAAATAATGCATCGAAATAAAAAAGAAAAAAAAAAAAAATTGGCTCGAGGTAGAAAGAATTGACTTTGCAATAACACTCAAACCTATCAAACTACGAGCAATGGAAGAGAGTGAGAGAGAGAGAGAGAGAGAGAGAAATGCAAGTTCTCTTTGTACATCATCGCTTGGCCTCGTGAGCTCCTTTTCGGCCGAACGGATTCAACGTATCGAATCGGTGTCCATAAGCGATGAGAGGCCATCGCGGATTTTCCTGGGCCTGAAAGCGTGAGAAAATTCGTATAGGTTACATATATATATATATATATATATATATTTGTATACATATATATATATATACGTGTAGCAATACGTATGTATGACCATTGGGACACACGAGACCGCATCTGGACATTGGCCAATGTTCCGTTTATCACTTCTGATGCTCTCTCTCTCTCTCTCCTTCTCTCTCTATTTTTCTCTTTTACTATACACAATTTTCGCCTTTGTTCTGCCTTCGCGATCTATCGATATGTTATAAAATCATGCGATATTCTTTTGTATTACACGACACTCTTTAGTTTTTAATTACGTAAAAAAAAACCCGATGTTGAATAAATTTTTTTTTTTACCTTTTTTTTTTTTTTTAGTGTTAAAATTAATCAATCAACGTTCGCGTTAATGTTTACGAATTTTTGATAATAATTAATTGTTTTTTCAAGCCGACTTAAAAATCATTATTATAATAGATTATTAATTTCCTCAAATAAAAAACTTTGAATTTAAAATATTCATATAAAAATTTGATTTTGATATTTTAAAATCTTTCTATACACTAAAGAATTTCGATATAAGTGAACACGATAAAATTAAAGAATTTATATGAATTTAAACGTAACGAAATGAACTTCTAATGTGAATCGCAATTTAATGGAATAAAATTACCACCGGTGTGTATCACTAGACCCCTTATCTTCTTTACAAATCGTGATTACTACAACGCTTTGATTAAGCGATGCTGGATACAAGATCTGCATTTGTTGGGTAACGTCATCGTCGGAAATTCGTCGATTGCTACGTTAAAATTTTTTAACGAATCAACGTTAAGGCTGTTATTTTGTAGCTTAAAAAGTATCATGAAATTTTATTAAAAAATACAATGATCGACGAATTAATTGCTTCGTAATTTCGAGAAAGTTTCTTTAAAATCAATGCGACGTTCAATATTGAAAAAAATTTTTTATTTATTTCAATACGCTCGTGAATTTTTTTCGATAAAAAATAGTAATGGCATTACTCACCGAAGGTTTTTTTTCTTGTTTTTTTTTTTAATACATAATTTATTAAAATTATGTGTGGCGAAAATTTAAAAAAATATCGATATTCTAATATAAAGTCCGTTTGAAACAGTTTTTCAATGTGTCTTATATAAATACCTTTAAATATCAACCTTTATGAATAAAACTCGTTGCATCATCGGCTATGCCGCCTCCATAGACTACTATAACTAATATTGATTTATTCCCGCAGACAGGATAATTATTTTAAGATACAGAATATAAATATGCTTAAACACGTGTATGAAAAGTTTACTTGAATGAATTAAATGCAAATTTTCCAACGTAAAGTTCACTGAAATGTACTTTTTGAATGTCGTATACATTATTGAAAATATCACAGTATTCGAGATGTTAAAAATAAATTACGAAAATATAATTTTATTGGTCATTGATAAATATAAATTATATCAAACTGACAGCAATCTTTTGCATTAATTTTGATTAATATAATAAATGTATATATAGATAAATTGAAAACTTATATCGAAAAATATCGCGACGTGGCTTTTTAAAAAAAAAATTATGACATTAAATATATTGTCACTATTATCAAACATAAAAATATTGTCGGAAATAAATTTTTCGCTACGCATAAATAAAATTAAATGAAAACGTACAATAATTTTCTCATTCGTATGTATGTTGTAGTAACGTTCACACGTTTCTCATATAACTTATGATGCATTTTTCATGCCGATTCCGAATACTATTTTTATTTTAATAAATTTATGATGTCAATGGAAAATTTTGTTCTATCGTTCTGCTAACTTTTTTTTTTGTATCAATGTTAATTGAATTTTCACGTAGTCGTTTGTTAAATTCATAAATAAATTTTAAAATAAATAAAATTTATGTATCTTATATTTTTTATCGACAGTTTTATATTAAAAAATACAATGATTTGATTTTCATAAATAAAAGAATATTTTTTTTAATGCTGATTAAAAAATTAATAATATATTTTTCTGATAAAAAAGTTTATTATTTATTGCTTGATTTTAAATTCTTAATTATTTTGAAACGATTATATCTATTATTTATTGTCAAGTACTCATGAGATGCTGCAAGTTTCCATTCAATAATTTCGTTAAACTTTACTACTCTATATTTATTAAAAATTGTTTTTTCTTTTTTCTGACATAATCATTGCAATTCTCTTCTAGCTCATTTCAAAATCAGACCAATGCATTTATTTTAAAGTTTTTGCTTCTACCAGATTTTACTAAACCCAGCAATTCCCCATTTCTTGAGCCTAGACATTTATACAACTTCACATCCATTAGATATCTCCTTTTATTCACCGCGTTAAATCGGCTCAGCGAGAGTTTTCCATGGCTCTGTAAAGAGGCAGAAAATTTTCCCTTATTTTTTTTTTTTTTTTTTTTTTTGAAATGCCACTAAATCATCATTCATTCTTCAGACGATTGTGCTCGTTTTTTTTGTTCACTAATGCACAAAATTGATTTTATGAATCACAGTTGATTTACTTTTTACAAGTTACATAAACGTTTTTGCTTATTAGCTCTCTCTTTCTATTTACATATATATATATATATATACATATTCGTTTATACCAAATATGTTAAATCATTTCTCCGATTTTCTTTTCCGAAATCTTATAGAAAATAGAAATGATGAGTTTCCCAAGCTCAGCCATAAGAACGACAAGCCGAAAAACTTACGATGCATCGCACGTCACCGAAATTTTCACGCGTGACGAGTCTCCGTAATACCTCCAAATCACATCAACCGTATAAGAGAGCAATTCAGTGTTAAACACTGTCCTAAGAACTGGATCAGATGTTTGTATATGTATATTTCTTTTTTCCCCGGTGATTTTGTGTTCGTTTCATACGTGTGATTGGATAAATCGTAACGCATAAAGGTATTTATTGATTTATCAATCACTAATACTACTTAGTGACGAGACGAGCATTCAAAATATTTGTTGTTACGTAATACTAGCTTTTATGGCTTACATGAATTTTACAAATGAAAGTTCATCTTGAAATCAATTTTAAATAAATTCGTTTAAAAAATTCAATTGTGAATTAATTTTATGTATAAAATAGTATATGCACAAAAGAAAATAATTCAATGAATATGAGTATGTTTTACCACTATTTCATTGCATTACTTGTTGTATTTGTACTATTTTATACTTTAATGATTATATTTATACGAGAATTAGATTTATTGTATTATGAACTTCATAATGATACACAAGATTCTCCGCGATTATCGTATACAGTAATACGAGATTGAAAGAAAGAGACTTAATAGTAAAAGGGAAAAAAAAAAAGAGTGTAAGATATTGAATATATATTAGGACTATGCAATATAAAAATGCAATCAAGAATAATAAAAATGCTGTTTAAAATAGTTGAAGATTTCAAATAACTAGATAAGATAACAATTAAGTAAAAGCAAAAAAAAAATCTAAGTAAGAAAAAGGTTGAACAATTTTACTAGATACGATGAAGTAGATTTAAAAAAAGGTGAAAGAGAATAATATAATGAAACAGAAAGGATACGATTGACAGTTTATCTTCCAAATGGAAAAAAATGGCCCACATTTAAGTTGACGAAAAAGGTGAACTAACGAATTTCTCGACACATGTAAAGAAAAAAAAAAAAAAACACACAATAAAATTTGTTTTAATCAAGATTTTAACAATCTACTAACTTTATGCACTTCAAAAAATAAATTTTTCAAAATATCAATATAACTTTATTTTAAAAAATTGTACATAACATCGTTTGATATTAAACTAATTATGAATATTACGACTTATATTTGATTCTGTTATCGATAAACATATCTTCAACCAAACCATAAATATTATTATATCAAGTATTCAGAATTGTGTAAATATAATTCGATGATTAATAAATTGTGCAACTGATAATTTAAAAATTGCTGTTCTTTTATTATTATATTTAATCTGATAAATATTTAACAATCGTTATATAAACACCATAATCTTCTCGTAAAAAGTATTTTTCATAAGAATTGAAAACTTATTTTTAATTTCAATAATATTACTTTCATGAAATTATTATTTTTAAGCTCAAAGGATAAATTGTTTATTGAGTTTGATTAGCGTGAATAATCTAATTAAACAAATTATTTCAATTATATTCTCTCGAAATTTCTACAAAATAGATCCGAATAATTCAGTACAATTTTATACAAGAAATTTCTTTCCTTTTCTGCTTTAGCTAAAATAACGAAAAACTTTATTTAATATGTCATCGATACTTTATAATTGAAAAACGTAGATTCATACATATATAATAATATTTATATTTAATTAATTAATTAATACTACATCTTTTAATTACTTGTCGATTGCTTTGAAAACATATGATTTATTTGTCTCAAGCTTATATCCTTTTTTCCTTTGTATTATCTGTTAATAACTAATTTAATTTTAAAACAATTTTAACTAAAATAAATGGACTCTTATAATATCTTTATATAAAGTTTAACGAATAATATCAATTATCTTAGAAACTATAAGAAAATTACATAATTGGCCGTTTTTTCAAAAAAAAAAAAAATAAAAAAAAAAGATAAAATTGAAATTGTTTCTCAAAGGAATCGAACGAAGCGATAGATCCCTGTGTGCATTTTATTTTGCTTGTCTTTTAATTAAGATGATACCGCTCTATAATTGACTTGCGATCTAATTTCTCGATTACATACATGTGGTTATCTGTTCTCTTACGAGCGGAGAAACGTTTACTTTTAAATAGAGAGAGAGAGAGAGAGAGAGAGAGAGAGAGAGAGCTAATTAGCACACGCGGTTTTTCTTTATCACTTAGTCTCTTAATCTCGAGAATTAAATTGTAGGTACTGTCAAAAGGCTTTGAATTTATTGAATTACGATGTTATTTTCGCGGCACGTAATTGATTCTCCAAGAATTCATTTTTGCAATGTTAATTACTGTAGTCAATTAGGATTTAATTGGTCTTTGTTTTTATGAGATATTCGAATTACATAAAAAACTTTAAATAAAAGTAATTATATTTGAATTTCATTGCAAAATTATTTTTTTTTTTTTCTACTTTTTCTTCTTTCAACGAGTATTTTACTAATTTTGTTATAAATTAAAAAATTTATAATTAGTATGGCAAAAATTTGAATACTAAAATTTTTATTGCATAAAAAAAAGTAGCTTTAATAATAATTGTACAGCAAGCAATTACTTCATTATCATTCAATAGATTTCCTTTATTACTAATTGTAATTAATTACACCTGATAATATAATCTTTCCTCTAAACTAAGACGTAACAAATAAGAGCTAATGAAACAAATATCTATCTCTGCAAAATGAATTTAACAAATCGACCGACAATCAATTTTACGAAACACATTAATTTACAATTAAAAACCCTGCAAGATTTATTATAAAAGCATTGCTACTTCAATAAAAGTTAGAGATTTTGTTTGCTTAGTTTGTCGAATAAGTGCCGTGATATATTATTTGTAAATTTCATTTGAAGACTAATACATGTTTAGTTACGTGAAAAGACACTGATTTAATTTAAATTTAATTTCGACATTGCTTATCGATATACAAACTGTATGTCAGCACCAACGTAACTTTTTAATCTATTTAATGAAATCAATCATTTTCAAAGTTTAGCGGGCAAACAACAAAGGATAATTTTGTAAAAAAAAAAAAAAAAAAAAAAAAAAAAAAAGAACCAGTCACCGTGTGTCGATTCTAAAAAGAACCGCAAGAAAATCGATTAAAAAAAACTAGTACTTAAGTTTCAAACACGAAAATGGCCCAAGAACAATCCTCGAACTCGACAAAGAAAAAGGGAGAAACTTCAGCAGTGGAAGCTAATCAACGACAAGCAGGAAAACGAAAGTCTAGAGAAACGAAAGGGGAAATAAAAGTTTGGTCAGTAAGTTGACTTTCATAATAATCGAGCCACCATTAGAGTAGGAAAGAGTCGAGTCTCTACTGATTGGCATGAACCTTTTATTCTCTCCTTTTTCGCGTGCTTGTGAATTCAGGGTATTCCACACACCGCGGCTGCTTGCTTTTCTTTATCCCTTGTTCTCCTTTTCTATTATTCCTATTCAATAGGTGTGCATGTGTGTGTGTGTGTATATATATATATATGAAATACACACTATTAGGTATTTCTACAACTCGGAATAGGGTAAGAATAAATTCTTTGCGTGAACAATGGGAATGTCGAGCATCGAATAAATACGTTAATTCGAACAACAACGACAATTGCTTTCAATTAATTCAATTTACGATATCGATCAATCTTTTTTTTTTTTTTTTTCTAATTGAAATCGTTTTATTAAGAAATTAAAGGAAAATTAATATGATTCGAATTGAATTTGGTAAATTATTTAAATTTATTTAATAAAATAAATTTATACGTATTTCATACGTATTTCATTAATTTAGTGTAGAAAGCGATATTAAACATAGAAGAGAAAAGTAAACAATATTAAAAAATATACTTGATTTGAATTTTAACAAATAGCAATTATATTAGTTAACCTATTTATGATGAAATTGAAACTTAATTGAAATTGCTATTATCAAATTGTTTAAATGATTTAAAATAAAAATTGATTATATAACCGATTAACTTGCCTAAACGATTATTTATTTATTGCAGATAAACATTACGAATTTATTTATATTCCCTTTAAGATTACGACTTATATTCTTTTATCACTACTTTATCCATTATTACATAAAGATCGTCTTGACTGTGCAAAATGTCTTAGTTAATGAAAACCTATTACTTGGTTATCCTAATTGAATCCATTGATCAGTTTGGCAAAGTAGTTCCGCAGCGAGCGAGAACGGAAGAGCAGGAAGCAATTAAGGAGTTAAAGCAGATCTTTCTCCATAATGCGCGCATCGGCTGAGGTATTTATGACAATCATAAAAGTTCGATCATAAAATCATGAATAAATGAAATATTGAAATTGTTCGGTAGATTATTTATAAAGTCTTTAAATTACTTAAACTCGAAACTTTTAATCGCGTGCGTCATTCTTTTTTTTTTACGAACATTTAAAGTTTATCGATTTAGTAAAGATTATGATGTTTATTGAATTGATTAAGGAAAAATATTTATGATTTATATTTCAAGTATAAATATCCCATAACAACAACAAAGAATATGTGAATACAAGTACGAAATATTTCAACGTATCCTTTAAAAAAGTAAAGAAAACATTTTCTAATAGAAGTTATTTTCAAAACATTACTAGTAGATTCCTAGTTGTCACATTTTTACAAAAACGTGTTCCTTTTACACCCACAGAAGTGAAAGAATAAAGTTATTAAAGAAAATTACGCACCAAACATCCAAGTAAGTAATTATCTAGAATCAACCGTCTTGTAAAAGATTAAGTGGTTACGAATCGACCAATACGCAAGCATGGATAAAAAGTATACTTGCGATAGTAATTTGATACAACTCCTTACTAGGTCAACATGTTTAAGCGTTATTGGGATGCGCACGAGACCGAGTTTATGGACAAACATTACATACGCGTTGCCGTTACGTGCACGTATGCGAATTCAATACTTTCGTTTTTGTCACTATCGTTCGTTCACTCTCGATGATTTTTCCGATGTTTTATTAAAAATTTTATCGAAATATATTACGCCTCGTACGCCAAGATGTTAATCCCTTAAGGCGAATTGAACGTCAAAATCCAATCCCAATGCAATTTCTAGTTAAACTCCAAGATCGTTTGATCTAATTCCTGGCGTCGTGTACCTATCGCATAATACGTAACAGACATACAAACGCGCGCGCACGAGAGCGGATACACGTGCTGGACTATGACATTCGGTAATTGTTATCACGTCTTGTTAGGAAATGTACGTATGTCTGGATAGTTTCACGAGAACGTGTATCTATATATATACACGTATATGCATATATTCAAACACACATACACGCAAAGACATAAACATGCACGTGAACTACATTCGGATTAAACTTAGACTGGGTCTCTTTCCGTTTATTGTCGCAAACTGCGCGAAAAGCGGAGGAACTTGAAAGGACGTTGAACGAGAAAATGCACGCGAAAGCAAGAAAGTCGAATATATATATATATATATATATATATATATATATATATATATATATATATATATGTATTCGACTGAAGCAGAAGCAGCAACCGTAACCCGGAATGTAATCCAGAGACCAGCATTAACTTCGCTATCTTTGTTTCTCTCGAGCGATTCTTCATCCTTCTCTCATTCCACTACTATCTTGAAGCTTCGTAGAGTATAAGCGCTGGTCCATCGACTAGAGAAAAAGAGAGAAAGAAAGATAGAGAGAGAGAAAGGGAGAGAGAGAGAGAGAGAGACAGAGAATGCACCTAGCGCCGCAATATCGCGACGCAGCGCGGCTTTAATCTCCCAATGCCATATCCAGCCGAAGAAGGAGAACGCTGATTCGTGGATCTTGCCGCATGAAAATCTCTTGGCGAGGAAGAACTTTATATCGCGATTCTCTCTCTCTCTCTCTCTCTCTCTCACTGTTTCTCTTTCGCCAACAAAAGTGTAGTAGTATTCATTCGTTTTTTCGATCCTCTTATTTCTTTTCTTTTTTTATCCCACGCGGCTTTTCACTCATTCTTCCTTGCTGCCCTACTCACCCATCTACTTATCCTTCGCTCGCTTTACCGTCTCTCTTTTCCTCTCATTTTCATTCGTTTTTTTTTCCCTACAACCCATTAATATTCAGCTATTAAATCTAAAAATGCGCTTATTTGATGATTAATTAAAAAATTTTCCAAGCTCACGTGGTCAATTTTAGCCGAGCTATTATGCTTAACCCTCACTTATTTTTTTTCTCCCATTTCCCAACAACTTGGGATTTGCAATTTTTCTCGCGTTTAATAAGCGATCTAAACTACTAGTTTACTTTGAGTTAACTACTAAGGAATTGGATCTAAGATAAGCACGGAATAAAACAATTACATTTTTTTCTCCCAATCGCCTCGTCTTCTTGCAATTTCCGTAAGCTACCAATCTTGGCAGAATTACTTGACAGAATTATGTAGAAACTTTTTCTTCAAGACGATTCACCAATATTAACCAAAACCAATCAACGAAACAAACTTCGCGATAAGTTATAGATGCAAAAAAAAAATGAAGAAAAATAAACAGTGAGAAATAAAATCGAAATGTAAAATTGCGCACCACAAGTCAACGAAACAATTCAACAGCCGTGAACTATTAGTTCCGCCGTTTCAAGTCGAGATTAGTAAGTAATAAATGGACGATACGGCAAATAAAAAAGGAAAAAAAGAAAAAAAAATGCCAAAACGAAACGCAACGCCAGCGGAACCGAGACAGATACAGAGCGCGTGAGCTAGTTTCGCTGGTAAAACGACGACGATTTATCGTTGTCGTTATCATTCACACGCTCACGGGCCACGGAACTCGCGTTCTCGAAATATATATGTATATACGCACATACATAGATACGTATATATACGCGAACGAGTTCGTATACACATAAAAGGTTATGTATACAATCGCGAGAAGGAGCGCGAAACGCGAGCGCGTCCGAATCCGCCACACACGAAGCCTCGAGCCGTGGGACGAGATAAACAGAGCGCGTCGGTGAGAGAAGTTGCGCTCTCGACGAACGCCGCGGCAAGACTAGGCTCCGCTGCTGCCCGGCCAACTAGCTGCCATAGCAACCCCACCCTCCTTGTCCCCCGAAAACTCACCCTCTCTCTCTCTCTCTCTCTCTCTCTATCTCTCTGTCACCCCCGCGCTCGCGTACACACTGCGCCGGCTCGCGTTCTCTCCCCTCTCTCTAGATCTCTCGTCTCCCGCTTGTGCTACCGTCGCTCTCTCTCTCTCTCTCTCTCTCGCTCTCTGTTGCTGTCCCTCTCCCGTAGCCGTGTGTGCCGGAGACTTAAAAAGAGATAAAACTCGCCGCTCTGCCGCCGTTTCCGCTGCAGGCTAGCGGGAGGAGGAGGAGGAGGAGAAGGAGGAAGAGGAGAGAGGGAGTCATACCCGTCGTCTTTGGATGCATCGGTGGTGTGCTTGTCGCACTCGGCCGCGTGCACCCGACGCGCCGATGTAAATGCGTGCGTCGAGAAAACGACCACTGGGTCGAGCAAAAAATTGCGCGGGCGAGGAGAGAAAAGTCGCGGGAGAACCGCTTCTTTCCCTCTGTCTCTCTCTCTCTCTCTCTCTCTGTCTCTCTATCTCTTGTGCTTTCCCTCTGTTGCTGTCTCTTTCGTAAGAAGCGCGCGTCTTGAATCCTGCTCGTGGTCTGGGTATTACTTCTGCAAGGTTCTTAAGGAAACACAAGCTTTGAGCCTTCCTTATACTACTGTATTCATATTCCTTTACCCTCTCGATCTCCCTCTCTCTCTTCTCTCTCTCTCTCTCTTTCTCTCTCTCTTTTTCTCTTGTTCTCCTCGTTTTTCTTCTATTACTTTTTCTCAAACTTGATTTTTACTTTTTTCTCCAATTTTTAATGCACAGTTTCCATCTACATTCAACTCATGAGATATACGTTTAACGGCGGAGTTAAATTTTTCACGGCAATACGTATTTTTCCAGCGTTTGATATTGTTCGCCCAGTTTGTATTTTACACTTATATGAGTTTGATCATAAATAATATCATAAAAATAATTATTATGTTTACGATTTTCATTATTTCAATAATATTCTTTAATGTTTCCAATAAATTTGAAGATGATAAATTTCAAAATAAATACAAAAGGAGTTTCTATAGACTTAAAAATAATTTGAATATTTCTAAAAATTCTTGAAGTCCGAAATATTCACGGTTTAATTAAATTCTTAAATATATTAAATAAAAAAAGTTTTTCATTTCGTGATAATTTAGTAACTATTAAACTTTTCTTGCTTAATTTTATAACCGTAGCATGTAATATAATTTTATATTTAAAATTGATGAATAATTGATCAATAATAGGTTTGAAGTTATTTATCCAATTGCAAATAATAATAGGAAACGATAATGGGAAGTAACGATAATAATAATAATAATAATAATAATAATAATAATAGGAAATTGTAATTTAAACAATGTTACATAATATTTTATTACATAACATTGACGTGTAAATAATCTATAATTTCATAATATTATCATTTATCGTAATTTTAATAAATTAAAACCAAATAACTTAATTTTTTTAGTTTAAATTATTCAACAATTGATATTATTTTATTATTTTTAATTACATATTTTATAACGGAAGCCTTACGAATAATTATGCCAAAATTCCACGAATTTTTAAAGTATCATTGGTAAAAAAATTAATCAGAGCTTTTCATTCTTTTTTATAAAAATACTTAACACCATAGGCATACTCAGCCATGTTCCTTATTAATAACTTACACATGTGTGAAAAAAAAATTTTAAAATAAAAGAAAAATATAAAAGAATCGTCGGTTCAAGCATTGATTGATAATTAATTACAAGCGGATAATCAATGCCGTGAGATGAGCGGATAGAGGCGAAAGCTCATATACCGACGCGTATTATATGAGTATGTGCCTTCACCGACACCTGACGCACGCACTTGCCTCGAGATAAGGTTAACCTCTAAATCTACGGTTCGGTGCTTTCGTATAAGGAATAGCATAGAAATATTGTGTGTGTTTGTGTGTGCTATCATAATTTGGAACTTGATGAAAACATGATCCAACGAAAATAATGAAAATTTTAATATTTTGTTAAAAAAAGCATTTTGGATAATTTTCGTTGAGTAAATTTATTTCGCGCGTATTATAAAATAATTGTTTCAGACAAACAATAGTAAAATTGGATTCTTTATTTTCAAATCAATTTAAATTATTTTTATGCTAGCTACAAAGTATTAATCATTTATATATGAGACGAAGTCTCGTATCTTTTCCGATGTAGAATTTATATTAAAAATAGCAAAATCGTTAGCGTTACAGACGTTCATTACTATTTATATTCTTTATAAATAATTTGCATTTAACATTTAACTTTACTCTTTTATTATATTCTCACTCTTATACCATATCTTTAGATCATGAGATTTTTATATTTTTAACCATAAAACTTCAAATTTCTAAATCGCTTACAATTTCAATCCGAATATTGATATAATTTTGTTACTCCTTCTTCATCCTTTAATTACAAAAACGATTAAAAAAATTTAAATAAAATTGAAATGATCAAAGGATACATTAAAAAAAAAAAAAATTTGAGAATACACTCCATCAACGGCAATATATTACACCTCGTAAAGTTTCGAACGCCCACGGAACGGACAAGTAAGGAAAACTCTTGGAACCGTCCTTTAACGTGTAACCAGCAATCTAACGTCTGTTAAACTATTTCATCAAGTCCTAAATCATTTCTTACTTTACGTACTCGTTTCTTCATCCCTCTCTCTTTCCTTCTCACTCTTTCGAGCTGTAGCAGCAGCACCAAACGCTCGTCGAGCGTTTAATCTCGCTGGAAGTTATACTCACACGTGTATACATATATATTCACATACACTCTCTCTCTCTCTCTCTCTCTCTCTCTCTCTCTCTTTCTCGCACGTATATTATACTCGAGTGCACAAGTCGCAAGTTAACCAGAAGCCGTGTACGAAATCGCGCTTTCGTGCGACGACGCCCCGGGAGCTTCGCGCGCTCGCTAAATTCGATTAAGCTTTGAGTCGCGCACACGTGCGCGACGGCTATCCCCTATACTTTCTCTCTCTCTCTCTCTGTCTCGTACTCTTTGGTCCATCCCGTGTTCACGCGAAATTCTCGACGAAGATTGGGCGTTGATCGAGGCCAGTCTCTTTGGTAACTTATACTACGTAATCCTGTATATATATATATATATATATATATATATATATATATGTGTGTGTGTGTGTATGTCTTACTTTTACTCGAACTCAAAAAGCTTGGTAGAGGAAGAACTTTATACGAGCGGCGCTTTCGAGATTATCTTAGTTGTTAGTGCTCTTAATTAACTGCTATCGTCTTTGATCTTATCTATCTTTGATGAAAGTTTCAAGCTGTTTTATCAATAGAGCTTAGCCTGCGGTTAACGTATGCCTGGTACTGGTTATTATGTATTGAGAAGTATTTGAAAATTTTTTATGCAATTTAACGTAATTTTTAAGTGAAAAATTTATCGTTCGATAATAACAGAAAGATATTTTATTACGATATAACTTTGTTTGATTAAAAAATGATATTTCATGTACCGATAAAAGATAATTTTAATTAAAGAAAAAAATTTGTATCGATATTATTAAAAATTACTAATCATAACTTACATATATATATATATATATATATATATATATATATATATATATATATATGTGTGTGTGTGTTTAATTTATCTTCACTACTGTGTTTTAGAATCTACAATAAAAGCAAAATAGAACCACAAATGAGTATTTGTTCAAATAGAAGAAAATCGCTTCAAACAAAGAAAAAAAAAATCACAAACATCCGATATTTACGTCATATTTACCTGCGTCACTCATCTTTTTCTCCTTGTTCGATTCACTCTAGATATTGCTATCATTACAAACTTGTGTCCTTGATGAATTATTTAATATCGGTATAAAAAAATCGACAATTGGATGAACAATTATATTCATGATGTCGTTCTAATCCTCAATTCTTAATTCCTTGATAATATCCCTATAATCCATTTATCGTCCTGCGCGAAGATCTAAACGAAAAAGAACTACAGCTTCTTTCTGTATTTCGTGAATTTCCAAGCGAATATTATTACCAGCTTGGATTATACGCGTTTTCGTTGCACGATGAATTCATTGCTTTCCACCGGCAATTAGTGCCATTTATAATTTATATATTTGAAAGAGATTGATTACTTGCGTAATTTCGACGTGGAAACCCGTAAAATACCTGGTTGGATAATTTTCCTATTAACCGTCCGACACTTTTTAAGCAAAATTTACGTGTAAAGCCAGAAAGTAAAAATTAATCTTTTCATAAAAAGCATTATTTTTTAACAAAATTTTTAGAAAACCTAAAGAAATCATAAAAATTATAAAATGTATACTATTCGTTAAAAAAAAATTATATTTAAAAAAATTAGTTAAAATGACACATTATTGCGCTACCAAACGATTAAGTGATAATTAAATTATAGTTTAAAGCTTTGCTTGAAATGATGTGAAGCTAAGCGTTAAAATCGTAACCTGTGTGCCTGACAACACTCGGATGTTTCTACTTGTCGCTTACCTAAATTAGAATCATTCGATATCTAAGATAATAAAAAAAATGTACACGAAAAATGTGAGAAAATATACGTAAAATAATGATTGATTAATAACATATTAAAAAATTTAAATTATTGATTAATAAGTTTTGAATTTAGTAAGGAAAATTGAATTAATACCAAAAATCATCTATGAAACTATGATAAGTTAATAATGAATAAAAATGTGATATTAACGATAAAATTTTTCAAATAATAAAATAATTTAATTAACCTATAATCGTCAAAATAACCATCAATTTAATAAATAATTAATTCATCTCGAATTATGGATATAAGATATATCGTACTAAGCCAACAAATGAAAAAATAATGATAACAAGCATCGACATATTTTGCAGTGGTCACAATTTTTATGCAAGGAGAAGGAGAAAAATGTTCTCACATTTCTTTTCCGCCAGTACGCATGAACAACGAAAGAAAAAAAAATACAGAGGCGAAAGTATAGAAAGAATAGAGAAAAAGAGATAAAAAAGAGGCTGAGAGAGAGAGAGAGAGAGAGAGAGAGAGAGAGAAGGTAATGGGCAAAGTGCTAAACGCGAACGGCTTATCAACGGTGCTTTTATTTATTGCGATGGGAAGCCGGCGCCAGGAAAGCTTCCGACGTGCTCTCGATCGTCCAAATTTAACGGGGCGTTGCTTAACCCGTGCGGCTCTTTCTATGTATTGGCTTTGTGTATGTGTGTGTATATACACATATACTGCTCTGCAATAGGTGCGCCTTTATTGTTTAAATTTTTCGGTGTAAAAAGTACATACTCGCGATTCGGTCACTTTATATCTTCTCTCACTTTCTCTCTACCTCGTTTTTTTATTGCTTTCTCTTCTTTCAATAGTGTGTGTGTGTGTGTGTGTTTGTGTGTGTGTGTGTGTGAGTGAGTACATACGTGCGGTTGATTATTTCCTATACCATCTACGATTCTGCCATCGCTCATACACGACTCTTTCATTTCCGTGAAGCCTCTCCATCGTAAGTTTATGCGTTGGGTTCTACAATTTACTTTATTAAATTTGCATAGAAATGGCATCGAAACGATTTCTCTTTTAAATTTTTAAAAAAGAAAATATTACATTTCTTTTTCTTTTTTTTTTTCACGTTTGTAATTTATGGCTTTATATGTACGAAAACTTTTATTTATCCGAATTAAAATAATTAACGTTTTGTATTAAACGCAAATTTTTATTTTTAACAAAGATAAATTATTTTTAATCAACATTTCAATATTAATCAAAAAAAAAAACAACCTAAAATTATTATTGCTAGAAATTTATTTTACAAAAGAAATATCGAGATAATTAGTAAATTTACAATATTAATATAACCATTTAACCAGTTGACAAAAATTTTCATCAAGACATATATTAAAGTGAACGACATTAATCGTCCTAACCGAAATCACCGTTTCGTTATCTCGGTGCTAAGGTCAAAATATGCCCGAGTATTCATACGTAATCGTTATGTAGTTTCACTGCATCACAGAGAGAGAGAGAGAGAGAGAGAGAGAGCGAGAGAGAGAGAGAGAGAGAGAGAGAACAAGAGTCGAAGTCCTCATCGGTGTTCATAAACTTTCTTCGTCTTGGCTTCCCATCACCGACCTCAAATTTGCGCGGTTATTGTATATTATTCGCCAGCAGGGATTAGATTTAACGCATCGGCGATGTTGACAAAGAGACTTTACAGCTCGTCCATTAAACTAGTTGTTTTTTCAAAATTATTACAGCTACGCGCTAAGATATATATTTATTGTTACAAAACTTTAGAAAAAAAACTTGACTCAGCGAAAAATAAACGCTAACGGCGTTTGTTATATTATTTATTATTATTATTTTTTTATCTTTTAACGAAAAATATCGGAATTCAATGTGTTTTTCAACTATTAATATCGTTAAAAAATTTATACAACAATTTCACAAATTAAATGAGCCTTAAGTATCTTCACTTCTCAACTTCTTTCACGTGTAAAGTTTCCCGTGACCTTCTTCCATTGCTAGATCTGAAACCATAAACTTTCCTTTGTTTCTTCATACAAAAAATAAGGTTAAAGAGACAAGTTTGCCATATAAACATATAAGCGGCAAAGTTTAAGGCTGCATCCGGTCTTGGTATATCGAACAATGAGTTAGAAATGGAACATCATTATTTATTTTGTACTTTGGTGTACTCCTGCTGATGTTTTTTTAGTTAACTTTTGCTTGTTAGAGTTCAACAATTCGTCAAACTTTATGTTATATTTTGAAAATAATATTGATTATCGAGTTATCGATATCATTGTTTATGCGAATTTAATCGCATGAAACAATGAAACAATCAAACGAATAAAACTGTAAATATTTTTAAGCCATTAAAAAAATTAAGCCAGCATACGATTATAGCGCTTATGTCGCGATATTTCAGCATTGAATAATTTCACGTCGGGCCACCTGTTAGTCAACCAAACGCAAACATCGTGTAAAAGAAAATTCAATCTTCTAAGGACGACAAGTATTAAAGTTGTATTACTTTGTCATCGAGTCGCTATCACGCTTATTTTTTTTTTTTTTTTTTTTTTTTATTCTCGCTCGTTGGTATTCTTCTCTCTCTATTTTTCAACTTCTCTTCTTCTCTTTATTTCTCAAATATCACACACGCGCGAAATTCTATTAAAGCATTGACACGACGTAGGAACATCGATTCTTTCTAATCTCACCCCAGAATCCCCTAATCTGTACAATCACCTCGGTGTCGGTCAAGGCTTCGCAGCTACGGTACGATATGCCGACGAGAAAACACCCGATCCCGCAACTTGATTGATCTGACGCCCACACATACAACCACATTCTAAAAAATATTTTCCAGCTTTACGCTTTACTCCCTTTCCGTTACGCTCGCTCATTCTCCCCCCCCCCCTCCCTCACCTGCTTTTCTCTCTCTCTCTCTCTCTCTCTCTCTCTCTCTTCTCTTTCTCTAAGCCGCTTAAGCCACCAACACCAACCACCATTGCCACATCACCGGTGAAGCGGACTATAACGCTGCCATTGACTTTTTCGTCTTTTCCTCTGGTTATACTCATCTCGTGGTGTATTAACCGCGCAAAAGTTAACGCTGTTTTATAACGCGCAAAGTTTTTTTCATCGATTAGAAAGAGAAGGCCTGTATCAACTAGCCGTGTATAACAATAACTGAAATTGCTCGGAAATTGCGAATGCTTTTTTTTTCTCCTTTTTTTTCTTTGTTTTTTTTTTTTTTTTTTTTTTTTTTTTTTCGTGGTGGTCGATGTAAGAGGATTAAAAGATTTTTATCCGATTAGAAATTTTCTAGAATTTTAACTCTCGATAACTTTATACTTCAATTTTTATCTAAAAAATTGTTATCCTTCTAATCTTTACGATATCATAGTTTTAATCGAGGAAATGTTCTCAATTATTTTCGTTTTATTTTATTTTATTTATTTATTTATTTATTTATTTATTTATTTATTTTTTTTATTTTTTTTTATTTTTTTTTTTTTTTTATCCAATTCGTTAAACGAAAAGTCTACTAAATTTTACGATGAATGCTGTCACTCATTTATTCATTATTACGTAAAAAATGTCCATTTAAAAGTTAACTTAAACAAACCTTCTCCACGTTCAACCTCTTAACCCTGACCTCATGGATTATTTATCGCGAACTTAACTAAATTATGCATCAGCATTCTTTCCAAACTCCTCATCCAAGTTACTTAAAGTAGCATCAACAGCGCGCGACGTTTCTCACTTAAACGCAATTTCACCCACTGTAATAAAGCTACGAAAACGATATTATATTATCATTCCCAATGCGATTGCTATTATAATACTCCGCTTATAAAGCAGTGGCACGACTTTCTTTGCGGAAAGACGCAAAGATAAAGCACGAGGAAGAGAGAGAGAGAGAGAGAGAGAGAGAGAAAGAATAAAAGACAGTGATTGGTTGATGTAGATGGAGTATGAAAGGCTTGCGCTTTGAGTAAAGGAGGTGTATCAAGAGTGGATTATTTCGAAGCTACGCGGAGGAAAAGGAGAAACGAAGGAAGGGAGGGGCTAAAACTAATGGCTGCGACGGTTGGAGCTTAATTAAAGCGTAATTAATGGATGCTCGCTCGCGCTTCACCTTGGCATTTCGAATACTTACGTCGCGTCGTCTCTCCTCTTTCTTGTTAGTCACTTGGCTGCGCGTAGTCGCGTCGCGCAATATTGCTCGCGAGTAAAGACTTTGTTGTAAATGTGGAAAGGTCGTGAAAATAATAATCGACGCGATGCCCTTGTTCGGCTCGCTGCATTGTGAAACGGGATTAGCCCAACGGTGAAGATGACGTTATACGTGTGCGTTTCGTCTCTCTTGTTAAACGAGTTACTCGGCTGCCGCTCCTACTCACGGCAAGTTTCTCGACCGAGAAGAAATTTGGCATTGTAATTTTACGGTGTCTTTACAGTTACTTTCGTTACAATGAGATCCTTATGAAAGTTGAGATGAGCTTAAATGCAACAAATTTAGATGAGGAAGTTACTTTGAAATAATTAACGATGGATTTTTTCTCGAAATTCTCGCAAACGCTTTTAGTAATTTTAATTGAATGTGTATTTTTACCTTAACGTGCGTCTTTATTTGTCAAAATTTTTTTCCTTTTAAAAATATTTAAATGGTACTTTTACTAACTTCAAACGTCCTATAAACAAATTTTTAATTTTAATCGCGAATCGAATCTCTGAGTAATTAATTTTTTTTTAACTTTCAAAGAACTTTTAATCTAAAAAATTTATGATGAATATTGAAAAATAAAATATTATTATAGACATTTAAAATTTTTAAATATTTAAAAAAATGTACTACTTATTTTATTCGTCAATTACAAAAGGATCGGGTAACTTTAATTAAATCATTCCATTGACTATTTACATGTTACAGGCCTCGTTCACCTTAAAGTTTCAAACTGACTCTATTACCAAAAAAAAAAAAAAAAAAAAAATAAAAGAAAAAAAACCTGGAGAAAAAACTAATCATCGTAGAAATAAAGACAGTTAGGCTGGAAAGTGGCCAAACTTTGCGTTTCAAAGGAACCATAAAACTGACCCATGCACTCGCAACGATAGCGGCATTCTCATGTGTATGAAACTTTCTTGTTTCGTCGAGCTCTCGCCCACCAGCTTATACGTGTAAGTATATACATATACATATGCGTATAAACGTGTGTGTGTGTATATGGTTTCATCCTTTACGTAGGTCAAGAGAACAGCAATGCGGCGACCCGCTGACCGTGTCAATTTTGAAGGTCCTCCAAGCGAAACTCCGTGCAATTTGTAATGCGAGAGTAGTTCGCTCAAAGTGCACTCCTCCAGTGCAAAATACCGCTATCACTGTTACCGGAGTACGAGCTATGAGAATAGTTAACTCGACCTGAAATGATTTCTTCGTCTTTTTCTTCTATTTTTTTTTTTCTATTTATTTATTATTTTTTCCATCTTTTTTTTTTTTTTTTTTTTTTTTTTCAACAAGGAAAAAACCAATCACGCGCCGTGTCACTCTAGTTTCACAACTATTGCGACATTATTCGAGCTTACGATTAATACCTCATGCTTTACTGAACATATTTATTTGTTACTGCACTGCGTTTATTCGCTGTTATTTGCTGTCATTAAAAACATTTTTTTTTTTTTTTTTAATAAAAGAACTTTTAACTCTCGATGTAACGTTTTTTTTACATTTGTGTGCAAAAGTAAAACAGTGCTGAAATAGAATAATAATTTTTTACAGTTTTCAATATTTATCTCTAATTTTAAGATTCTTAATTAAATTTCAAAAGGAATAATGTATTTTTTTTTTTTTTTTTTTAATATTTATATTTATGTTCTAGCACACTATTTATTTAGAAATTTTAATATAAAACAAAAGAAAACAGTTTTAGTTTTATTTAAAATGTGAAAAAAAAATCAAATAATTAAATTGTAATACTTTTTTACCGATATTTTCCATTGAAAAATGTTTATGAGTTAAAAAAAAGTATAAAATACGTTTTATTATTTTAATTATATCTATAAGTATTATTTACAGATGAATTCATCATATGTTTGTGTTAATTTTGTCAACGTTATTAAATTTTCTATATTAATACTTTTGGATATAATTATAATTATTTTAATAAACACGTGAAACAATTTGAATTCCTATACATAACCATTTGGAAAATAAATAATTATTCAAAAAAGTTGCTGAAAAAATAAATTTATAAAAGCAAATGAATGTTACTTAAAGAAAGATCATAGGTACATTATTCTGCGAGCAAACGCGGAAAAATAATTTGTAATATCAAAACTTTCTTCTAAAATTTAACAAATTTATAATTTTTAGGAACACCTATAGCTATATCCATTCATTTTTGTGAACTAAAACGCAAATATATATCCGCAAACTCGCAAACTTTCACCCTTAAAAATCGATTATCCAAGATCGCGTTACGCTTCGTAATTCCAATTGTAGTCAGCAAACTGCCAGCATAAAACGCATATATATATATATATATATATATATATAACGGTGTAAAGAAGGGTCAGTATTCATGAAAAAGAAATCGCATAAGGTGAATGAACAAGTCATCTCAAAACGAAAAGGACAAAAATGTTCGAACCATAGGAGCAAAAGGAAAAATGACGAAAAGAAAAAAAAAAGGACGAAGCGTGTAAGAAGTTACAGAAGAAAGCCAAGCGGAATAGCAAACGAGAAATAGAGAAAAAGGAATGAACGAGAGAGCGAGTAAAAAGAAAGAAAAAAAAAAAAAAAAATAAGGAAGATAGAAGCGAAAAAGCAAAATTTAGCAAGGCAAGAGCGCAACATATAAATATTTCATCGGCATTTTCATTTTCACCGGCAGGTCCCCGTGAAATTCGATTTCTTTAGCTGTATAGCGCGGCTCTTTCCTACTCTTTCTCTTTCTCACTCTTTTCTCTCTCTCTCTCTCTCTCTCTCTCTCTATCTCTCTCTCTATCTCTCACTTTAACTTCTTGGGACGGTCATCGATCCAAAATGTCAATCTCTTCCAGGAATAGGCGCGTCTCGCTTTTCCGGCGCTTTGCCCTTGCGCATTACGCGACAATCCGAGTAGCTCAAAGCGGCTCCGTTACTTTTTCTCTATCTCTTCCTTGCTTTTTCTTCCAAACTCTCTCTCACTCTCTCTCTCACTCTCTCTCTCTCTCTTAGTTTCGTCATTCTGTTTCTCCGTAAGAAATTCGCTTATACGCGTGAAACGAGAGAAAGGGAAGCCGATTTATTTTCGAGTGAAACGATCTTCCGCTTGTAGTCCCCGTTTTTCTTCATTCATCTTTTCTATTGCCTGATTCAAGCGAGAAGAGGTTCGGGTAGATGTCCCTTGACAGGTTTCTACCTCTTTAGTTATTTCACACTTACTTTTGCCCTGCTGTTTACATCGCTTATCTTTGATTAATTGTCATATTTGTTTGTTTATTTGAAAACATTGAAATTCATTTTCTTTAATCACTTTTGAAATAAATATTATAATTTTATTCAACATTTTAGTTTCTTAAAACCTAACCAAAATATTCGATCTTTAAAGTTACATAATTATTATGTCATTGGTAAATTGTAAAGGATTATACAAAAAATTTTAATAAAAGAGATTTCTAAATTTATATTAAATATAATTATTAAATGCATTAAATGCTTTAAATTAAAAAAAGTTTAATTTAAAAGTTTAAGATTGTATTAATTATTAAATATCATTACCTTTATGAGTTTTTGTACTCTATATATGCCATTTACATTTAATTAATTATTATTATGTATATATATATATATGTATAAAACATTTGCATTATTAGAACATTTAATATTCTTGTTTATTATTTTTAAAATAAATCAAATCTTAACGTGTTATGATTTTTAACTTTCGAAAAATAATTATAATATTTTATAATTAAAATATTTAATAAGTAGCTTGTAGTATTACAACGTCTTACAATAAAATGTTCTTTGAAAATTTCAAACTTACTTTGAGGGCAATGTTTAATTAGAATTTTACTGCCTAATTAAACTTTATTCACGTATTTATGACATCGTCGTTTCTATTTGATAATTTTATTGTGAAAGTTTATGCAAACGCTTCACGGCATACTAAAAAAAAATTAAAATATTGCAAATCGAAATATAAAAACAATCGCTAACAAAATTTACTTCTGCTATTATTCTACTTCTCATTTCCTCATAACGCTTATATAACGCTAGCCCCATTTTTACCTCCCCCAAATCTTTTGCAAATTATATATATATATATATATATATATACTGCAGTAAAAAGTGGCTAAATTCGTGACTCAACACAACCGTGTATATCGCGTCTCATCAACGCGGATGTCACTGACCCGCGTGACATATCGAGAAGCTTACACGCGGAAAAAAAAGTAGGAACGAAGGAGAGGAAAGAAAGAGTCCGGGATTTGCGGTACGGTGGACCGTATCGGCCGTTTACAACCGAATTCGAGCATTTTCCTCACACTTCCTCTTACCTTCGCTCTCCATCTTACCGAAGAAGTAGAGGCTCTCGTAGCTTTTTCCCTCATCTAGGATCATATTTTTCGGTTTTCTTAGGATTTTCTTTTGCGCCTCTTACGATCTCACCCCCTTGTGGAATGTACGATGTGGCTCCAGCGGAAGACGACGAATGAAAATGAAACAAAAAAAAAAAAAAAAAAAAAAAAACAGAAACAAATAAGTTTATGTCCCTTGGCCTTTATTCTTATAACAATCGTTAAACAGATTCTATTAACGTATCAAACTTATCATTAAATCAATCAGTATTATTTTGAACAAGATTTTCTAATAAATACAAGTTGTTGTAAAACAATGATTTTATAAATTTTTCAATATTTGATATGAATTTAAAATTTCTTAATTAAACTTTGAAATATACAATCTATTTCTGTATAAAATATTTATATTTATACTTCAGAATTCTGTCGATAAAGAAATTTTAATAAAAAGCAAAAACTAAATGGTTGGAGTTCAATATTAAATATTGAATATTTCCAATATTTTATTGATAAAAAGACAAAAGCTTTGTTTAACAGAATAATAACGATATATATATATACATATATATACACACATACACACACTTTATGATAAATTTCGTAGCATCAATCATACAAATTGCATATAAACAATCGGAACTTTAATTAAATGGGCGGGCGATTTTCCCCAACAACAATTAAGCTAAATATTACCAAAGTTAAAATGGCTGTTACAACTTTTCTAACTATGCATTTCATTGTATGCGCGTATAATATGACGTTGTGCCCGTAAATAACACATATAGAGGTGAGCGCGCGCGCGGGGCATCTTGCCGATATTATTTTTGTTACCAAATAGCAACACGTTTCGTCGTTCGTTTTACTACGTAACTCGGGTTAACAATGGTGGCACTATTTTCAAGCTGTTATTATAAATATACGAGTTTCTACGTTTCTCTCATTTAATTTACGGTCACTATTCGCTAATCCGATTACAAGATTTTCCATACTCGTATACGGAATATTCTAAATGTAAATTCGACAATAATGCTGAGATATTCAGGTTCTCGTGTGTTTGGTTCTATTGAACGTATGAATGTTATTTTTGTTTTGAAACGTTCCCTTGTTTACCAAGCATTTCTATGACCTAATTGGAGGTAACAACGAATTAGCTCGCCACGGCATTCTCAAGTTAATTCTTAAATCATTTTAAATGATTTAAAAAATTATACGTAAAATTATAACATTTATGGCGTATTTAATATTCGTAAGTAGTTAACGCTTCTTTATGAATTGCAAAATTTAACCTTGGTATTAACTTTTTACGTAAGAAACATTCCAATCAATTAAAATTTCAGTTTAAAAGTACAATAAGTTACCAAGCAATGAAAGTGAAATTAAATAAATAAAAGAGCGAAAAAAAATTAAATTTAGCAGTTGAAGAAGTTGTGTCGATTCTATTACAAACAAGGACAATTAGTTTTCGAAGTTTCCGCAACTAGTCCCCAGGATTTAAGGACAGAAAAGTGATAATAGTGACATGTAGCCCTAACTTTTCCTATAATTTACAGATGAGACTACCGTGAGAGAGAAAGAGCAGAGATGAGGGAGGGAGAAGAATCGACGAAAAAAAAAAGAAAAAAAAAACTCGCCGCAGCCCTCTTCCACCAACCCTCCCTCTTTACTCATAGAAACGGGCACGAACGAAACCGGGGCATAGCTCTTCTCTCTCTCTCTCTCTCTCTCTCTCTCTCTCTCTCTCCACGCAAAACCAAGAAAAGTGATTCCCTCGAGAGGGTCAAAAGAAATGTAGGAGGATGTGTATGTGGTACGAAAGTACCATCGCCACGAGAAGACGAGCCACCACCGACGCCGACGGCGAGCTTAGCGTGGGCGCGGTTTGCGGGCGCACGGGTGGAGAGAAAAAAAAAGTGCCGAAGAAGAAGTGGAAGAAGAAGAGGAGGAGAACAAGAAAAACGAAGGGACCAAAGCTTGTAAGTGAGAGGGTGTGCGTATGTCTGCTCTTTGAAAAAAGAGGAAGGAGGAAAGAGTGACTAAGAGCACGGAGAATATATCACGATCTCTTGAGCTTCCTTACTCTGAGTCCCGAAGGATCATATCGTCCATCGTTGTCTCTCCCTCTCTCTTAGAGAGTTTCAGAGAAAGAGAGAAAGAGAGAGAAAGAGAGAGAGAGAGAGCACGAGCGAGCAAATGCGTTAACCTGCAGTGCCGCCGTGGTTGTCATTGGCCTAAGTGAAATGTACGTACGCGTTGGTGCAAATGAATTCTCTCTCTCTCTCTCGCTTTCTCTCTCTCTCTCTCTCTCTCTCTTACATTTTGGGCACGAGTGTCGTCGTACCACATAGTTCCTTCCATACCTATCTCTCGAAGTTCTCCTAATTCATTGCAGCGAAATGTGTAGCTTTAGCTTGTTTCTACGATCATATTCCGAGTTGCATAATTCGTAATTTGTATATTGTTAGGGATTCCTCTGTTATTTTTAATGGTTAATTTTTATAATTCTAAATTTACAAAAACCATCGAGAAATTTATGTAATAAAATGTTTTGACACATGCGATTATAAAAATTTTGATGAGATTTGAAATAATTACGGTCAAGTATTGACATACTGGTGCTATGGTAAAAGAAAAATTTCTTCTAGAATACTAAAAGTAACGAAGATTAAGAAGGAGTGCATAAACCTACTTATTCGAAAGTAGGAATTTTTCAAAAACTTTGAAAATTTTTCTTCAAAAGTCAAATAAACGTCACTTTTGGTCGAGTAAAATGTACAACGTTGAAAATGCTTGAGGACTTTCTCCGGCACTGAGACATAACGCATTTATATATATGTATATATATATATACATCTCAAAAAAAAGGGCACATGTTAAAAAGCGCAGCGTAAGGACGCTGATCTTATGTGTACTTGTGTACGTGATCGTACTTTTATGCAAAAAGGCGAAAATTACGAATATACAGTATTTAAATCACGCTTCTTTTTATATACAATGCAAGACTATATTTATATGCTTTCGTAAATAAACACTGCCAATGATATATTCAAATTCAATAAATTAACTTATCATCAATAAAAAATGTGTATCATTTCTTCTTGCATGCGTATACTTTTTAACTACAAGCTATTATGAAAATTTATTTTTTTAATTTACATCTGATATGTTAACAAACTTAAAATTAATTAAAATTAGTTAAATATCATATATTTCATGTAATTCAATCCCACTTCTTTTCCTTTGACAGTGTACGTTTATTGAATACACAAAATACATATTTATAAATACAAATTATTCGGTGAAAAAATTTTTTATTGCATATCATTTAACTTGGCACAACGAAATATATCGATAACTAGCCATTTGAACTCAAGTGTTATATAAAGTTTGCATGGTTGTAATAAGGACAAAGTGCAAGGATATTATTAATTAGATTATTAAGATTTGGTGAGCGATTTCAAGGTCAATCTAAGGTCATCTTCAGGTTTTGTGTATAAAAATTGATTTTTTTTTTTTACAACAATCTTTTAGACACTAAGAAAGAAATTACTTTTACATAAAAAATTTGTTTATGGAACCCTTCTAATTCAAAATTTTCAAATTTGATTCTTCAAAATAGATAAGGACAAAAGAAATTAATTTAATACAAGCTCGAAGTGATTTACAGTGATAACTTCCACTTAATATTTATTTTATATAAAATTGATTCGCTGTCGCGTGTTTTCGAGAATTGATGGCGAATCGTGATACACCAGCTCTTTCAAATAATCGCATAAGAAAAAAATCCAATTGCGTCAAATTCGGTGATGTAGCCGACCAATGAATTAATCCACTGAAACCTATTCAACGTCCATTATGAGTGTCATTCAAAACTTCACGTATAGCACGTCAAGGATACGATGAACAGTGATCTTGCTGGTACTACATAATCGGGCTTTCTTTAAATCAGGCATCTTTCAACAATATCGGTAGATTGTTAAACGAGAAATCTTGATATTTCTGATCGACAATTTCACAATAATTTGGAAATAATTTTGGAGTCAGTGGAAACTTGGAAATTCAATTTGATTAATAACTTTATATTAGAAGTTTTATTGAAAAATGATTGAATTTCTTCTGAAAGTTTAAATATTTGAAATTGGGATGATTATATGAAAAGATATTCCGTATAAAAGTTTTTTCTTTTTTTTTGTATTCCAAAGTGCCATTGAAAAATTGGAGTTAGCCTTGCTTTGACCTTGAAAATATTTTCGAAATTTAGGATTAATCGCAAACCCCCTTCTCAAAACCATTAAAACTTTATATAATACTTGATTTAATCAAATGCGTAGCTTTCAAGGTATTTTGATGTGCCGAATTAAACGGTTCATCCTTTATATGTTGGCTATTGATCGAATTTACGTACAAATATACTATTTGTTAATCTTTCTTTTAAATTAAAAGTATTTTAAAATATCTTTATCTCGAATCAAATTACTTCTCACAATCTAGTTCGAAGATCAAAATAAGAAAACATATTTCTATTTACTTCTTTTGAGAATCAAACAAATTTTTAAAAAAAAAAATCCAGAAATTGCCGTTCTCTGTTTATATTCGTATCTCAATCTTCTATACTTTTTCATCTTTTTGTTTTTCTCTTTCCATTCTTGTCCGTTTTTCTTGCTCTTTACTTCCTTTTTTCCCCTTCTCCATTCTGCTTCTCTTACTTTTTTTTTCGAGATTGGAAAAAGAGGTCGATGAAAAGGAAAAGGAACCAGAGAGATTGGATCGATAGGCGTCTAAATGTGGAAACAACTTGTCGTCTTGAACGTTTCGTTTTCATCTGTAGCTTTACTCTTCTCTTTCTTTTTTTCTCTTTTCGACACTGGTTCTTTCCTTATCTCTCTTTTTTCTTTTCCTGGCTTTTTTTTTATTTCTGCCTCGACTATGTCTTGGACACAGCTCCTGTACAAGAACGTTTTTCTTTTTCTTTTTTTTTTTTTGCATTTCAATCGCGTAGCAAAGGAGAGTAGACAAAAAGTCGATACTTTGTTATTCCTTCGACTGTTTACTCCCATTCTCACATTTTGCTTTTGGAATTACTGACAATACGAATGATGATAAGTTTTCCCGATGTTCTTTTTATTTTCGTTGACTTATTTTTTTATTTTCTTTTCTTAAACTCTCTATCAAAAATGTTTGAAGAGAGACTTTTTCAGGAAAATTTAATATTAAATCATTCAACTTGATTGTTATTTGATAATTTTTTATTTTAAAAAATTGTTATTATTCTGCACATTGGCATATTATGTTACCTTGCAACTGATTGATTTACTATCAATTTCTTGTTCAATTTCAAAATTGCACAATCTATCGTTAGATTAATACTAAATTTATAGATTCCACCAAATTAAAACGGGTTTTTGATTTCATTCTTAAGAATTGCGAGCATGTAAATATTGTTCCTCATTGATTTTTAACGACGCAATGTACCGAACATGTATATTTGCACTTATTTTACCCAATAGATTAATATTTTACCATTTCTATATGTTGAGAACATATATTTATGAAAAATTATTAAATTATCGGATTTCTTACCTGTATATCTAGTATGCATTGCAGAATAAGTGAAAAGTAATTGAAATATTTTTATCTTTGATGCATTGAATGATTCTCAATTCTCTTTTCTATTATTTATGTCAATCGATCATTTAACTTACCAAATAAACGAAGCAATAAAATTAATATTAATTATTTAATTTGTTAGATAAGAAAATAAAACATGGAATAATAACATCTATTGATTAAAAATAAAAATAAAAATTTCGTTTCATTCGGTCAAGAAATTATTATGTTCTGCATATACAGTATTTAAAATACGAGTAATATCTTGTTGACTATAAAAGTAGAAATAATTCCAAGAAACTATTTATTACTTTTAAATAAAAATTACAATAAATTTTATTTCATCAAAAAAAATTATTTAAAAAAAAAGTAACTTTTGACACAACACCTACAATTTTATAAATTTTAACAACTTCTTTTGCTAGTGAAAAAATATTTCAGCTTAAAATTAAAATAAACAGTATATTAAAAATATTTTAAATATAGAAGCAACGTAATTTCTTTCTAACAAGCTGATTATTATAATTAGAAAAATCGTTCAAAATTCGAAACCCCGTAAGAGAGTTTCACCCCGTGTACCAAAGAAAATACGCGACGCGTAACCGTTTTAAGTTTTCCTCAACCAGCAAGATAACAAGCTACCAGCCTGCATAAAAGTCGTCGTCGTCTGTTGCTCCGCTTCCGACCTGTCAAGTATCCCTCCGAGCATATTATTTAAGTTTCGCTTGGGTTGATCAAAACCCCTCCTTCTTTGCTTAATCCAACGCATAGATACAGCCAAGCGTATCCGAGTACTTAACTGTACCAACGAATGACTACTTTCTCTCTTTTTCCCTCTCTCTGTCTCTCTGTCTCTCTCTCTCTCTCTCTCTGTCGCTTTTTCTTTTTCCCCCTTTTGCTTATCGTTGTTTCTTCTTCTTCTTGGGCTTCGTCTTCGTCTCTCATTGGTACTGTATTGTTAACTTCAAGTTGTTAACGACATTTCGAGCCGAGTCCAGGATAGAAGTGAACAAGAAAACAGCGAGAGGAATCATCTTTCCTTCGACCTTCCTTTTGCCTTATACTATCTTCTGTACTTTATTCTTCGTTTCTCTCCGCGCTATCTCTCTTCCTCCTCGATTTCTTTCTTCTCAACTTAACCATCTTGCCGTCGTGTTATAACAGAGATCTTCTTCTGCTGTGTGTACTTCTCTTTATTTTGCAATTTCTTACTTTCTAAAATTACGAAAGGAAATAGTATTAACTTTGTGTTTTGTAAGTGCACAGACATAAATGTTCAAAAGTTACCCGAAACTTTATGAGATACATGTCATAACAAAGAAGAGAAGTGTAATTAATGAAATATTTTATTTGACATTCTTAGAGCGTTCTTTTATTTATTATTTTACTTCTAAAAAAAAAATATCTTTTGCTTTACTAGTTAAGACTTTAAGACTTTTCGTTAGTAATAATCTAAATTATTAACGCAATTGTAATTATAAATTAATTTATTTTGTCTTTGTTATGGAACAAACGATTTCTTTTAAATAACTTGAGGAAAAGAAAAAAATATTTAAAAAAATTTCTTAGAAGAAGAAATTTCTTTATACTTAATTAAGCAAAGAAAGCGATAAAAATTAAAAATTAATTTACTTTCAAAGACTAAATATTTTTATAAAATACATATTTTTCATATTTGTATAATAAAAAGCTCTTTTGACAAACAAGTACGAATGTATTTTGCTATTTGTACTTCTTACGCACTATTTTATTTATTCATATTTTAATCTACTTTTAATCGAATAAAAAGTTGATTATTTAAAAAGTTTATGCGCAAAACAAATTCAAATGCAAGCAAAGAAATACTCGTAAAGTAAAATTTATAGTAATTAATCATAAGATTTCGATAAAACAATAAAATATAAAAGTAATAAAGTTTTTACGTTCAGATACATAGATAAGATCGGTAACACAAGTAAAAGTTCGCACACTTGCGAATAAGTAGGTAAAACTATAAAATTGGTCATACATCTCCTCGAGCAAATGCAGAAAAGAAAAATTGTGAGATAAAATAGTGAGAAATACGTGAGTAAAAGTAAAGAAAAATAAGTTGAAAACCAAACGATTTTTAATATTGAGAGAGAAAAAAAGTTAGGGACTTATAGTGAGAAAAGATGAAAAGATAAACAAAGAAACAAAACACGTAGTAAAGAAGAAGGAGAAAGAGAGAGAGAGAGAGAGAGAGAGAGAGAGAGAGTGAGAGAGATAAGAACTAGCTGTTTTATGCAAGCGGTCTCGATGAAAATCCAATCAAGAAAAACTTGGTGTGCGTGCAAAACCAGGACAATCTAAGAGCTGAATAAAGAAAAAGTAAAGAGAAAGAGAGAGGGAGGGGGAGGGGGAGAAATAGAGAGATAGATTCCTGACGGAATTGGGCTGTCTGCGGGTGTCGTTGTAGTCTTCGGTTGGATAAGTATAGAAAATAAAAAAAGGTTGAAGAGGACGAGGATAGAAAAAGAGATTGAAATATATTCTTTGCCAGAGGCGGCGCGGTGCTGCGCCTCGAAACTGCACCACTCGGAAATTTCTCTATCCCCAGGTAAGGTTCCACTTTCTCTATTTCTATCTTTCTTTCTTTCTTTCTCTCTCTCTCTCTCTCTCTCTCTCTCTCTCTCTCTCTCTCTTTCTCTCTCTACTTCTACCTTTCTCTCCCTCTTTTCCACTGTCGATCGCTAGCGAACTTGCCAATAAGACGTACATGTCTGATGCCCGATAGCTGCAGCTGAGACGAACATGCGACAGGACCACGGAAATACTAAAGAGAAAGAGAGACTGGGAAAGAATAAGTAAAGAGGTTGAAGAAAAAAAGTGAAATTGAAAGGTATGCCGATGGTTCGATACAAGTGATGGATAGAAAAAACTTAAAAATAAGCGAGAAGAAGAAAGAGTGGGAGAAAGGTAGACGATAAAGAAAAATTAAAGAGAAAATTACACGGAAAAAAAGTTTATTTGAACAAAAAATTTAGATTCAAATGAGGAATTATGGTGAATTATTATAAGAATATTCAAAGAAAAAGAGAAAAAGACAAAATATTTCTTACGTTTTTAACTTGCTGTTAATTGTTATAAAGTCAAAGATTTTATGTGTTACTATTTTATTTAAGCATAAGTCACGTGTCAATTATTTATAGTGGAATAAAACAATTAAAATTAAAAAATAATTAAAAATTTGCTTATATTCTTACGACACAAAAAATTTTTTAATAACTTGCTGTAACTTTGAGTTTCTAATTTTTTTATTTTCCAATTAAAGATAAAGTTTCTGACTAACTACATAATATTACTATAATAGGTAAATCTCATATTCTTAAAAATTACATTTTTTAATTAATTCCAATTTAATTTTCAATTTATTTTCATGATTGTTCCCATTACTTAAATTTTACAAAAAGATTCAAAAATACATTTGTAAAACATTTTGTAAAAATCTATAGCTGAAAACATCATCTAGTTTTTCTAAATGAAATAGAGTTAAAAATATTTATAAAATTTAACATTTTTATCTACGTGCGTGTTATTTATTTTTTTTTTTATTTTGTTTTTTTTGTTTTTTTTTTTTTTCATTATTATACAATTTTATAAAAATTAATGGAATACTTTTAACAAAATATTTTCGTGTTTCGACGCGAAACAAACATATTTGTTAATATAAAAACCAAATTTTGTTATCTAGCGTACGAATAAAAATAATAAAGTCAACAAAGTATTATAAATAAAAAAAGGAAAAAGTTTGCGAAAGCGTAAAAAAAAGACAAAGATAAAGACCGCGAAAAAAAATAAAGGACAGCGAGAGAAAAGCTGCAAAGTTCGAGTGTCCTAATGAGAAAATTAGAGAAATCCGAGCAAAGAAGAAGAGGCAGAGAAAATGTGCAGAGAGAGAGAGAGAGAAAGAGAGAGAGAGAGAGAGAGAGAGAGAGAGAGAGTACGAAGGAAGTAGACAAAGAAACGTGGCTACCGTCGGAAGGAAAGTAGCTTCGAAAGCCAAATTAACGAGGTGTGCTTTCAAGTTTTGTACTTTGCACGGCTGCGTAAGAACGAACGAAAAAAAAAAAAAGAAAAAAAGAAAAGGAAAATAAAGAAAGAAAAATTTGTTCTCTCTTCCCACCAGTTCTCAGCGCACCGATGATCATGCAGATTTTTCTTTCCAACTTTACCCGCGCATGGAGAAGTAGACGCGGCGAGAAAACGGCCGCCTCTGAGAGAAAAAAGGAGATGGAGGAGAAAGATTGTATGGATTCCATAATGATAGACTTGAGAGAAAAGCACTGAAAGGAAACTATCACGAGAGCATTCGAAGAATACGCGATTCCTTCGACACTTTTCTTTTTTACTTTCTTCTTTCTTTAATTCTTTTCTCGTGCGCGCTTTACTTTAAGAAATCCATTTATCGTTTCTTTTTTTTTTGTTCTTTTTCGTTTCTTTTAAAAAAAGAAAAGACTATAAATAATAAATTGACTTTTTCTTGTACTTTTCTTGTACTAGATAATTACCTTGTAAAAAATGTAAACTACTTTTAAAAGAATTTTTATTTCACACAGTTGTAGAACTGAAGAATAACATGTGAAAATGAAAAAATAAAATATTCACAATGAAACGATCACAAAATATTAAATATAAATAAAAACAATAGCATGAATTTGGAAAAAAATAATTTATAAAATTAAATTTTTTCCTGTTAAATTACTTAATAATTTTAAATTTAAAAAATTTTTTCAAAGCCATTTATCTTGATGTTTCGTTAAAGGTTTTATTTATTCGCTAAAGCTCATTAAGAAAATGGATTTTCTATACAAAATTAAAACAAATTAATTGAAAAATTACATTTTAGATTATTAATATAAATAATGACACTATAAAAAAGAGGCATTCAACTAAAACTAATCAAAAACTAAAATAATAAAAATTTGCTTCTAAAAATAATAATAAACACAATCAAAAGTCATGTACTTGTAAAAAAAACTTTTTCCATCAATTACCTTTCTACACCTCTTCGTAACCAACATCTTGAATTTTATAAACTTGGCGGCCTAAGTTATCTCACGAAGAAATAAAACTTTGCATTTCTTATGCGGACCTAGAAACTTATACCGCACCACCAAAAAATTCCCACGAATTACTTGTATTTTACCAAAAAAATATTATAAAGTATATGCACAACGCAAAAATTTTGAGCTCATTTACTTTACGAATGGAAATAAACCGGCATATACAAACGGCGACACCCGAATGAAATTTTCGCTGCGTGGATTTCGGAAGATTTAATCCGCTAAAAAGACGCGCTGCAGACACTGTTGGTCTTGCATCGCAACCTCTAATTCTGGATAAACAGTAAGCTCGAACGCACACAGACGTAAGCATGCACATATACATATATATACACACACACACAAGCGCACACACTGACATGTGTACAGGTCCATGTACATCTATTAAGCGTACGCTTCATCGTATAAACCGAATAGAATATCTTAACCGTCATAACAAATACGCATATACGTACGCGTATGCGAATGTCTTCGTACGAATATACATATGGATTAGTCCAGATTGATGCAAAAAGCAAATACGCATGTTATTGCATAATGATAAGCGTGAAATTAGTCATTTTAATTTATAATATTTATTAAATATAATAACAATTTACTGTTGTATTACCAAATACATTATTAAATAATTGATGCGTAATTCGCAAGATCAAAATTAGATTACATAAATTTCACAAGGTGTTGAAGAATTTTAACGATTTAATTTGTTAAAATTACAATCGTTCGGCACCGTTAAGGATAAGAAGTCGAAAACGAAATATTAAAAATAATAAGATATTTGGGAAGATGAAAATTCTTAATTTATGACTTGCAGATTCAAGATTGACCTAAATACTTACCTTGATTAAAATAATATTCTTTGAAGTGAAATATTAAATAAGCTTCAGAGAAAATTTTCAATAAATATTTAACCTCTTGAAGCGTCACTATCATTTCTTTATTAATGAAAATAAAAGAAGTCAAGAGAGATACGAATTTACTTTGGAAATTCATGAAAAATTATAAACGGTCTACTTTAACAATTTGATTAACATTTTTTGTTATTTATTTATTTTTTTTTTTTTCTCTTCATTTAAATTCAGATAAAAGTAATTGCTTGTAATTGTGTTGAAATTAAACAAGAAAACGAGTATTCTTTTTATTAGTATTTTACAATTAGTGAAAGCAATTCGGTTTTAGCTAATGATTGTATTAGACTTTCTTGTAACTATAACATCATTACTCTAGTCATTCAAACAATCTGTCAATTTGATGTTTCGAAGTAATTAAAGATCTACATTTGAACGATATTAAAATTATTGAAAAATGGTTAAACTCAAAACTTTGGGATAATGATAATAATAAAAAAAAAGACCTTTAAATTTAAATAAAATTTAATATTAAATTATAAGCGAAACATTTTAAAGCAAATAAATTGAAGTAATTGATCAAGTTAACTAATTATTTGTACAGGTTCAACTAAGCCTAGATTATTCCGAACATGCAGAATAATTAGGCAATTAGTAAAGTACACAATATGATCATTGAAATAACTGTTTATACAATCACAGTGACCGCACAGTTTGTTCGTTTAGCTACTCTCGTTTCACACGAGATACTGGCAAATCCATTATTTACCGACACGATTACTTAAGTAAATAATTTTTCAAATTTTTCAGTTTAAGATATTTTTAATTTGCATTTATCGAAATACAATCTATTTGAATAATAAAAAGATTGAATTTAATAAAATTATATCGAATACTAAAATATTTTTAAATTTAATTTCCTGTTTCATCGTTTCTTAAGGTTTTACAAACTTTGCCGTAATTTCAGCGAAATCGCATTGTTCATTCAAGTAGCCAAAAGCGTTAAAAGCAACAAAGTTTGGGTTGCTTTTCTCCCCGCCAAGTTTTTTTCCACTGCGATAATGAATTCCGCAAACAAACAGCTCGGAACGAAATAAAAGAAAGAGGAAAGAGAGAGAGAGAGAGAGAGGAAGAGAGAAAGAAAATTCAAGAAATTAAAAGTAACTTATACATGCGAAAAGAAAGCGACGGGACAAAATAAATGTTCCTTCATCAGCAAGAGATAAAGATAGAAAGATTCTTTAAGAGTGAGAGAACGGTATAATAAAAGCTCACCCTCTTGGGCTCGCACTTACTCGCAGCTAATAAAACTTGGCAATTTTGCCTCCATCCTGTCACGCCATTGCCGAGAAACTAACAAACGAACAAACGATTGAGCAAAAAAAAAAAAAAAATAATGCAAAATCACCGAGGTATTTCGATTTTCTCAAACTCTACTCGATGATTACTTTTTTCTTTTATTTTTAGCTTTCTTCCCTTCAACTTTACATCACTCTCTCCCCTCTCTTTTTCTTTCTCTCTTGAAAACTTTCTCACAAAGCTGTACATAAAAATCACTCGGTGCGTGAGCCGCTCGCTTTACCGCTTATTGAAAAAAAAGTAGAAAAAACTTCCCATACACGGTTTCGAGACGTTAGGCTCGATTCGCGCGAGTTTTTTTTTTTTCTTTTTTTTTTCAATTTAGATAAAAAGTTTGGATGTCGAAAAAAAGACGTGCGAGGTTTGCCACTCGCATTATATAAACGCAGTCTACGCGTACGTGTATGTATTCATTAAAATCGAATGTCATACTATTCAAAAATGATTATACGTACAGGTGATGTAAGTCATTAACGATATAGTAACCTTCATAAGGAGAAGGTAATGATTTAGGAATCGCTAGTGAAGCCATACCATGTAATTTTAATGTGAAAGATTAAATTATTAGATTAAATTAAAGATTAGATTAAGTAAAAGTTCATGATCGATAACATAGCTTTAAAAAGATTGGCTCAAAGCTAAGATAAAATGAACGTCAAAATGAAATAAAATATCCGAGTAGATAGTTTTGAATCCAATACGTTCAAGAATAGATTTTATCATTGTATTTCATTAAAAACTTATTCAAAAGCTACTATTATCATAATTGTCCATCTTCGAAAAAGAAGAACGAATGCCCTGTTTAAAAGGTCTTGGCAATATACGCTTGTACTATGAATATGTATCTCAAATAAGAAAAAAAGTCACTTCATTAATGCGATGTAGCTTTTTTTATCACTTCTTCGCTCGCTTCATGTCAAAATAAAAGAGATCAAGAGAAAGAGAGAAAGAGAGAAAGAGAGAGAGAGACAAGAAGAAAAAATCCATTCGCTCGAAATCGTTGAGTAGAGAAGAAGTAGCAGGAGAAATAGAGGCTACGAAGAAAATCTCGGCTCAAGGTTCAATAGTAGTAGTAATGGCGGCAGTACCAGTGCATCGGTGAAGTAATCTCTCCTTCTCTTAGCTTTCTCCGCTTTTCCATATAGCCGTACAGCATCGACAAAGGATGAATTGTGTTTAGCGGACAGTGTAGCCAGTGGTAGTCGCGGGCCGTTGTTATATAGCCAGCGCAGTCGACCGCTCGTTTTTCTCTCTCTCTCTCTCTCTCTTTTTTTTTCTTTTTTCTTTTTTCGTGTCTTTTTCTTTGTGTATTTTTTTCTTTTGGTCCATTGTGTCATTGTTAAAGCGCGAAAGAGTCGAAGAAGCGAAGATGGAAAATTATTCGTTCGATGCGCCTCCTCCGATGAAGAAGGAAGAAAGATAATTCGTAAGAGAGAGTAAAAGAGAGAGAAAGAGAGAGAGAGAGAGTCAAATACCGTAATACATAAAAAGTTGGCGAGGTAAAAAATAAAGGAAAACTCGTGAGAAGAGCGAGTAAGTACGAGAGAAGGCGAGAGATACAGAAAGCTAAGCGAGAAAAGCAAGGAAATAACCGACAAACGAGAGAGAGAGAGAGAGAGAGAGAAGAAGTAAAAGAGAAATTGGTCGATAAATTCGTGTTTACGTTGTCAGACAGCACGGCGTTACCCTTCTTCCCTTCCTCCTTGAGAAAAACGATCTTCTCGTCTTCGAGCGTGCAGCTGTACTACACGCCTTCGAAACGACCTTACTCTCCTCCCTTCTCTACTTTCTTTTCTCGAGAAGAGAGTTTGCCCGTGTTTTCTCGGCAAGCTCTCTTCCTCTACCTCTCTCTCTCTCTCTCTCTCTCTCTCATTCTCTCTTTTTCGCTCTTGCTCTCTACGGTGCTTAATTTGTGCCGAACTTATGCGGAATGCACGGCCGACGTGACGGGAGTGAGGGAAAAGCCATTGAAAAGTTGTGAGCAGCTGCTTGATATTTCAAAAGAAGGTAAGCGCCTAAGTACTTCCAAAAAAAAAGCAGTCTGAGGTACAAAGTATATACCGACGATGATGGACGCTTTTTTTGAGTCACGATGACGCGTGTCTCGCGATAGGACGATTAGGAACTCATCAATGGCCTCGCTTGTCCTACTACCCTTTTAAGTCTAGTACTCAACTCATAGTAAACAGCATCTTGGCTAAGTTTTTCCCAATTACTTATAAATATATATATATAGAAGAGAAAAACCAGGTTTTCGGCTTAATGCTAACAAGAAAAGAAAAAAAATTTTTTAGAAGCTACGCTTGAACTTTCTGTGTGCTTTGCGTGTGCTCTATTTTCGCGTAAACGAGTTGATGGTGTACTCGCGAGAAAATAGTGAGAGAGAGAGAGAGAGAGAGAAAAAGAGAATATTAAGTTGAGGTAAACTACTTTGCTACTTATATTTTGTAACTTTGCGAAACTTTCTATAATGATGTGGTGAAATTCTTGTCTTACACGTTGCATTTCACTTTTTATATTAATATTACTCTTCAAATCATTCTTGTATAAAATTTAGATTGCCTTAATAGAAACATTATCTTAAATTGCATAAAATTTTAATAAAAAATTTAATAACAAACATTGCATAACAAATTTTTTAGTATATAACAACGAAAAAAAAATATTTTTTATAAATTATTTTCTTAATCACCAATGCTATTTACATATAAGAGGAATAGTCATTATATAATATGAATTGACAATAATTTTTTTTTTCGTAAAATCTAAATTCACAATGCAATTAAGATAATAATGTTTAATGTAAGTAAAGATTTTTAATTCTCCTTTCTACAGAATATTTTAAAAAGGTTTTTTAATAGTTTTTAATTACCTTTTCGCTTCGGAAATTAATATTGTTTTTAAAATAATTTTTTTTTTTTTTTTCTTTTTAATTTTGTTATTCAAATTAAATTTTCTATCAAAATAATAGAAACCAAGGTTGATATATCGAGAAATTCTGAAATCGTAATAGAATTTACTATACGACGTAGTAAATTCCATTATAAATATTTTCAACAAAAGTTACAATAAAAATGACATTACAACTGCAGGTAGACTATCGCTGTAGCTTCCACTCGTACCATGTAAAGGATACGGCAATAATGTACGCGTCTCCGGTCGGCTGAGAAAAGTCCCTACATTCGTTCGCGGATGTTGCTTCTTATATTCCCTTATGTCTCGCTTCCCTTTTGATCGGGGAAATGCGATAGTAAAGGGATCGCCACGTATCGGTGATTGTATAAACTCAATAATAAGATTATAATTCTGATATACACGTGTACTTGAGTTATTCTGTACGAATGTTACGTTAGCCATCTGCGTATTTGCGCTTCATTTTCGTTTATACGTCTATATTTTACATAAAAATTATGATGAAAATTCTTTAAATCTAAAGAACAAACTCTGCGAATCAATTTTTGCCATGATATATTAATTTCTTGAAGAGTTATAATGAAAATTAAAATGGTATTATGGTTAAAATTGTTTTAAATGAAATTAACTTTTTTTAAAAAATTTTAATATAATAATATAGTAATTATTAAAAAAATTATTGTAATAATTATTGTTTATACTTAGGTAATAGTTACATTCTTTGTAATAATTCATGCGTGATTCATAATAAAATTTACAATATCAAGTTTATACGATACTCTATTCGAAAAATTACAGTATCTTTATAGTAAAAATAACCATTTATATTGTACTAATTACATAAAATTTAATAATTTTGCTAAAAAAGTGACAGTATGTTTCTTGGCTACAATATTACCATTGTAAATTTTATAATAAAAATTTCTCCGCGATAAAAATGTATTTTATTAAAATTTTGTATAAACATTAATATTCAACTATAACTATTTAATCCAAATACAAAATTGCAGTATCAAAGTATAAAAAGTGCATTACATTAAAAGGTGCATCTTACATTTAGCATGCGAAGCACAAAGTTATAAAAAAAAAAAATGCAATTTAATTTACTTTTTAATATTAAAAAAAGCAAAGGAAGAAGAGGAAAAAGAAACTATAGCAACCACAAACTAAAAAAAAAAAAAAAACAAAAAAAACAAAACAAAAAAAACACGCGTCTTCTACATCATCGAAGAAAGGATAAGAAACATGAATATAAGAAAACGCGTCGCTGAAGAAGAAGACGCGAGAAGGATATATGCACACGTACTGTATTAAAACCGTGTCCGTCATCAATAATTGCATCATGCGCGTCATCAAAATCTCGTTCGGGTATACGTAAAATTAAATTAAATTATCTCAACGTCGACTGCTTACCTCTTTTTCTCTTGTATCCTATTGTAATTTCTAAGCATAATCTTTGCATTAAAGGTATTGTACATATTATCTTTATGCATGAAATCTGTAAATGAGTGATAAATTTATTTACTTTTTTTTTTCTTTTCTTTTATCAAAGATTTATTTAAATTCAAATTATTAATAACTTTATAATGGATTGTAAAATTTTCATCGTCGATAATATATGCAATTACTTTCCATTTCTTCTAGTCTTGATTGTTTAAAAAACAAAAAAAAAAAAAAAAAAAAAAAATTATTAAATAATTTTGGTCAATTTTGTGAAGCTATAAAAAAAAACTTATTAAAAATTTATTATTTTACAAATTTATTCTTCAAATAATCATTTTAACGTGAAAAAAAAAAATTACCTCTTTTGATGATAACACGTACGCATGATAAGTTTAAATGTACTCATAATTAAATAATACCAACCGAACCTGTAACATTACGAATCACACAAAGAGTCAAAAGAACTTTAATCGTTCATACTTGCTCTCGCTCGCACCCGATAAGCAAAGTTTCGTTAATGGGCAACAATCGCAGTTAGACGGCAAAACGTGACCGGCCTCCAAGAAGCAATCGCACGTTGCGCTGTAAACTCGTGTAAAGACGCGTGTCAAGGATCTCATCGCGTTGCGACGCTCTCCTCGAATACTTCCTTCCATTAACTTGTTTTACCTTCTCCTACTTTAACAATTCTACTCTTCCGTTTTCCTTCTTCAATTTCTTCCCTTTAGCTCTCTTTATACGAGCACTCGGCGCACTTGGCTCAAGGATTTATTTCGTCGGGAGGATGCCCGAATGAACGAGAGAATGAGAGATAGAGAGAGAGAGAGAGAGAGAGAGAGATCATCGCCTCACGTTGCGCATAATTGCAGCGCCTCCGGCAAATATCAAAACGTAAAAAAAAAGAATACGAAACTCGCGCAGAACATCAATTTTGACAGCGCGCTATTTACCACACTGATAATAATAATCCTTGATGATAAGTAAAAAGAGAAAACAGGAAAAGGAAATTTGAAAAAAAGAGTTGGAAAGTGAAAATTATCAGTTGATGATGATTGATCGTTTGATTATCCGATATTTATTTGTTAAATGTATCCGAGCCGATTAATTATTTTATTTTGATGGTTAAATTGTCAGATATTATACTGATAATTTTTATTTTTATGTAAATAAAAATGAATACCATAAAATATATATGTGTATTTTATTTCGGAAAAACTTTCGTGTTTTGCAAGATTAATAGATGTAAAGACAACGATTTAATACGAAAACTACTACTTAGATTAATCTCTCAAAATTGTATTATTGTATAATTATATACTACATTTCGAATCATAAAATAACATTCAATACGAATGAAACATCTTAAAACTTTATAAAATAATTATTGGAGATATCGGCAACTTTAACAAAACAAGAAGTAACGAAATACTATGATGGATAAATCTCTCGTTCTCGACACACCGCTTAAAATTAAGCGGAAACACAGATTACAAAGTATTCGTTAACGTTATAAAAATCTTCCTACCAAGAGGGATAAAACTCAGCAGTCCTGAAAATCGACGAGTTTTCTTTTTTTTTTTTTTAACATTCTTTTTTATCCTTGGCAACGTTCTCTTCTCCCTCTATGACTTTCTCTCGCAACCAAGCGGAACCTAAAAAGGGACGAAGATGATGGGATCGACTCGACGTCGGTTACATGCCGGAAGCGGAAAGAAGGGTTGGCAGCTTATATACGTACGTTTGTATGTGTGTGGTATACATGTAATAGAGGGATCGCCAAATACTCGGCCGCGAGTAACGGAAAAGTCGTCGGTTCAAATCGTCGTTTAAACGCGGGAAAAAAGTGAGAAGAAGCGCTGGAAGCCAGGAAGAGGCAAAGTTGATCCAGCGTAACGAGATGCCCTTCGTCTCCGTTGAGTAATAGCCTAGGCGAACGCAACGAATTAAGAGGGATAACTTGCCGGGAAGCGAGAAAGAGACGAAACGATATCTTGGAAGAATTTCGTTGAGGATATATAGATATATATATATATATATATATATATATATATATATATATATATTGTTCTCGCTTCGAGAAACGCTTTTCGTATATATCGGAGATTTTCATACATTTATGACGGAGATGCGGTTTTTTCCCGTCCGATAAACACAATTTCGTCAAGGATTTAAACTCTAGATACGTACAATATATTGGTTATATGAAAAAAATATATATAAAAATATATATATATAGGTATTTTGGTGCACACAATCAAATATATTATTCAAGCGAGTTATTGCGCGATAAAAAAGTGTATTTTTAATCTAAGAATACTGAAATAATTCTACTAACAATATCAATTTATTGCATAGTTTATTGCAAAGTTAAAAGTTCAATTCAATTTATTTATATTTTTAATATTTTTGAATAGCATGAAAATATAAATATGTAATGGAGATTATTATTTAATCAAGACTATTATTGAATAAATGCTTTAACAAAATTTATTTGTTATTATCATGTTTGGCGCACGAAATCAACTAGATTAGCCAAGTTATTTCAGTTAATCACAGCCCTATTTACGTATGAAAACCAAAAATATTTTCTTTCCAGCTCCATTGTATACAGTAAATTGTGACTATACGGTTGCGTTAATTCACGTATTGTTGTCGCAATTATAGAGCGTTTTGTCTCGATAATTGCACGCATCCCTCTGTTGAGTAAATTTTGTAATACACGATCTATGCATCAATGTGTTTACAACAAAAATATTTTATGCACGGAAACATTGTTTTTCTAACGCAGAATAACATTTTTTTAATTATTTGATATAAATGATTGTTGCAGCGTTGAGTTTCACGTGTTTGGTAATAATTTAAATACAAGTATACATTCAAAGTCCTCATTAGTGATTTTTTTGATTCATAAAATAAAGCATCGAGCTGAGAAAATATTTATATTTCTCACAATTGGTATGCAGACTAATGATTCAATAAACAAAATTCACTTAACTATCGAGTAACTATGATGTCAAAATATTTTAAACAAAATAATAATAAATAAAAACAAAAGATAAAATAAATAAAACGACAATGTAGATAACAAGTAGAGATACGATAAAATAGTTTGTAGGATTCTAGAAGGGAAACCAAATGTGAAAACATTGCAAAATGAATCTGGAAAAAGGTATCAAGATAATATTGAAGTAGGTTTAAAAAGGAATAGGATGTGATCAGTTGCCATTAAAAAAAAAAAAAAAAAAAAAAAAAAAAACGCGCCTTAATCGGCAAAAAATATCGTACTAACGCTATTATTAACTTAAAAGTAATAGTAAAAACGGTTATATTAAAAAGAGTAAAAAATATGTTAATTTTTTTTAGCATAATTAGGGACATGCAATGAATTTCATGCATCAAAATTTATAAAAATTTTCTACACCATTAGCGTAGCTTGTATGATTCTTAAAAACGCAATATCTATGAATTCATATTTTACATATTTCATTATAAAAAAAATATATTTTACGAGTAATATACGTTTATTTCAATATTATTAATTTCAAATTTATACTTACATGTCTAATTTAAATATAAATTTAAGAATTCCAATATTAAAGAAAACAATGTTTCATTATGAAATTAAAAAAAAAAAAAAAAAAAAGTTATGTTTATTAAAATTCGTGTGATTGCTTTTTGTTTTGAACACGTCAATGGATATCCTCGGTACAATTTTTTGTTTTTAATCATGACTATGCATACGAAATGTAAAGGAAAATCACTCAAATGAAATGAAAAATTTTCATTCGCTAGATTATTGGATAGATTTTTCGTGAAATTCGAATCGGAGACATTTTCTCGCAAGTCAAGAAAGAAAGAAAGTAATCTTCGCTCGTGCGGAATAACACCGATGACAAAAGCGAGACGGAATACGAGACAAATGCCGTGTAAAAGAAGGAATCGTGTATATAAGAAAAGTATATAAAAGTTAAATGGAGAGTAGACAAAAACTAAAGACGGAAACAAACGGAGAGAAATAGAGGGAGAGAAAGGGGAGGGTAAAAAAAGTTGAGGAAAAAGACAACTGCATCCAAAGTAGAGGAGGATAACGAAAACGATTCACCGGCAAACGACGCAGCGTACATATACCTCTGACGAAGCAGGCCAGAAAATGAGCGCAAGGATGATAATAGGGGGTGAAAACCTGAGAGAAAGATAGATCGAGAGAGAGAGAGAGAGAGAGAGAGAGAGAGAGAGAGATAAAAAAAAAAGAACGTAAAGGAAAAAACAGTGCGCGCGAGCCTGAAGCGTTGGACACGGGCCAGTCGTCGTGTTTTAAGATATTGCTTTTTGGCTGCTGCAACGTAAACGTCGACGTGCAAAACGAAGGTACAGCGCTAACGTATAGCATGGCTAAAGTAAGCTTAAAGAAAATACGAGAAAGAGAAAAAGTATAGACACGACTGTCCTGTGCATAGACAACATTATGCGTTTCAAATATTCCAAACAAGACAGCTCTTTCAATTTCTTCAAATCTATTTATTTACTCGCTCCTTCTCTCTCTCTCTCTCTCTCTCTCTCTCACTCACTCCCTCTCCATCTTGTCTTTTGTGTCCTGTCCCGTTTTTCTTTAAATGATTTTTGATTTTTTTTTCTTGCTAACAAACAACAATAAGAGGTAATTGATTTTTTTTGTTCTTTTATTTGAAAAAAGTCATTAGTCCTCGTCGGTACACTTCAAAGCCGTTCTACTTATTTGATCTAACAAATGACTTTATTATTTCATCAATTTCGCAACTTTTTCTCGTTTCTTATGTCAATGCTGAATAATAGTCAAATAAATAAGTGCATCAAGTCAAATAATTAATAATTTTAAAAAATCTATAATTTTTAAAAGATACCGAGCTACGATAACTATTCAAAATTCAATAAAAGTAATATTAGTACAGTATATATCGGAAAGAAAAGAATTTAAAACGAAAGAGAAAAATAAAAGTTTTGATAAAAAATCTGATGAATCGAACAAGTTCAGAGCGGAGAAGAGAATAAAAAATAAGTTCGACAAAAAAGGGAAAGAAGGCTAAAAAGTTCTTGGCATTTGTATTGCGGTCTATTTTACTAGGCCAGTGTGTTTACCAAGCCAACACTATAGACGAAAACGAATACGTCGTGATGTAACGATGCAAGATTCTCTCTCTTTCTCTCTCTCTCTCTCTCTCTCTCTCTCTCTCTCTCTCTCATTCTTTCTGTTCTCGCCATGATGTTGTTTGCTGCTTTAGCGGTTAGGGAAATGTTAAGCTCGTAACGAATTATCTTTAAATTTTTCTCGATTTATATTTTTTGGGTTGGTTATTATTTTTCTGTTTGAAATAAAAGTTAATTATTTTTATAAATTTATGATACTCGTTTAATATTTGATACTAACATCGATAATTATCATAAAATTTTTAAGAAGTTTATTTATTTTACGTTAAATTTAATTTAAACATCGTTGAATTATTACTTCGGTCATTTGATATTCAACTTGTTAAAATGTTATTTAAAATTTAAAGTAAATTAATTCATAATTTTATGCTACCGAAAATCGAATAAAATTATACAATTTGTATTAAATTAAAATAAATTAAATAATTTTTTCATTTTCATTAATTATTTTTAGTACTAAATTTTTTTTTTATTTAGTCAATTTTAAAAAATTTTTTTACAATCATTATTATATAAAAACAATATTAAAGTTAAAGATCTTAATAACAATTCCCTTAAGACAATTCTCTAAGTTAACTTAAATTTATAAATAAGCCTTTATAGAATTAACTACTTTTATTTACTTATTAAATTATCAGGTACTTTATCTTGATTATCATTATTTTCGATGAACCTCGCAGGTAAAAGAGAGCTTCTCAGCGAGTTCATTTTTTGGATAAATTCTTCGTCACTCTTTTTTTGCGAGACGAGAGAGTTACATCTCTTCTCTCTATCTCTCTCTCTCACACACACACACACACACTTTAATAGTTTCACGCTTGGGCAAATGCGATCTTTTTAGTCGTTACAACATTCATGAAATTTAAAGTTCGAAACAATGTTAATCGAATGCTTTTTCCACTTTATAGGATCAAGAGAAAATATTACAATACTACGATTTTATTATTACGTAGATTTGTCAGAGGTACTCTTATTTATTAATTAATTCGAACGACTTATAAAATAATAAAGTACACTGCAAAATTTATTACCTTTATTATCATTATTCTGGGGATTGCGCAGAGAGAAAATAAGTCATTCAAATTATAAAAATTTTACGTTCAATCTTTTATATGATGAAATCTCATAGCAATTTTCATTTAAGTATTAAGAACAAAAACATGCATTTATTCTATTTATAGCGACTTTTATAAATTTATGCTTCTTACATTTAAATCCTTTGGTTTATAATATTTTATTTATCTCTTCGATAAAAAACTTGCTTATTCAAAATTAAAAAAGAAAATGTAAAATGCTTTGCATTTTTAATAATTCTACTTTGAAATAAATATTAAAAAGCCATTCATAAACAGTTAGCGAGCATAAAAATATTTTAAAAGGCGAAATAAAAGCCGTGGGAAAATGCGTTTCTTTGAATTTAACGAGAAGATCATATTCAGTAATGAGGCAAAATGTCTGAGTTAATGCTGAATCTAATATAGCAGAATAACGACGGATTTAGAGGCCACGGTAAGCTCCAGATTAAGATGCCTCTGCTTACATTATGCCAGACAGTCACGGTCCACAAATTACAGAGGACTATCCTATATCCATCTACGGTAGATCTTGCTCCCATGATCTTTGCCTTAAGACAAATATACCTTAAAATTTTCATGCCTCTTTTAATGCCAACAAATTGCTTTGTTGCGAATGTTGAAAAAAATGTTGTCGATATTGATGATAAAACGGTTTCAGCAAATCGGTATCGTGTTTGATGATTTTTAAAATTAATCGTCGAATTAATTTATATTTTTTATTGAATTACGTTGAATATTTAACTGAAATATTTAAAAAATTAATTAAATTTAACAATGAAATGTAAAAATAAAACAATTTATGTTCAATAATTCAATAAAAAAGTAACTATTTATCGATAATTTAACATAGAAAAATCTTGCATCATGACATATGCGGGATACGTGTAACAATATATCCTAGCGTTGGAAAAATATTTCATACCAAACGAGCGGCTTTCGTTTTAATAAAACTTCCCGATCTATTTTATAAAATATATCCGTAAGCTTATTTTTCATTTTTCATCCTCCATTTCAACATTCAACGCCGTTCGAGGTATTCAATAAAAGCACGAATCCTCGATCGAAATCGCGTCTTATACAGAGTGCATACATATCTTAGCAAGCAGCCAGAGAGTTAAGTTAAGTCGCACATATAGGATATGGGACAGTTAGGTGAGCCATCGAAGACGATAAACAGCTCGCGGGCTCGATGCGATTACGCGACTCGCGTGCAACCCTACCTCTCGGCCGCAACGTCTTGCGGACAACTGAACTCGCCGACTATACTCTCTCTCTCTCTCTCTCTCTCTCTCCTTCACTTCTCCTCCTTCTCGGTGTATTGTGCGTATTGAATCGAGGTGGTGGGACCCCCTCCCCCTCGCCCTCTCGTGGCACATCGGCAACGTTGCAACGCAACGGACAGTCGCTAATCAGGATCAGGCCCGCACGCTCTCTCCTCTTCGCCCCCTTTCCCCGCCACCCTACTCGCGTCCATTCATTCTCGTCGTCTCTGTCGCTCTTGTGTAAGGACTATCTCTCTATCCCTTGTCCTCCCGGTACCTCAATGGTTATCTTCTCCGAAACCATTGAAGCTGGCATAATGACGTCCGTCGCTCGCTCTTGTATAAGTGTCCTCGTGCGTCGTCTTCGTGGAATCTCTCTGTATGGCGAGTGCTTCAAGCCTTCGTATATACGCGTGGATCGAGAGCGTGGATAAGTAAGTGCGTACTATGGAGCGCGTGGAAGAAATTTCGTTGAATGAATGTGAATATTATTACTAATTTAAGTTGATGAATATGAATTGTTTAATTTTATCGAAATTAATAAAATGAAAAGGTTATACTAAAAAGTAAAGCCAGTATTCTTGTAGAGGAGATGTTAATAAATATTGTGTATCCAATTGTCTATATTACGTTAAAATAATCAAGTGGAATACTTTAAATTTATTTAATAAAACCTTGATAAATACATTACAACAATTGAATTTTAGAATTTAGATTAAGTTGTCGATGAATATTATCAAGACTGATTAATTATTGTTTTACTATCAATTTGATCAAATTATTATTTTTAGCTACCCTAAAAATTTTTTAATAGAATCGTAAAATATTTTTTCGTTAAATTAAATATTATTTCTAGCAATAAATTATAGTTTTTTTTACTCTTTCCATGTGTTGGCATAAATATGAAAAAAAAAAAAAAAAAAAAAAAAAATTTACCGCTACGATTTTAGGATCAGACGATATACGCTTCTCTCTTTCTTTCACTCTTTGTACCTTCTTCGGTTCAATATTCGCAATAAGATTTGATAAAGTGGTGCGCTTGCGAGGCGTTTATCTTCAAAATTTTTTTTCTCGAGACCTAACCACCACGAAACGAGTGAAGTCGCGAACGGATGAACGATCTCTAACTTGCGTGAAAATTCTTTTTTTCTTATTATTATTTTTCGTTTTATCTCTTTCACGTACTTATCGTTGACTGAACTCTGTATAAAAAATTTAGAATATTTTTACGCTCGTAAAGTAAAGAATGTAATTATACCTATAGTGTAATATATTACTTTTGATTTACATTTATTTATTAATGTAACAAAAATATTAAAAAATTATTTAAATAACTAATAACGGAGATAGTGTTTATTTTTTGAAAGTATAATTTCTATGATTTCAGGGAGCAAAAAAAAAAAAAAAAAATATATAAATAAACGAAGTTTTATTTATTTACATTGTACCGAATCGCGCCATAAAATTTATTATTTTATTAATTCTTTGAGGCGGTATTAAAAGTGTCCCGCCTTTTTTGATCGGTGGGCTTATTTGAGTCCTAACCTAAATAAGACAAGACTTAATTGAATTAATTTATTTTTATTTTTCATGTTTACCATTATAACATTCATTTATTAATAAAAATAAATCAAGTTCATTCAATTTAAAAAGAAATAAAATTGCCGCCCAACATGAGTCTATTTATTATCTAAAATTCCGTTTCTTAAAGGATTAATGCAAAATATTTGTTCAATTTGCTCTATTATATGTCCCCTCGTAAAAATAATAATGAATTTTTTAAAATTCAATTAATGCGAAATTAAATTGCTTTTAAATTTAAAAATACCAACGGAAAAGAAAGTTAAACGTATTTACGCAGCGCAACAAAATTTTCAGTTCAAACTAAAAGTTTAAAAAGTAATTCTTTGTTATAGCGGGAATGCCGATGAAAAGCAAAATCTAGAAACTGCGAAATTATGTTGGTCAGAAAACGTCGGTGACAATCGTTGCGAACGCTTAAACTGAAAAACAAAATAAACTTGAAATTTAAACATTGCTCACGGCGTTATAACGATACTTTGTCCAAAATAGAAAAAAAAACGAGCCAAAATTATACAACAGTTTTCGTAATCGTTTTATCCTTCAGAATTTCTTTATCGGTCTATCGCGCACCATCGTGTCAACGATAATCATCGAACTTGAAAAAAATCAACGATTCAAACCGTCAGCTTATCGTTTTTTATCACGGCTCTCACAGCGGCAAAGCGATCTCTCTTACTCCGCCCGCCAAAGCGAAACTATTACGTTGTACGCGCACACATGGTTTAATTAATCGCGCTTGTAGGTAAGCATATATATATATATGCATCTGTGCGCTCGCGCGTCGCGTAAGCTTGCGTGTATACGTGTGCATGTCTTGAGAGCTTTGGGGATGGGATCGATTATCTTTCGGGGAAATGGAGTGATTACACGTTTCCACGCCCACGGTACAGCTTCTAATATACGTGATGTAACCGAAACGATCTCGTATTAACGCCTCTCTCTTCCTCCTCCTCCCCCCCTCGCCTCCCTCATCCTCGCGAGTATAACACGACAGTCTCGGGTACATCAGCGTTAACGCTTTACGCGCGCAAGATTGTCGTACACACTCTGCCCCGTGTTTGCCTCCAGGGCTCGTTCTCTCTTGTGTGTACGTGTGTGCAAAATAATCTCGGTGCGGTTAATGTCGTCTTGGAATGTGATTTAAGCTCGCGCATAAAGGCTCCGCGCGATTCCGATGCCGTTCGTGTATATGCACGGTCGTCGAGGCACGAGTTTGAGAGCGCGTTACGAGTGCGAGTTGAGTATGTACTTTGTGATTTAACGTTTTGATTTTTCTTTAATATTATAATTATTCGTTGGATTTCAAGCGGATAATTTACGATAAGATGATAATTAAACGAGTTCGAACCTCTTTAAATATTTCATCGTGTTTGTTGATGGAAGAAAATTTCTATAACGTTTTTAATGCAAAAAGTATATCGTTGTTTACTTGTTTCAAAATTGATGAATTTTGTAGAACACTACAAAGTTAATATCAATCAATGTCAGCATGCGCGAAATTTATATGAAAATACTCAACTATGGAACTGTACAATTACTAAAGAAGTTATGCATTTTAAAACTTCGTTATACAATTTGTTACACAACTCACAATTAACGGGCAAATTTGTTTGTGATTGAAATTTCATGCGAGTTAATGATTTTGCAATAATAGCACAACAATTATAAAAAAACATCAAACGGTTTAATATTTTTCAAAAGAAGCTCAAGCGTAACAAATTTAAGATTAAGAAAATTTGCATGGACTTATTAAACCAATGAATTTAATTTACTATTACGCGCGATGAAAAATTTTCCCGCGTCAAAACAATAACCGAGCTCGGGTAAAGAAAATACGAAGAGAAATATAAAAAAAAAGAGAGAGAGAGAGAGTAAGGGACAATTCAACTACAGACTAGAACAAGATTGTCGCAGACACACGTCTCGAAAGAAGAAGGGCGAGAGAGTAAAATATAAGTCTGCTTTTTCTCTGTGTGCGCGTTACGTCCGTGAAATCTCGCTCCAACTCTTCGCGGCGTCTCGCGCTTTTCTCGTACTTCTCGCAAGCGAGGATGAAGAAGACGAAGAAAAAGAAGAACTTGTTATTTAGTCGGTGTCATGGAGGGTTTGCGCTTGCGGTGAATCTCCCGAGCCGTAGCTTCATTAAAGCCCACTCGACTAAGCGCGGCCCCGAGTCGTCGCGAGCGCGTGCACTCTGGGTTTAAAGGAAGGAAAAGGCAAAAAGGCTCGGGCGGTACCTAACGTACCTCACGCGGCTTGCTCTTGCTGTGCTGGCCCGAGCGGCCCTTTCTTTCTTTGTCGTTATTTAGCTCTTTGCCTCGTTCTCTCTTATATGCGATGGTATTTCGTCGCGCTTGTGTGTATATACACACGAGCGCGCGCGGCTACTTTTACCTGCAAAGACGAGCGGGGACTGCGTTGTTTGGGAAAGTATGAGGGAAAGGACGGAGTTATGAAAATCTAAGCGACTATTTGGAAGGTGAGAAATTTTACGATTTATTATCATTATTTATTTATTTTATTATTATTCTTTTTTTTTTTTTTTTTTTTTTTTTTTTTAAGCGATATCACGTTTTTTGACACGTTTATTAACATGTTGTTCAACATTTTTTTTTAATTTTCATTGATAAAAAAGTGTATAAATTTTAAGTATAGATTTGAATGTATTAGAAGACAATAAATAAATAAATTTGGAGGTAGAAATGAGGTAGACGAAAAAAGTAGTAGATGTAAAGCATTGCAAGTATTTACTAAGTAAGTTTGGTAATAGGGCAGAAGTTATCCGGCGGTGACGAGAGACAGCGAATCAAAAACTATTTAGTAAATTAAAAAATAAAGTTGTTACGATACGCTTTTGTGAAAAGTAATACTCTAAGATATTTTTTCACCAAAATAGAATCAATATTTTAAACAATTATTATTGCTCGATTTCAAATACTCCAAAAATTTTTTCAAATTTCTTTTTTATCAATTTAACATATTCTTAATTATCGATAATTTTCCTTATTTTTCATAATTTCTCCCAATCTCCATTATCGAAAATAATTTTTCCATTATATTTAACGCCTTCGACTGTTTTGACAAAATCTATAATACGTTGTTCCGAACAATCGATACGGTTCTCCATGAATATTGCATCGAGTTATTACAAACGCATCAATATTTTATGTTGTCGCCGAATTGATTCAGCTAACGATAATTGGGATCATTACGAAATCGTGACCATGCACCATACTTCCTCTTCATAAAGAGCGTTTGTGTTTCTCTGCTTTACAATATTTTCCTACAATGCTGATAATTTATCCTCTCCAAAAAAAAAATGAAAACCTTTTATTCATCACGTTGAGTTTTCGTACCAAGTTTGTACTTTTATTTTAATGAAAGAATAAAAGAAAACTTGATATTTAAAAAGAAAAAATTGAATCTTAAATTTTATTTCTTTAGGAATATTTATCGTCGATTGTTTATAAATAATACATTTTATACTTTGTGCTGAATTAATGTCGAGAAAAAAAGAAAAAGGCAATGAATTTAGAATAAATTTTATTAAATTTACCAATGGCAAACGATTTTTATGACAACAAAGCCTTTACTTTTAATTTCGTGGATTCTGTTGTATTTTAAACATTTAACAATTGTATATCTTTTAACTTAAAACAACGTAAAAATGTTGCTCTCATTTATTATACATTATTATACAACTTTGATACGATAAAAGTTCAAGGAAAAAAAAAAAAGCGCCGTAAACGGTAATTATAATGAACTCCGGAGGTGATAAAAATATGACGTCAGAGGGATGCCCTCAGAAAAAATAAAGACGAAGCCATGAATCGCATCGCGTAGGTTGTAAACTACGGCGATTATGGCGCTTAGCGGTGATTTCTTTTTTTTTTTCTTTTGTTTTTTATCGCTATGCATCGCTTTAACGCGTTTACATTATTAGTCGCTCTCTCTCTCTCTCTCTCTTTCTCTCTCGCTTTCTCACACACACACTCGCGGTTTACGCGCTGAATCGCGCTGAAGTTATAACGATACATTATGGAGGATTAGTTCTATAAAAGCGACGAAATTGCTGATGAATTAATAAAGAAATAATTTTGTAACGTGTGTATATATACGAATATAATGTATTGTAACGGCCTTAAGAACAAATCGTCCTCGTTATTCCATTTTTAATTCGCTTTTCGCGGGATTATTGAAACATTAAATGTGTACTGCATTGTTTCACCGACCGTAAAATGCCGATTTTTAATGTTATTAATATAAATAACGTAAAAAGAAAAAGAAATACTGGCATAGTCTCGTTAAAAAGTAACGGATATGTGCTTTCTATTTTTTATTTCTGAAATAATAATTTATAATTAATCATCGATAAATTATTTCCTTGAATAAAACATGGGCATCTATTTTTATTATTAAACAGAGACACTGTAATTATTGGAATTCTTTTACGTATTAATTGATGCCTTTAACATTTTTTTTTTTTTTTTTCAAATAGACGTAAATTATCGACGTTCAAACTTTTGTATTAATTGACTTTTTCTTGATATTTATAACCACTAAAAAAAAAACACACACACACACACACAAATGAAATGTAACAATCGTTAAGTACAGCATCTTGTGTAAAACTTTGTTACACGTGTTGTTATAATTTTAAATCTATCGAATTTTTTTTCTTCGTTAATAAAACTATTTTTATGATCGATAAATAAATTTAAGAATACAAATTATTGAAAATTTAAGTAATTATTAACTTTTAAATAACAAACTACATCGTTGAATTTACAATTACTTTATTTTGCAATGAGATTTTGAATTTAAATTATTAAAATAGAGAAATAATTATTCGAACTACTCTGGCGGCATAATTCAATTGAATCGTCCAAATTCGCGAACCATCGCTAATGAAATTTCCGTATTTCATAAGGTAGCGAATGTTACATAAGTGTTTTCGTCATGAACGGCAAACCTTACGAGTTACGCAGCTCTTAGTCTTATGTGGTAAGAACTTCGTAGCTCTTGGATACTACAAACAACCGATAAGAGATTCGTAGTTGATTTCCTTACCCTTACAAGATTTAATAAAAAAAAATGGTATTGAAATAATTGTTTAAATTTAAATTTAAACGATTATAAATTAAATTAAAAATCAATCAAGAGCCTTTAGTTTACACTTTTGTTATAAATGTATATTGTGTCAAAAGATTTATCGATTGTTTATCAAATTTGTTTGACAATTTTTAATCAATCAATTAACAAATTTTCATTGAATTCTTCATAATTTCCTTACATTTATCATTAAATAAACAAAGATCGAGAATTATTCAAAAAAGTTTGAGCATTTTTCGAAGCCAAAACAAAGCCGATGCTCGGTACTTTCTAACTCATAAACCTTTAGAACACAGAGAGAAAGAGAATACGAGAAAGCGAGAGAAAGAGACAAATAACACACAATTCATCGTGCAAAATTTTCGCGCGAGCGACACTCTTATAGGGGTAAGGCCGAGAATAATAAAATTGCCACTCGTGAATTACGTACGAACGAGACAAAAGCCGTCGTAATTCTCACCTTACTGCGTGAGCTCGTGAAATCGTTGCCTGCGTATATAGGCCGTACAATGAAACAGCGCGCCAACGAGCGCAAAGACGCGCTTATCATTTTTTTTTCTGCTCTTCTTTTCTTATTCACTTTACGAAAATTTCGTTCCTCTGTTTCTACTCGTCCCTCTTGCTCTTATTTATTCTCGAGTTAAGTCACTTTTTAAACGAATGGAATTTATGTGATCGTTTTCCTTAAAGTAAAATTTTTTAATATTTAATTATTTAACTATTGTAAACAAAAAATATTTTTGAAAAAATTATCCGTCCTTAATATTTGTGTTTTAATTAGCTTCATGAAAATTTATTTTCGAGAAAAATATTGCCATTAAAGACGTAAAGAAAAATGTAAAAGTAATGTCTGACTACACGTAGAGCTTGTTCACTTACAACTGAATACATGAGTTTTTAAGATACTTTTTAGATTTTAAAGTATATACGTATATTATATTTTTATATTTTATCGATATTTTAAATAATTTGAATATTAAATCTTCAAAAAATTAAATTTTCACACGATTAACTTATTGTACTTGTATTCATAAAGTTTATTTTAGCACTTCTTCGTTGATTTTTGAAAAATTATTTATTTTAATTTTGAAAAATTAAACAATTTTAAATAAAATAACAAAAAGTTTTTACTTATTTTTATATTTTTAATTAAAATTTATCAATTTATAAATTTTTATAAATCTAATCAATGAAAATAAAAAATTTAAAAATGTATTGATGTTACTGTTTTTTTTTTCCAAATTTCAATCCAATAAAATTTTGATACTTTAAAAAAAAAAAAATTTACCTTTTCTCATTCAATTGTTACAACAAAACTTCATCTACCTCCTTTCGTGTTATCAAAGTCATAAAGACACCTCGAACAGTGTTCGACTGCGATGCAACAAGTCTTATCCAAGATTACTCGAGGATTCTTCTACAAATACTCTCGAAAACTTCGAAGAAAATGTGCATTGCTGGAAAATGAAAAAATGTAACCAGCGAGGAAAACAAAAGGATAAAAAGAATAAAGAGAAAGAAGAGAGAATAAAAAAAAAGAGAAAGAGAGAGAAAGAGAAAGCAAGAAGGAAAAAAAAACCGAGTACTTTGAATAAGAAAGTTAAAGTTAAGAACACGGTTGTGCCAAATAGCCAACTGACTATCAACATTTTCAATTAAGCCCGCACAGTACTGTCAATTGAATTAAGAACTGATGCAATAATTGAACGATAATTTAATCGAAACTTTGAAGTTCCTCCGTTATATAATGCACGATAATATAATCTGTAGGCAAGACAAGCACCTTGTAGACGTTAAAGGTAATGATTACGCGCGAATGAATTTATTTCATAAAGATAAATTGTTATTGTGTGTAATTAAAATCATCTTGACTTAGTTTTTCAAATTTTCTATGCCTATTTTATAGAAATGAATCAGTTTTTCATACCTCACAGCGTGTCTTACAATGAACACAATTGTACTGAGAAAAATTAAATTAATCAATTTAAAACAATTTTTAAACATTTTTTAAACAAATGCAAAAAAAAATATGATAATTATAATAATGAGGAGAAACATATTTGGAATAAATACTCATTCACAAGTACTTTACAAAATGTTATATTTAATCATCCGTAAATTGGTTACGTTTCATTTAAAATGCACAAGATTTAAATTTAGTAATGATATTCAATTATGTAATAATTAAGTAATATGTAGATATGAAATATGTAATTATGCAATTATAACGAAAATTAATTCGTAATAATTACTCATTCATAAATTTCTTGCACGATGAAGCAGTAAAATCAAAAGTTGTTCAGTAAATTATACACCACTTCAAATCGATAATAATCACAATTTATTACGTTTTTTTTTTTTTAATAATTTTTATCTTTTATTTTGCAGTGAATTGTCACTTCTTTGTTTTATTTGATTACTTTTCATGCATTCATTGAATTTACATTTCAATACTGCCTGATTACGAAATTCAACAGAATTTTATAACTTAAAAAAAAAAAAAAAAAAAAAACAACTTCCTTCTAATGTAATATCTAGGTAAACTACCGACTCATTAAAAAGAAAAATTTATGAATCGATTTCATCAGCCATTCGAGTTCAACTCTAACTTTTTTAATCAGAATTTACGTAGAATAAAAAAAAAAAAATTTTTTTTCTTTTCCTAATCTTAAAATTTTCAAAGAAAAGTTTTAAAATGAAAGTCTGCCGTTAAATCTATATCTAGCGAAAAATATTATCGCAATTTTTTTTTTTTTTTTATTCGACGTTCACCATTAAAAGTACTAATCATGAAAATTCACACAATAATAATCCGAGAAATATTTATAAGAAAAAAAAATAAATAAATAAATAAATAAATAAACTCACTCTCGGCGATTGACAATGTAACAGAGATCGAATAACTCCAAGACTAAATGTAATAATCGTTAGTTTATTTCAAAGAAGAAACATAGTACTAGAAAAAGAAAAAATTTATAAATGACGCATAAGTATGTTGACGTTTAATAAATTGAAAAAATAAATATTCTAGTTACGTTTACAGAAACGAACGTTCATTTTTAAAATCGGTTAGATTAAAAATTTATATAAGTAAAGACAATTCATTAAAAAATCCAAAAATATACAAATAGAATATGTATAGAATATGTATAATATTTCATGAAATAAACGCATTTAATTTTTTCATCATAAATACGCAAAATAATATTTTATATAAATTATGTGATCATAAACGCGTTTGAAAAAATTAAACAATATATTTTGATAAAATAATAAATTATGGTTATTTATTTAAACTGTTTTAATTTATTTACAAATTTAACGAACAATAGATTATTAAAATGAAATGTTTTGTCCAACAACGACATTGCACGAATAAATTTAAAAAAGTATTTTAATCGTTTTAGAAAATTAAATTTCAACTTAAAAACATCCTATTGCATTCCGGAAATTATAAAAATATCTCAATAAAAACTCAGCAAACCCATAACGGCAAATGTGTAATGCTAAAGAAACTTTTTACATTTATATCTTTTCGGTATCGCAGTATCGTACTATTCGTATCTTCACCAACTTACTATCGTACTTTCGAATTTACTTTCTTTTCCCGTATATCTTTTGACCCTCGGACGGTCTCTCTCTCTCTCTCTCTCTCTCTCTCACCCTTTTGTTTATACACTATTACTCTGTACACGTGCGCCTCTTTTTCATTCTCTTTCGGTACTTTCTACGTCTTCTTCTTTTCCTCTCTCTTTTCTTTTTATATCTCATTGAAGAACAATAAAAATCAAAAGAAGAAGGGAAGGTTAAGGGAGTCGACTGAAAGACGGGAAAGGACGCGAAAGACGCGAACAAAATAAATAAAAGTCAAAGTGCGGGGAAGGAACGATGGAATTACGGATATTAAGGGATCCAAAGTGAGTGCAAAGTGGATAACAAAGATTAAGAGGCGCACTGTTGACGTATTTTAGAGTCGGAAAAGAAAAAAAAAGAGAGAGAGAGAGAATAAAAGGTAGTAAAAGCATAGATAAAAAGGTTAAGTGAAAAACGAGCTGATAGTTTAGGAGTATAAAAACGTCAAAGAAGAGCCTACACTTCTCTCAGCAACAGGGGAGGTGTAATTAATGAATTGCATTTTACTTTTATTTTCTCTTTTTCTTATTTTACAAACAGGACAGATGAAAGCAATAAGTAAATAATAAAGAGAAAAACTTTTTACGGAAATTATAGCTTAATGGGGACAGATTGAAAGCAAGTTTATAATTTACGAATGTTAAACGAAAGAGAAAGAGAGAGAGAGAGAGAGAGAGAGAGCGAAAAAAAAAACAGAGAAAGCAAGCGAAAAACAGTATCTCGTTTGAATAATAAATATTAACTCCAAGTTAAAGCAAATAGAAAAGAAGAGACGGCGAATTAATTACTAATTCGAGAAGAATGCGATACAATTCACGCCTTAAAAGGATCGACTGCCGTAAAAGCCGATAAACGTAAAAAAAATTTTTTTTTTATTCAATTGAAAATTTTTATAAATGTATAATCAAATATTTTACGTCCAGAAAACAAATATACGGGAGAGTGACATCTCATTTGAATTTATTAAATTATTATAATATATAGTACATCGAACAGATCGGAGTAAAATATGATTAAAACGTAATAATTTCTACGTTATTAACTCCTTTTCTAATTCATCATATTTTAAGTAATAAATATTCATTCACATAAATTGTACATATGTATAATTATGTAATTATTTATGTGATTTTTTAAATTACGCACATCATGAAAATTATGAAAGATCTTGAAAAAAATTTATTACGGGTAATATGTTAAAAATAATAAAATCTGTTAAAGATTTCGAATTTAACGTACATACTTTTCAATTTTAAATCTAAAAAAAGTTTAATGAAAAAAATTTTTATTTTCGTCATTAAAAAAAAAAAAAAAAAAAAAATAAGGTAAAATGTTAATTTAAAATATTTAAAAATATATTCTAAAATTTTTCATATCGATATATCTCCAACGATGGTTTATAGTTTTTATTAAAACAAGAAAAAAAATATTTGAAATACATACATCTACGTTTATTTAACCCTTTGCACTCGAGCGGCGCCGAAATTGCGCCCGGCAGATTTGAAGTGTCAACTCGAGCGGCGCCGATACGGCGCCCGGCTGATTTGAAGTATCGACTCGAGCGACGCTGCTGCGCCGTTACAGTATTTTGTAACTCGATCTGCTTATTTACGATGTGTGATAAGATATTCCTCCCGGAAATACTTTCGTGGACTAGGCTCGGCTTACATTTTTAGCCAAAATGGCCTTGGATGCAAAGGGTTAATAATACTTATATTGTTAAAATACCGACTTTAAAAAGAATTTTTCTTTTTTAATTAAATCTTTTTTATCTACGAGTAAATTGAAAAAGAGATTCAGTGAACCCATGATCAATCGGTTAAGATGTAAGGTAAACAAGAAAGATAAAAGGACGAGACGTTTGATCAATCTTCTCACAAAATTTGGTAATTGGCAATCGGTGCATGAGGCTGAAAATTCGGGACTCGTTAGGAAGATCTAAGCTTATGGAAAATTAACCCGACTGAACTATATTCTTTTAATCATCGAATAACGGTTGCCCTTTTTTTGTTCAAACGAACTGATAAATGTATATATTTACAATTCAAATTTACACTTTCTTATTTGTTTTTCATTGTGATTTTATATTTTGAATAATTTTTATCATATTAAATATAAAGAAAATAAAAAAAAAATGAATGTTACATTTATAAATAATTTTTTTAATCAACACAAAATGAAATATACGAGTATATATTGAAATAAAATTTTTGCAAAAATTATAATTTATTCATTTTTGATTGAATCTAATTCAATTAACTTAAAAAATTAATTATTAACATTTTTTTTTTTTTTTATTGAAATTCTTGTAATACAATAAAATTAACAATAAATGTAATAAAAGTTGATATAAAATATTTCATTTATAAATTTTTTCTCAAAATATAATCGATTTATTTTATTTTTATCATTATTTATTATTTCAACAACGATAGTATTATTTCTTATAGAATATCATTTATAAGATTGTAAAGTCAATTGAAAAAAAAATTTATTTGAATAAATTGAAACTATACTTTATTACACATCGATTTACGTATTAAAATACACTTGAGACTAGTTTAGATCGAAAAATACTCGAAATTTTATCCACGTAATCGCAAAAGAAATCGCAAAGGCTTTGCATAAAAAATTCCTATTTTATTAGTTCAAAATTGATTTCAAGTACTGAGTAGCTTTTTACAAAGAGGAAATGTAGGTCGTCGAATAAAAAAACTTAAAGTTTGATGCTTGATACTTAGTACTACAAGTATTGTAAACATTTCTCTACGAAATATCGTAATACGTAAAGTGAAAAAAAATAAATAAAAAGCTGCATAAAGAGCGAGAGGTGGACAAAAAGAGATAAATAAAGCAGCGATAAAATAGTTAATGACCAAAGAATTTTCAATTGTATCACTTTTTGATAACGCGAGACCAAAATTAAACTCTGCCACGATAATGTTTAGTTTATACCCAATTGGTTTAAAGTTTTAAACTTTTGTATTTTATTTCAACTATTATATTATTATATATACTAACACATTTGTTGTATAAAACTAGTATAAAAATAGTACAAAACTATCTTTTCTTTAATTATTTTATTAAATCGAAATAAATGAATCTAAAATGGTGACGGTTAAAATGTAAAAAAAAAACTGATACGATAAAAAATTTAATTCATTTATTTTTGACGAGCTAGATTTGAAAAATATTTTCAACGGTATCTTATTCATTGTATTTACTTTCTCGTTAACAAAATATTTACGTCTACTTCAATAATAAATATACGTTTTCAAAATAAATTTCACGTATTTCAAATTATCTCGTTTAATTTATAAAAAATTAAAAAATACATTTTTAAAAACATTAACGAGTAATAATGTATTAAATTTGAAAAACGTAAAGAAAAAAAAAAAAAAAACGAATTAATAATCTCATAATTTATATAAAAAATGAAAAAAAAAAAAAAAAAAAAAAAAGAAAAGAAAAACTTTTATGTACATTAAATCAACATTAAAAAATTAACGAGACTGCAGTAATATTTTATAAAACTTTTACTACTTTCCCGAAACTGCGTCGCTCGCTAGAGGGTGAACGTACGAGTTGGACGGTAAATTTATGTTCCAACATGCACAAAATTTCGAGAATCTGCTGCTCACCGACAGAGAAAATCGCACCGAAGTCGGAAACGCTTAGTTCTCGATTGAAGCGGCGCTTAAGCCTTTTTGTATAAAACATTGTTTTTTTTTTGTTTTTTTTTTTTTTGTTTTTTGTTTTTGAAAATTATTTTACCTTATAAACAAGATGTCATGTATCTTTTGTTCTAGATAATTTTTTCTATACGGTTTAATTTTTAATTTATTATTTTAGTAAAAATAATAATAAATATCCTGAATGTTATTGATATGCATATCTAATAGTAAGAATAATGAAATAATTTTTTTCATAATAAAATACTGTTAATTCAACAGCAGAAATATATTTTCTTGTATTTTAACGATTAAATTTTTATGTAAAAAATGTTAACTTTTATTGTACAAAACTAATTTTAATAATATTTTAACAAAGAATGATTTGTATATATGTAACTTGAAACCTAAAAAACCTTACCAAAAACACAATTTGTTCAACAAATATTTAATCCAATATCATCGAAACAACTTGATGCATCAAAATTATTACACTTAAAAATACAATTACATATTATAATTCAAGAATAATTTCAACCGCAGATAGTTACGAAAATAAAACATGAACTTTGAACGAAATTTGAACGCTAATCTAATATGCAATCGAAAACTCATCGATGCACGATTTCGGACATGATTATAAATAACGAGTCCTCGATAACAAAGTAAAATCGCGATTGTACGTACGAACGCGTAAGTATATGCATATACATACACGTAGAAGCGAGCTTCTTCGCGAAACGAGTCTCACGCGTCCACGATTTCGCTTCTCCCGGCAGAGATTTAACGTTGGCACGCGGTAAGTGGCTCTGAATTTATCAAGAGCCGCCGCGACGAAGCAAAAGTGAGATAGAGAGAGAGAGTGTGTGTGTGTGTGTGTAGGAGAAAGAAAGGGAGGAAAAGTAGCAAAGAAAAGCCGATATTCTGGGAATGTTTGGGCTTTAGGTCAGAGTCACGCTGTCGCGCCCGAACTTCTTGGCTTCTATATACGTACGATTCCGCATTCTCGCCGTTCCGCACGACACCGGCATTAATTACCAGGTACTCATTCTCCCCATCTCTCCTACTCTGGACCTTCTCTCTGCAAGGCGGAATCCAAACGAACGAACGAATGTATTCTCTCTCTCTCTCTCTCTCGGTGCAACGTTGGCTCACACACATGCTTTTGTGATATATATAGGTAAATGGGTTCAGCTTTACCTCGCGACGTGTGCCGTTTCACATCTGCCGCTCGTACAAACACACACACATATGGCGCTCGAAGCTTTTACGCGCTTACCTCCGTGTATGGTACCTTACGCCTTTCGTGCAATTTCCAAGAGAATGGAAATATAACTGCGTGCTCTTATAAGAATTTTGAATAAAGTTCTAATCTAATAATCGTTAGAGAAGATTGATGGAAAATCGTTCGTTTTTTTTTTTTTTTTTTTTTTTTTTTTCTTTTTATATAGCGAATCGCTGTTGATTATAATTTATGAATTTCCATGAAAAATTAACATAATACGATTAAATTTTATAATTTTAAGTATAAAATTTCATTAGATGTAAAATAAATATAACAGCAACGATAAGACTGAAATATTATATTAATAATAAATAAAAAAAAAAACATAGTAATAAAGTTTAATTTTAAAATTTTTATACAATTCACTCAATCGTTTTTATTAATTTATAAAAATCGTAAACGAGTAGATTGTATTTAACACGTGCAGTAACGTGAACAGCATAACGATCGTTTTCGCGGTGAGGCTGTTCTAACGTCTATGCTATGTAAAATTCATTGGTCATATTATCGACATTCGATTCTATTAGCCTTAAAATTTTTTAAACTTTTATTCACTTTAAGCAATGGTCGAATGTTTTACCGAGTATTTTATTTTCGTTTTTTTACATATTTTTTCATCATTAAAAATTCCTATATTAACCGTCACATTATTCTCACATCAAATCATATAAAATCGTCGATGATTTTTTGTAGATTTATAATTTTTTTACTGTATATTATTTATCTTAAATAAATATTTGTAGAATAAACTTACAATTATTGATGATGATCTATAAGTTTGTTATTAGATCTACTTTTATTCCCTTATTAAATAAGAGCTTAAATAAAGCTGAAATAAATTATCTTTCGGTAATTAATTTTTATCGAATTAAAAATTATAATTTCTTTAAACGCAAATTACTAGCAACGTTCGCTTTACATCAGAATGTATTACCCGAAAATTTCGCGCCCTCGCATTATCCAATAATCAAACTAAAATTCGGCAACATCGATGGCTTAACAACCCGCATAAAATATATTTATGCAAAGTACCAAAAAGTAAGAATATCATACGAGAGAAACAGTACGGAAAACGTTAATGCGATTCATTACGCGCTCACCGCAGCGTAAATAACAAATCTGTCCCGCCTCGCTTTCCCTCTTACGCTTTCTCTCTCTCTCTCTCTCTCTCTCTCTCTCCTTTTCTCTCCCTCTCATTACAATTCGCCGCGTCAAACATTTGTGAATCTCGTGTATTTTGCTTTACTTGAATAAGATTATATTTCGACTTTCTTCGTGGCATTTTAAACGAGGAACAATTTTAAAAGAATTTGTAATAAAAAGTTTTTTTTTGGACTCTGAAAAATTTTCATCGAGTGCTTTGTTTAACGAACTAAATAATTATTAATGGATTTACCAACATGATGTAATCATACGAACAGAATAATTTTAAATCTAGTAATAAATATCAGTTCAATACCACTAATTTATCGTAATATTAATCAAACTATTTTTCTCACTTATCGATTTTGCTTGATATGTATATAATACATCCAACGCAAAAATCAATAACATTCAAAGAAACGAAATAACATATAGATATGGAAAAATGTCAAGATAAACATTAATTTATTTGGCTTTGAAAAAACGAAAAAAAAATCTTTATTCATTTGCAAAACAAAAAATAAAAAAAAAAAATAAAAAAAAAAAAACAAAAAATTTACACGATTCACTCAACGAATTGACAATTTAAAGGATCACGATTTCAAATTTTACTTCTTCAAATCACCTTCGTAAAAATAAGCATCTAACCCACACGATTATTAATGAATTTTTAACAACACCGCTGTAGAGCTGGCTGCTGCCTTTTTTTTTTCGATACGCGAAATTTTAAAGTCGACGAACGAAGTAGTAACAGCCCGAGTATGTCCAGACGTGAATAGCTTCGTCCCTGTTGGGGATAAGCGCGCGGGGGATGTATGAAAACGTGGCGAAGAGTGAAAATGCGATGTTTATTTATAAAAAATGAGAATCTTTTCATTAGGCTTCGCTCGTACAGATCGAGGTTTAACTTGTCACGATTTTCACAGCCCTTTTGTCTGTTCTTTTAGTGAATATTTAATAGGTTAATGGAATCTTCTTGGGTAAATTGCATTTCTTACTTACGCTTTTTTACTTTTAATATAAATGGTTTCATAAGACATTCTATATAAATGGTACTTGTATTTATTTATATAATCTTAAAACATCATATAAATTGTTGTCTATCAATTTATATAATTCAATTAAAAAATGTAAGTTCTTTCTTTTAAATAATAATTATGATATTTAATAACTATTTTTAAGTAAAATATTTCATTTTTATTATTAAAAATTTGTTAAACATTTTCAATTTTCGACTCAATAAAGTTTTCAAGATTTTCGAAAAAATTAATCATAAATAAACTTCATTTTTCGTTGCTATAGAAGAATTTTCAATTCTACCAAAACAACTTTCCTACAAATCATCGAAAGTTGACAGTTTTGCCGAAACTTACCTCAGATATTTACACACGATTGGACGATGAATTACTACTGTTACGCTTTACCTTTTCATAAAAATTCGAAACTACTACTCAAGTCGCGTGCAATTTTTTATTGTCAATAGCCGCATTGCTTTTTGATTATTATCGTTACTTCTTTCGAAAGATTATAATCTTAAATGCCCATCGTTAGCTATTTTTTTTTTTCTTTTAAAAGCTTACATTTTTAAAATGTTTCGCAACTATACGTCACTAATACTTTTCTCCGGGAGTTTTCCAAGTACGCGAGAGATGAATGCACAACAAACATTGAAAAATAAGTTCAAAGAAATGTAAAACTTTGCACAGTATTATCAATTTACTTAAAATCTTTGAAAAATTTTCGCCCGGCTTTAAATCTTAAAAGAAACGAAATGAAAGACTTAAAGCAATCTTTTAATGGTTGACACGGAAAATGTGAATATCGACCATCGTCAAACTATCTTAAGAATATTCACCTTAGAAATTAAAAAGAGACAATGAACGAAACTTTGAGAAAATTATGAGAGAATCTCGATCCTTATACAAAAATTCCTTTCAAAATTAAAAGTTTCCTGCAGGTCATATTGTTTCGTAACTCCACTTAGAATGCTGCAAATAATAGGTCGTAAATTTTGTAAAAGGCAAAAGTCTTCTTAAACACCGTTGTCTAATTGTTTTATCAGAAAATAAATACAAACTTTGATAAATGTAGTTCCCCAATGTTTTTTTTAATTTGTTTGCTTTGGAATATTTAATGAAAAAAAAAGATTCAAGATAATGAAAATGTAGATAAATTTTTTTAATTTCGAATATTTTATATAACTCGTGGGTTACCAATAATAAATAATAATTTAATTTAATATTTTATTTATTTTTTTTTTTTTTTTATCATGAACGAAAAAAAATTCAATAGAAAAAACTTAACGATCAAATTAAGGAATATAATTTTAAATAAATTGTCATTGATAAAAATTATTAAAAAATTAAATAATGATTATATACTCAAATAGTATCGCTCAACGATTTAAGTAACCTACTAATATTTTTATTTGAAAAATCAATATTTTAATTAAATACATCTTATTATACAATCACACACCATTACTATTAACTATCAGTTCGATTTTAATTTCTCTCATACCGGAAATATAAATATCTTATCAAAGTTTTTTTTTTTTTTTTTTTTTTTTTTTAATTAAGCATACTGATAAAAATTGCGAGCATGAGAATTCGGTTTTATCTCTGTACATTTTAATTGTGTTAAAAATCTCAACTCTTTAATCTTTTAATCAAGTAGCTCAATTAATTTTTTATTCATATTTTTTTTTTATTGATAATAGTTTAATCATACTACATATATATAATCTAACTATTTTGTCTATTCATATACATACACACACATATACGCATATGTAAAAAAAATTATTTAGCAAGTTTATTTATAGAATGTATAATTTATAATTCAGTTAAGAGTCTCATTTTAAAATAGCTAAAATCAATAATGAACTTAAGGATGAAAATAATTTCTAAAATTAATAATTCAATATCAATATAACTAATCCAGTTGATCATCGAATGAAAAATTATCTTTACGAAGGCAAAATCGAAATACTACAATAGTACAATAATTTGTAATTATATACTAATAATAAATATCATTATTAGACAAGCAACAAATACAATATTTTTATTATAAAAATTGATAACATAACCTTAGCCAAACTAACGAGAGCCTAAATAAAAATGTAAAAAGCCACGAGCAATATTAACTCAAAGTACATACACAGGTATATATAATAGTATATACTGTTTAGACGATACTAATGCACATAACTAACGTACAAAGAACGCACTGCCTACAAAGCCGTGCGTAAAATGAACAAATTGAAAGATAAACGATTGTCAGTTTTCAATTAAATTAATTAACGTGACAAAATGAAAATATTATAAAAATTTGTTACAATTAAGAAATTTATTTGATAGTAGGTATCTTGAATCTATTTCAATATTACTCTTCCCTATTCACCCTAAAGATTGCTTTATCTTTATCCAATGTCGCTACTTTAATTCTTCGTAATTTATTTAATGCCTTGTATAAATCTATAATTTAAGCTTTGTGCAATAAAATAAATTCTCCGATAATCTCATTTCGTTTCGCTCTGAACAATTAATTTTCGAAGGCTTCAAAGCGATACTTTTCTGTACTTCATAAGGGGCCGCCATTTTTATCCAAATGAAAATATCGATAGTATTATAGTTCTGTATATTTTAATATTTATATTTCGTGATAATATAATTGTTATTTCAGAAGTTAATTAACCTTATAAAAAATTATGTGTTCTCCATATTTTCAAAAATCTTCCAAGTCTAAATCATCGTTATACGCTAAAATTTAAGTTTTTCTATGTAAAGATACATTTTCTTTATTTATTTGTACGAACATTATCGCGTAATCTGGCACTAAAATAAATAGAAGAGGCGACAGCTCGTCATTGATATTGTTTTCTATGATTAGCGAATGTGTCTGTGTGTATGGGTGTGTGTATACAATAATTATATCGTGTAATTATATGTGAAAAATACACTATGATACAATGTAGAATTATTTAAAATAGATGTAAACCGCCTACCGTAACACTATTACTTCTATTTATTCGTGTGTATACATGCATATGTATTGTATTACTATCTTAACGCATGTTAATAATGTAACTTAACTATTTTGTCTGCCTATGTACTTACACACAACTAGTACAACTAAATACAAACGTATAATAACAACTGCTGTACTTTAACTACTTAAAAAAAAAAATATCCAACTTTATAATTTCTACACTCTTCAAGTTTTGTGTAACATTCTAATAAATCCGACTGTATTCGAATTTTTGAAGTATATTTAGTTTTAAGTCAATCTGAAAATTTAGCCTTTCTTTCTTTGAGTATTATTCTGTAATGGAGATTACACGTAACTTTTCGAATGTTTTATTAAAGCCATTTGTAAACATAAAATTAACAAACTAAATTAAATTCATCATAATATTGAATTTAAATATTTGATGAAAGGCTGATTAATTAATTGTTGATTATTAATTATAACAATATAATATTATAAACATCGTCAAGCATTATACTTTATACATAAGAAGTATTGAAAAGCATTGAATAAATTTCTATAATAACAAAAAATGTATTGATTTGTTTCCGAGTATAAACATATAAATTTAAAATAAAAATAATTGAAATATATTTCACTTTCTGTTACATTTTGTTGTGACTTAATTAAACATAAAAAATATTAATGCATGAGTCGTATAACGATTTATTAATACGTTACCATCTATTTATATATAAAAATCGCTTTGCTTTTAAAGATAAAATAAAAGTGACGTATTTAAAAAAAAAAAAAAAAAAAAAAAAAAAAAAAAAAAAAAACAGTAACATCGAGAATTTTTTTATTACATCATTTTATTTTTACATTTAATAAAACAATTTTAAATCGAGGATGACTGTAACAGCTTGGAATATCCACCAAAATGGATATTTATAGGAAAAGATGAATGAATAGTGGCGTCACGGTGATAAATTTTATTCTGCTGTGTATGAGCAAACACGTGATAATATAGACGCTTTTCGACGATTACCGGAGTTCTCGCGCGCACGTAACGCCGCTCTCCGGATATGACGCCGGTGACAGCGGATAATGCGGCCGTTCGCGCCGATAATTTTGACGTTTCACTGCTTACGCACTCCGGTGCATCTAGTTTTGTGCTTGCTTTTTTTTTCATTCCTTAATTTTTTTTTTTTTTTTTTCCTTTTTTTTCCTTTTTTCTATTTATAACCTGCTTTTTATTTCGCTTTGTAAACAATGACGCGTCGGTCAATGTATTCCAATATAGATTTTTTTTCTTTTACCGCGACGTTTGAAAAAAAAAAAAATTTGAAAAAAAGAAATTAAAAAAAAAAATAAGTAGATTTTTTTTTGAACCTTTTAAAATGAATCTGGATATCAGAAATTAATGATTCGGATTAAAATTAAAACCGTATAGACAAAATTTTTTATCGTTATTTCGTGTTAATATGCCATGCATTCATTTCACTTAGGTTACGGATTATCTAAAAATCTATGTTTATCTTTATTTACAAATCTATCTTTTTTTTTATTGTAGCTCACTTAATGTAATAAATGCACGTATAATCAATGTTGTACGTCAATTTTTCGTATCGGTTTTAAATTCCTTAATATTTCTCACTATTTTTTCACTTAAATTAGAAAATATTCCACTAAAATTTAATTATTTCATCATTTTGATATTGTTTAATTGCAATATTTTTAAACTCTTCGAGCTTTAGAAATACGAAATTTGTAAATCTTATATTTTAAATGATTACTGCAAAATACGATAATTTAAACAACGTATAATTAAATAGTTATTTAATTATTTGATTCAATAATTTATTTATCCTATTTGTCCCCAACGAAAGATACTATGTATTACTATTAATGAATATCGCAGTAATTAAGTAGCAATTAAATCGTTGGCCTTGCCTCATCTTACATATTTGAAATAAGAAAACCGATAATTATCGACACACCAAAGCACATAGATGAATTATAACTAAAAAGAAAAAACGATAGACTTTGAGTAACGAGAATTTCTAGGAACACAGAAAAATCGAAAAAACCGATAAGACTCGGCGCGAGTTCGGGGAATCCCAACGATGCTTTTCTCTCTACTAAGTTACATGAAACGAAGACCGAATACCGTAGATTACCCTTGCGTAAGCAAGCAACAAACTCTCTCGATCGACCGAGTACAGTTTTTCGATTCCAACGTCGAAGAAATGTCTCTCTTTCTCTCTTTTTCTCTCTCTCTCTCTCTCTCTCTTTAATTATACGTGAGTATTCGCGGCGTTATTATAATTTTTGCCTCATATTTCCGCCTAATGACGTTTGCATTTTCTTTTTTTTTTTTTTTTTTTTTTTTTTTTATCTTGCTAAATTATGAATTTTTTAAAATTTTCGAGGATTTGTAAATTATTGTTTACATCAATTAAATTTTCAAAAATTTTCCCGCTGCGAATATTTCTCGAAAAGAAGACATTTTTCAAAGATAATAGTAATAATCTTTGTCGTATGACATTTTTTTTTCTTTGCGAAATAAAAAATTATTACCGTTTTAAAACTAATTATTTGGTATCGGTGATTGTTCAAAACCAATGATTATTAAAAAAAAATCATTCTTTCTGCAATGAAAAACTTTCGAGAAAAAATCGCTGTAAAATTCTTTATGTATGTTTATTAAAATTTCAAGGTAGATATTTTTACAATATATAAAGCGTAACGGAATTATTAAATGTGACCTATTATACAGATACAAACCTTCACAATTCATAACTATAATATATACATTCATAAAAATATCTTATAAAAATAATTATAATATCTTCAAAAATCTTATAAAAATAATTATAATATCGTCAAATTATTATTATTGTATTATTTTATTTTTTTTTTTTTGTATCATTATCTTATCCAATGAATCGTGAATAAAAATAACAGTGAGATGAAAATGCATAAAACGTGAAGTAAAAACTAACAATATTATTTTAAACCATTGATATAATCGATGCAATTATTTATAAAAAATTGCACATTCTTATTCAGAATTTACACAACAAAGAAACAATTTCGTTTGATTATATCGCCACATACATTTTTTTTTTCACTTCTTATGTTCACACTATTATCAATATTTTACTTAATTCTTTGATAAAAGCACGTAATAACGACTTCGATAAAAAAAAAAGAAGGTAATCTTGCATTATGTATGCGTATATACAATGACGTTCTTTCATCCATGGATATTCACTCATCGTTATGATATTTCAAATCACATACAAATTTAATCGAAAATAACCGTTAATCATACTAATTGTGAATCATCAGTCATATTGAACATCTTTCATAAATATGCAAACATTAGATAAATAATCAACGATATTACAAGTCACACCTTATTTTCTTTTGTTTTTTTTTTTTTAAATTCGTACTTGAGCATCAATAATTTTGATAATTAAAAAAAAAAAAAAATGTCAAATTTAAATATTTGTAAACCGTGTCGCGTTTGAAATTTAACGTCGATTAAAAATTTATATAAAATAATAAACATGAATTCTAGAATTGCAAACGCATGATAAATCAATTATATGTATACAAGGTCTGGCGTATGTTTCATTAAATCAAAAACTTTATGTCAACGATAAACGATAACCGAGTAAATAAAAGTCAGCTCATTGAACAAGAATTATGTTAAACGGCACGCGACCTTTCAACCGATCGGCACTCGGTCATTTGAACTTAATTGTATTAGCTTTACTTTTTCGTGGAATTATTATATACTGTAATAATAATCATGATAATTAATTTATACTTATTCAAGCCAACTTTAATTCACTTGCCATTTTTTTACTATTTTCCGTAACGACGAATTTAATTATACATAAGTTTTTACTTTTAAAACATTTATGTATACTTGTACATATAAAAGTAATATTATTTTTAATTACTCATAGACATTATTAAAATAATATTAACCAAATTCTTTAATCATACCGAAAATTTCGCATAATTTTTTCGATAATTGAATAAATAAAAAAAAAAAAGAATAACGACAATTTTATTAAAAGCATAAAATGACATCTAATAATTTTATAAATTGATGTAAAATGCGAAAAAAGATGCATTTTTATTAAATTTGAAAAAATTTTTATTACATCAAATACAAAAAAAGTATAATAAAATTTTTCTATAAAATAATTCATCTATTAAACGATGATAAATAAATAAAAAGTAATAAAAATAAATCGTCGTTGTATCAAGTTCTTTGAAACGTTCATTTTTAGTTGAATTACACATATGTAGCAGATACCAATGCAGGCACACTCTTTGAAAATACCGTACAAGTACTATTTTTTACACATTTAATTTGTCTAATGAAAATCGTATGCATTACAGTTTTAAAACGACATTTAACACATATGCGTTTAAAATTTTTAAGGAATAGCATTCTACATTTAATTATACTTTCGGAAAGCATATTGCATCGGATAATTTTGAGGACGAAATAAAATGTAAAAGTAAATATGAGAAGGTTGCATATCCCTATGAAAAAAATAAAAGACGTTTGGAATTAATTTATAAATCCATAATTTAATCATACTCTTAAAAAAAAAAAACTACATTCGAGCATAAAGTGATAACTTATATAACTGAGATGTAAGCGAAAAAAAAAAGATTCAATAATAATTTAATTTGATTTTAACCAACTTATTTATTTATTAATTTAAAAACATTTTTTTTTTTTTTTTTTCATTTTATCGATATTTCAGAATATGCGCTGCCGTTAAAACGTTCCGATCGAGGCTGGTCCTCTTATTTTCTTTCTCGGCTTTTCTCTCATTTTTTTCGCCTTCTTCTTTCTTAAGATTTTATTGCCAAAAGCTACTGTTTTTTATACGAGTCTTCGTCTACGGGCGATCCTATGCGCATCGTCATCCCTTAAAGTTCCTCCTTTTATCAGTTTTATAATTAGAGCAGCTGAGTCCACGATGATCAAACGTCACGATGACACGGTTCAAATGTCTTTAAGCGACGAGACTTGTACGTATACCTCTTCTCTTCCTTTCTATTTAACCTAAGTAATAATAAATTATTTAAATGTAGTTTATTTTTAAATATGATATATATATATATATATATATATATATATATATATATATATTTCCTGTGCCTCTAAATAGACTTATAATATCTACATAAAGATAATACAATTAATAAATTTGCGAATGTTGCGGCGAATGAGAAGACATAAGGGAAATATAAGTAAAATACTCGAATGCTTTAAAGAATGTTGCTCTTAACGTTTTCCATTAATGAAGTATTAAAAAAAAAAAAAATGTCGCCTATTTTTACAATAAATCCTGCCCATTTAAACGCAAAATAAGTTCATCGCTATCAAATTCAAAATTTTCATTGCTAATAAATTTTTTAAAGGACCCTCTATCTTGGAAATGTCCGTTTTACTTGATAATTTAGGTGTTAAAAGTCTTTTCAGAGACAGCTCGAAAAATTATTTCTCAATTAATATCATTTTTATTTATATTATACCAATGAAGAAGTTTTGATAAATGGGAATTCTCCCGTGCGATCATCGTAAGTAATAATTTATGAAAACTGCTCTTTTACAGAATCCACGCAATACTGATTTTACCGTTATATTTTATACTTTGTGTACGTTGAAAGAAAACAGTTTTTGTACGTATTCATATTTTAAGAAACAAAAATTCTCAATACCGTATATAATCTTTTCGATGACTTATGTAATAAAATAAATTTTAAAATTATCTTTCGACTTTCTTTCACATTAAAAACCACGTGATAAAGTTCAATTTAAAATAATTTTTTAACAAAATATCAATAATTGTTCTTGTTTTTTTGCAGAGGAAATCATTGTATCGACAAGAGGCATCATATGCTAGCGGTAACACTTATTATATGTATTATAAATTTTGAAAATTACAAACAGTTATCGGAAGTTGAAGTATGCCGGTAATAAGGGTTAAATTTTTTTTTTTTTCAAACAAGCTTATAATAAATATTCAAAATAATTTTTAATAGATTTTCATGAATTTATTAGTTAAATGATACATCGTGTGGTTACTCGAGTACTTTGCCCGAAAACTATGTGAGCCGTTGTGAACAGAAAAGTAGAATCATACAGTTAATTGCCGTGCCCAAGGGTCAAAATATTAAAAAACAATCGATAGATAAAAGAAGTATCGTAATATCTAATGGATGTATTAATGCAAAAATACTCGATATTTTTTACAATATAAATACATTCGTAAATACTTTAAAGATTTGTTATACGATAAATGCAATTCATTGATTAATATTTAAAATGTAATAGCAATTTAATACTTATAAGGAATTTTTTTTTTTTTTTTTTTTTTTTCTATAAATAAGAAAATCTTTTCAAGATTCATGAAAATTTTAATAAATATTATTCAAAGTAGAGCTACATTTTCTATTTTAACGGAAAATTGAAACTGATAAAATATGTTTATTAACTTGATTCAATATTCAAATGTCTATTGTCTCTAGAATAATTTTTTTAAATTTTCATTTAAAATACGAAAAATAATTTTTTTGCAATGTATTATTAAATTTATTAATTATCGATGAAAATTTGTATTTATTTAATAAAAAATTATAATTCACTTTCCCTGAATAAATTAACCTTACCATTTTATTTACCGCAATTTATCTAACAAATGTACATATTTACAAATACGTAAATTAAAAGAAAAAAAAAAAGAAAATTGGCCATGAAGATAAATCTACAATTGCTTTTGTTATTTATAAAATTTAAATTGTTTATATTTTGAGCGTATTATTTTTCATGTTAAAACGAAAAAAAGATAAGAATCATAGGAAATTCCGCACGTAAAAGAGACTTAAATAAACATGCGAAATAATATTTACGTAATAACGATTATCGAATGTAGCGAGAGGCATACATTGCAGTACCGTAGTAACTTGTGTAAACCGTTAAATACAATACGAGCGATGAATGATCGCTGTGTGTACTTCACGGCGGCAACAAGTCTGCAGCTCGACAAAGCTTGATAATTTACGTACATTATGATAATTATAAAACAGTCATTAATCGGAACGTGACGTTATGTTTACAGAAATAAAAAGGTCTTATACACATATTTATCAAATTAATCATCGAGAAATAAAAAATAATAATTACCGTTAACTTATTAAAACTTTCATGTTATATATATATAATGATTATTATTTATTTTTAATTTTAAACTTTATTGTAAAAATATTTGTATGACAAATTTTTTAAAAATTTAAAATTGATACATCTGACATTAAAAATTATCTGAAATTGTACGTACGTGAAATTTCGTATAATTAAAATTTATAATTTGATCTGAAAATGACTTCTTTGGAAACTCCCAATATCTATAGATATGTTCCTTCTCTACAAAAAAATAAAAGTGACATGTTTTCGATCGCGTGCATCTTCGATTTTAAACGAGTATTAATATATTAATTATTGCATAAAAGTTAATGTAATACATTTTATTTTACATTTGATTCTTTAAATACGTTGCAATACGTTTTATTTTAGCTAGACAAATTACTCATTCATCATCTTGATTATAGTAATGAGAAGATGTATGTAAATGAGAAGCGTATAATGAGAATCCAATTTTTATAATTAGTAAAAAAAAAAAAATGTTTATGAAAATAAAAACTATTGGTGAATTAAACATTTTAACTTTTATCACTATAACATCAAAGTTTAATAGTTTTTAATAATTATTGTTTATATTAATTAATTAGCGTTTAATTATTTCTGTAAAACTAAGAATGGATTTTTTATTATCGATTTAAATCGTCTAAGTTGCATTCAATATGTTGGAATGTCATTATGTAATACTCGATAAGACAGATAATAAATCAACATTTAAATTGCCGATGAAAGTGTTTCATAATTATAAAAAAAGAAGAATATAATATCATCCTGTAATTCAACTGCATTTAAAACATGACTTTAAATAAATAAATTTGTTTGCAAGTCCATAAACAATAAATTTAAAAACTTAATATTTATATTATTTATACTAATTGATTACATTGTTAATAAAAATTTTTGAATACGAAAATTCCTTAAAAATACACACGAGGAAAAGATTTTGAATATAAGTTATTAAAATCTTAAAATCTTTGGGTATATATATTAGAATGGATCATCTAAAATTTGACAGGTTACAAAAACCGGACGGTCAAGTTTTGAATTTTTTATTGCATCGATGCTTAGCACGTGGCTTAAAATTTTAATATTTTTTTTCAAAATAAATATCAATTATTGATTTTTTGTTTTTTTTTTATCTCATCTCAGCTATCGGGTTATTCACAAGGATCTCAAGTTTATAAAATAATAATAATCAAAAAGGAGAAACTTGATCCTTACAATTTTCACCTTCAACATTCTTATACAGCAAGCAAAATACGATGTACATTTATTCAGACACATATTTATTTATTTATTTATTTATTTATTTATTTATTTATTTATTTTTTGACAAAACATTGACATTACAGGTAAAAACCGTTTTTGGTGCAACGTACCGGATTCTTCGAGGCACACTTATACAAGTTTAATTTAAGACACGTGCAAGTATATCCCGGCGCAACAAGATTAACGAACCAAAGTAAATACACAGGTGCTCCCATCGATGAGTTGGGAAAACCAAGGATGAGGTGAGCCACCGAAGTAGACCAGCCGGTTTTCGTACCGAGAGCCGAGATCGTGCGAGCGAGCGCGAAACCGATTGTCCCAATTGCAGTCCAGCAGCGGCGGCGCACGCGCCGAGCGTTCCCATCGTTCTGTCGTCATCGTCGTCGTCGTTGACGTTCGAAAAACTACTGTTAATCTTTTTGCCCGTAAGTGATAACGGCGACTGATAAAAAAAAAAAAAAAAAAAAAAAAAAAAAAAAAAAATCGCGAGGTTAACGCGAAACATTCATATTTTTAAAATTAAGAGATAGATTCGAATCGTTCCGTAGATGGTCTTGTGTGATGATATATTTGAGTTTCTGGAAAATTTTAACTGATATTTCGAATGAATTTGTTCAACTGGGATAAAATGAGTGTTAACGGAAGCTCGTCGAGAATTTCGTTTTGTTTATTTATGAGAATACTTGTGCTCATTGTGGTGAGTAATCTTTCTACATATCTTTCTTATGTTGTGTTACATTAATGTATTTCTTTGCCTCGTGTCATATGTTGATTTAATCAAAAATGTTAAATTTTTAAGTTCTGTTGATAAAAAAAACATGAATCATAACGGCATAATGATTTGGTTTTCGTTATAAATTATATTTTATTAAATATATAAATTTACAAAAATGTTGATAAAAGTTTTTTTTTTACAATTAACAATATTTAAAAAATATTAAAAAAAAAAAAAAAGAAACAGAACTATTCTATAAATTCTGTTTTATTACTAAAAAATGTGATTTTTATATAAATGAAAATACCAAGCAAAAAAATTAATAAATTAAATGTTAAACATAAAATTCAAATAAAAATCGATATTATTTTCTAATTCTAGATTAATTCATGTTAAAATAATTATTGAAAATTGTACAAAATTATAAAAATTGGTGACGTAAATTTTTACAGCATAGTCTCAAGCTTTTATAATCATTTAAATATCACAAGCTTACAAACGAGTTTCCTTGATGCAACGATTAGACATAATGACGTCAAATGCTTTATTCTATCGTTCCTTTAAATAATTATAACGAATGAAATAAAAAAACTGCAATAAAATGCAAAAAAAAATTACAAGTACAATAATAATGTCGATTGTCGCTAAAAATTTTCATGATTGTACGTACTAAGTGCTTGAAAAATAAATTTTAAATTAACTTAATACTTTTCACTTAAATAATAATAATTGGAAAAATATTTTTATTTCACTCTTTTAAAAAATTGATGTCAAAAATACCATTTTATTCAAAAATAATTATATTTTATTATTACCTGCAAATAAAACTATTTAAACCTTAAAAAAAAAATCTCATCTAGAAAAATATAAAAACTAGTCCTCATAATTTCATGAATATTAATAGCTTGAAGCAATATAAACAATAATACGTGGTGGGCATATAAAAAAAGATAAACAAATTCAGTAAAACATGATTTTTTTTTAAATTAAATCAATATATTAAAGCTGATTACAAAATTTTAAACGATTAAACAGATAAATCTTGAAATTACTGTCTCAAAATTTAGAGTTATTAATTCAAAGCCAAAAATTATTATTATTATTATTATTATTATTATTCAAATCAGATAAAAAATTATCTTTATGATATTTAATTTTTAAACGGTAATAATAATGCAGAAAAGACAATAAAATGATGTCAAATAACATATGCATTTCAGATATTACAAGATGTCAGCAGTGGAACGGTTACCGGCTTTCAACGTTTCGATATATCATATTTCATAAATACTAATAAAAATGAAAACACAGCTAACAAAAATTATCCACGTGAACCAAATGGGACAAATATTATTACGATAGACGATTATGATCCAGATTATCCTTACGAGAGACTTTTACAACTTATAAAGGACACTAAAATGATACTAAACGTAAATATTTATTCTTTTACTTATAGCTAGTACCCTCCCGTCACGGTTTTGCTCCAGATAAGAGTACATAAAACTCAGAACTTAGAAGTGTTTATTATTTACGGCACTTTTATTAAGTTGATCTGTAACTAATCATTTAATGGACTCCAATGTAATAAATTTCGCACTTCTAATTCTTGCATCATGGTCAAATTTATGGCAATATGGTATATATATAGTTTCGATGATGATTAATTATAACAAAAAAAAAAAAAAAAAAAAAAAAAAAATATATTAATAGTTTTAAAAAAGTTTGCTTTTATAAGTACTGCACTAAAAAGCAAAGAATAATCATCGAACCAGTTTTCTCTGTCTACTCTGAAAGGGCTTTAGAGTAAGCTACGTTTGTAATTAAGCATAATATTCGAGTGTCAAAACAATCACCCAATTGGACAATGAATTTTTTTCAAATAATAAAACGTGAATTTCTTTATTTATTTTAAAGAGTAAATTTACAAAGTGTCATTGTCGTAAAAAAACAAAACGAAAATTGTTTCTTCAAACAAAGTTTTCCGTCCTATTTTCACCCATTTATGGGTGAAATTTTTGCATCTCTAAGATACTCAGTTAACATTACCTCCAAATTTAAAATCTCTAGCTCTACAATCTGCTTTAAAGGTACAAAAAAAAAAAACGAAAAAAAAAAAAAAAAAAAAAGTGCTTATATAATAGTAATTAAATTTTACATTCACTTACAATAAATATCATTTAATGAAATTAAACTCGTCGATTCTGCCAATGTCAATTTATAATATGCATTTTTACGTTTTACATTAATAATGTTTATTTATAAAATTATACATTACAATATTAATTATCGATAAAATCATTTACAGTCATCGGACGTTACTGAAAAAGTTAACCTGCTTAATCTCGATCCCTCGGTTTACAAATATTACCTCAACGGTGATTTTTCGGATTTTGATAACGTTGATTATCAACAATCGGCTGAATTGCCGAGTGCGGGCAATTTTCCACCGGTAGCACCGGCATCCTCATCGGCACCGTCATCAGGAGCGGGTGTTTATCCAGGCTCGTCTGGCTTTGTAAATCTTTGTCAAAAAGAGGTGAGTGAAGTGGAAAAAGAAAAAAGAATAAATAAATAATCGTTATTTATTTATCATCAAATTTATATTTAAATTTTTCAAACTTGTCGTTCGCTGCATTATTTTTACTATATAATTGATTTTTCTTTTTTATTTAAGATACAATACCGATTACCTAAGCGGCTCACAAGCATCGACGGTCGAGAACATTTTATATTGAATGTCGGCGATGAATTTCGGCAAAAAATAGACATCGTCAATTGCAGGTTAATATTTTATAAAACATTTATCAAAATTGAGGATTAAAAAAAAAAAAAAAAAAAAAAAAATGTTAAATAAATCGCTTTAAAAATTTTATAATTGTAACTTTTTTTAGAAATCCTGGCGTGTATTGCGCGAATCCAAGCATGTGGCCCGAAAATCGTGCATTTATCTGCGAGCAAAGTTACGACAAAATTAAAAAATTGATATCGATTCCAGTCTCCGAAAAAATTACTTTAAAACAACAAAATGTCAATTACTTTCGAGTACCACACGACTGTAATTGTAATATGGTACGAGTTTAAAGAAAAATTAATTGGAAATATAATTTATACCACATTATATTGAATTTAAATATAGAATGTAATTTACTATAATTTATTTGTAAAATATCTTATCTTTTTTTTTTTTTTTTTTTAAATAAGTGTATTAAGAGATTTTATATAATAAAATATTTTTATCCATTTTATATTAGAGCGCAATATCTTGAAAGGTTACAAGTTTAATTACCGTTGTATTTATGACTACTATTATACTCATTTATCATAATTTTCATCTAACTCATCAATCAGTTAACCAATATTGTAAACATATAAATTATTGCATAATGAAAGATCAAAACAAACGATTAGTACATGATTCCAAACACTGTACTGTTGTATATTCGTGTAATATCGTTCTTCACACTTATGTACACACGTACTTAACACTTAAAAGATTATTACTTATTTTTCATTAAATTAAGTTGTTGATATAAATTTTAGTGTAAATATTAACGCTAATATTTTAGTTATCAAACAAGCAATGCCATTTAGAAATCTCAAATATATGTTTAGAAACGCTTCGATTCGGCTACGTAAATATTTGTCATGTTATCAACTTCGCAGTTGTTAATTATTGTAAAGCTATAAATTTAGAAAAACAAATAAGTTTTAACTTCCGAAAATTAAAATTGTCATTAATATTATCAATATAAAATTACATTTTGAATTAAAACTATCAAAAATATTACGCTTCACAATTTTACGAGATAGTTTGAAAAAAAAAAAAAAAAAAAAATGTAACCAATTTTGATTTATACGTACGTATTTTGTTAATTACTCCAAAAATAATGCAAAGAAAATTACTTAAAAATATACAATTTTATTACACATACAATTAAGTTATCGATTAAAGAAAACAATCGATAAATTTATTCAAAGCATTTTCTTTTTTTATACTTCAAATCTTTATAATTGCTTCAACTTATGATACTTAAACTTTAATTAAAATGTAGTAGCAATTATGCTATTTATAATTTAACATATAAAAATCAATATTACAGAATCAAAATAAGAGTTTGTTTACGTACTTTTACTATACACTATATAGTGGAATCGGCTATGATCAAAAATTTATTTTTTAAAATAAATGCAGGTTTTTAAATGATTTTAGAAATAAAAAAAATGACTTACGTAGTTTTTTTTTTTTTTTTGTTTTTTTTAACAAATCATTTGTCGAAAATTAAAATATTTAATTTAAAATATTTAATGCATTGTTGATTATAAATTTATTTAAAGAAAACTATAAACGTTTGCATTTACATTTTTTAAATAAATTTTATTTTAAATAGAAAATTCTTTTTTATCATTCCCAAGATCGATTTTTTATTTAATACCTTCTCTTAATTATAATTATTTTGCAATATCACATAATAAATATCACTTGCCATAATATTTTATTACAATTTTTATATCTATAAGGTATTTTGATTCTTGAACACAGCTATAAAAATATCGTTGCTCTCATTGATTCGATAACATTAACTGTTTTGAAGAATCTTTAAGTACTTAAAAGTTTTTATCTTTAAAGTTTATTCAAATGCAACTTCAAAATACTGTCTTCTAATCGTTATTATTGACATAACAATTATACAAATAATATTCTATTTGTATATAATTGAAAATTTATTATAAAACAAATTTGGATAGCGGAATAAAATTGTTAAATATCGATTGTCATTATTGTTGTCATTTTTTTTTTTTTTTTTTTTTTTTTTTTTTTTTTTTTTTTTTTTTTTTTTTTTAACTTTATGAATAAATAATAATTAATGCATTTAATTCAATAATAAACTTTCCGCATCTGAAAAACAACGCTATGTACCGAAAAAATAAAAAATTTAGTTCACGACACGTAATTATAACGTCTAAACGATGAGACAATTTCCCGTATGCAGAACAACTGGCGCCAAGTAATTATTATTACGTGGAATTATTATCAACGTCAACCGGAAGAAAAGGCGCGCTATATCGCGCCTTTACTTGCGTAAAGCGTCGACCGTCACACGGCTACGCGCATAATACATGCGCAAGCGTTTTTTTTTTTTTTTTCTTTTTACGCGCGAAAATAAAATAAAAATAAAATAAAAGTAGCGAAAGAAGTAGAGAGAAGACGAGAGAACGACGGAACGGAAGCTTGATTTCGTTTTTCGTCATCGATGCGGTTTTATGTTTACGACGAATGAGAGTAACGCGTAACGTTATTCTTTCTTCCTTTCGTCGGATGTGACGTCAAAAATTCGTAAATCTTTTAACACGAAGTCGATCGGATAATGAATAGACACGCGTTTGCGTTAATGTACGAAATTGTTTCTCGTTCGGTGGACTCTTTCTTTTTAATTTTTTTTTTTTTTTTTTTTTTTTTTTTTTTTTTTTTTGCCGACTAAAGATTATATAACTTTCGGCATAGAAATTTTAATGTCAATGATTCATCTTGCATTATATATCTAACTGAAAGAGGCTCCGATAATGTAAACGTTACGATATAATGTACAATATGTTTTTAATAGAAATGTCTTAAATATTTAAACATAATCCCCAAATTATTCAATGTTAATCATTAGTTAAATCATTTTATTGTTATTTTTTTCATATTTGCATTTATTCGTGTATAAAAAAGAAAATACGATGATTTATATTTATTTAATGATAGTATAAAAATTTAATCGTCAGCTTAAATTGTTTTGTAAAAATTATATTGATAAAAATTATATTGTATATCATCAAATTTCCGATTTTAAATGAATCCATGTTAAACTAGAATAGTTAAGTATATGAAGGCCTTTATTCTACGTATATTGTAAATAGTATTTTTTAAAAATGGTAATTAAAATCGTAATTTATCACGAGCTAAAAATAGTTTTTATTTGCATCTAAAGAACAATGTGTAGTATTTTTTTTTTTTTTGAAGTATTCTATTTAAGTATTTAATTTCTTTAAAGTTAATATTTCTAATCAGTGTTTCTTTATTATTTTTATCATCTTTATTAATTATCAACACTAAATTTGATTAAATGTATTCTTTCAATCACTTAATTTTATTGTAAGTTTCATATCACTTTTGCAATGAATTCTTTTCAACAGAAATAGTTACCGATATAAAAGAGAAATAATATCTTTAGTTTTTAGGTTTTAAACATGAGATAATTAAAAATGTATATATATTATGATTTATTTAAACGCTTTCAAACTTTCAAGACAGATATCAAGTAAAGAAATTCTTTGAAAAGTTTCTAATCAAAATTTATTATTGAATAAGTGACGATATGAAAAAATGATTTGGACGTTATAAAAATAGACCTCCAAACTAAGAAGTTCAACGAAACTTTTACGTAATGCAGTGATAATGTGATATTAAATTTAAAAGAATCCATTTAAAAATGATACTCTGCACTGTGACATCAATTAACGTTATATCAATTGATTAACGCTATATTAACTAAAAGTTATTTTTAACTGTTTTATTTCTTGTTTTAAGTAAACTTATACATGCAAAAGTATTCACACAAAAAACAAAATTTTTTTATTTTACGTTAAAAAAAAAAAAAAAAAAAAAAGAATTCAGAGCCAACTTTCTCACAAATAACAATCAATCACATTTAATCAAATTAACGCATCTTTAACATTGTTTATAACATTAACGCGAGTGAGGATTCCCCCGCGGAAACGCTATAAACAATACGAAACACGACAAGATAACGCAATACTCGAAAAATAATTAATCGAACAATAACAAAATCGAATCATGCGAAGATAACAAAAGAAATAAAAAAACAAAGGGAAAAAATCCAGTCCGCGTGAGAATACAAATTAGCGTGGGTGTATACTCATCCTCCTCCGCACGATAAAACGCATGTGTGTTATACTTACGCACGCGTTAACTAGAACCGCAGAAAGCCCGAGACGAGAGAAAAGACATCGTTCGCGTCAACGTCGAATGATAAGTGATAACAGCATACGAATAAAAAGTGACTCTCGGTCCAGGAATACCGTTAGACGGCTCTAGGCCTTTCGACCGACAGTACATCGCGATCGTCGTGTATAATTCTGCGTTAATCTCGAAGACGGAAAGTGAAAGTGAGAAAAAGAGAAAGAGAAAGAGAGAGAGAGAGAAAGAGAGAGAGTGAAAGAGCGATCTAATTACGAAGGAAAAGAGAATCGAAGAAGAAGAGTAACCGCCGCTAAATTTTTATTATTTTATTTTTCTTCTTTTTTTTTCATTTCTCTTCTTTTATTTTTTTTTTTTTTTCCTGACGCGCTCGTTATCGCTTCGGTTAATAGTGATTGTAGTAAGAAACTCGTTCATTCATAAAATTGAGATTATACGGAAATGGCTATTGGTACAATGTCAAGGCTCTTAACTTTCTCTGCGTTTTTCCTGATACTCGTAAGTATTACCGCTTCATCTATTTTACTATTGTTTTTTTTTTTTTTTTTTTTTTTTTTTTTTTTTTTTTTTTTTTTTTTTTTTTTTGCTTCATGTTCTGTTCAACATATTATGTTATGTATAATCTTCCGACGCTATTGTGAAAGTTTTATCTTTGATAAAGCTTCGGTAGTTTATCGCTTCAGAATACGATTTAAATTATAGAATAATTGCTTAATCATCAATTTAATGAATCATGTAAAAAGCAACGGTTTTCTTTTTTTTAATTTTTTGTTGAAAACTCACGATTTTCATATTAATTTTCGTTATAACATCTACAAGTTTATTTGTACGTCCAATTTTTACGTAATTTGTTTGATAAAAAAAAAAAAAAAAAAAAAAAAAAAAAAAAAAAAAAAAATTGAATTTCTTTTCTTTTTACAAATTGAGATTATAATTTTTTTGTATAAACTATCAAACTATAATGAGATTCACATTTTATTTAGATTTTTTTTCCAATTAAATAAATCAAATATAAAAAATCTTTAATAAAATAAAATTATCACTTGAAAAAAAAAAAAAATTGCTATTCTTTTAAAAACTATTGTATTTTTAATATAATTAACTAAAGACTTTCTACTCCTTTTTTAATTTAAACGCTTTGTATTAAGCTTACTAAAAATAAAATCGAGAATTTCAATTACAACGTCGATCAAATGAAAAAAAAATATATAATCACATGTGCGGAGATAATAGAATATACTAATTTATGAAACGCATAACACAAAGCTTAATCTTTTACCTAATTATTGAAATCTCTTTTATTTTAATTGCACAATAGATAATTATTTTTTTTAATTTTTTTAATCGGTAATGATAGCGCGATCAAACTTGTCGTCTAGCCAATTATGTTTATTAAGAAAAAGCTCGAATTGGTGCATTCTATGCTTGTTAAATTCTTAATAATTAAAAATAAAATTAATAAATATTACAGACAATGAAAATTTAGTTTTAATTCGTATAGTACCTTAATGTAGAAAAATTATCATGTTTGAAATATTTAGAAATATTTTTTAACAATTTATGACAATTATTAATATTTTAGATCTCACATACATCGAGTCATAGTATTAATCGGCATCACAAAACGCGTCTTCGAGATCAGAGTTCAGCAAATAAAGTTAGCCAAGATACAGGGATTTTATTAGAAAGCCATAAAAAAACTTACAATTATCCTAGAATGTACCATGTATGTAAAACTTAATTTTTCTATATAATAATAATAATAATAATAATAATAATAATAATAATAATAATAATAATAAAAGGTTTATTTAAAAATTTTATGAAAAAGTGACTTTTTCTAATTTTAGAAAAATAATCCAAGTCGTAAGTTATTCGAAAAGTATATTGTAAAAGAGACTGACCAAAGTGGATTATCAACTTCATGCGGTAAAATAACATGTGATACCGTTGAAAATTATCCTATAGATTTAATAAAAAGGGCTTACTTTGAAGCTAAAAGAAATAAGGTATAATTTTTAAAACGTGAAAGAGCCAGGTTTTAGTTTTTATTCGACAAATATACTTACCGATATTCATTAATTAATGATTATTTTTTTCACAGTACCTTCCAGTTCCGACGGAAATTGAATTCACCAAAAGTTACAATACGCCATTACTAGCTAGGAATAATCCGTCGATATCTTTTGAGGAAATTGACAAAAGACGGAATCCTTTTACATTGGAAAACGATTCGACTGATTTACAGAGTATTATTAATTCAATACAAAGTCGCCGGATGCCTTCTTCCTTTGGGTATAAACAAAAAAGACCTAATTGTAAAAATCAGGTTGGTTCAAACTCTATGCATTAATTTATTATAATATTGTTTCTTATTTGTGAATTTTATAAGTAAATCAAAAAAGGTTAATGAACTTGAGAAGTAAACTTTTTTTTCTTTTCTTTTTTCATATTACCTTAATTTTAATAATTTTTATTACCTATTTTATTAAAATCGCGAAAATTAAATTTTGAGAACGTATCTTGCAAAAAAAAAAGAAAATTTATGTTCTCTTGGATGACTTTAAACTTGATTAAAATGTTCTTTTTTTTTTTTTAGGTCAAAAAAACCTTTCCAAAGGAGGCTCGCAATGCTAATCATGAACCGACACTATTAGTAAGCCTCCCGAAAGAATACGTGCCAAGAGGGCTCGAATGCATGTTAGTGTTTTCTTTTTTTTTTTTTTTTACAGATAATCTTAAAAATTGAAATTTTAAATTAAAGCAATATCAAAAACAATTTATTACATTTTATTTTTATCGTCATTACAGAGCCGACAAATATTGCAAAGATGATCACACACCTGAAAATTACGTAAATTATTGTTGGACTAAAACTAAAATGGAAAATATACTAACTTTTAACAAAGTGCTGAATACCGTTGAAAGTCAATCGGTGGAAATGACAGACGGATGTGAATGCAAACAAGTGCGCGAAGAATTTTTAACGCTTTAAAATAATTTACTTATTTTAATTTCAATTATTTTCAACGAATCAAAAATTTTTTAAGATTTTACTGTTCCGTTAGCTATTGTAATCTTTATGCGGTTTACTAGAAGCATAGATAATTACTTAAATTATGCAATTAATTTAGCACATACAAATGCGGGATCATTTGTATTAACAATCATGAATTCAATCGTTTTTATTTAATATCATTTTTCATTTAATAGCTAATTTAATTGCGATAGTATGCATAATTACTTATTAGCGAACAAATTGAAAATCATTATATTAATTTATTTAATAGATTGATATATGTATATATTGATATGATATTGATATACGTATATTTATTTGTTGAAAGTGTGCAAGGCTATTAGAAGCTATTATAATAATAGCTGTACAAAAGAGATTTCTTTCCTTTTTTTTTTCTTTTTATTTTGATTAAGCTAAAACTGTGATGACGATGATATTAACATAGTATGTATGTACTTTTATATTAAAATAGTTTAATAAGTTATTTAATATAATGCATTAAATAAAATAGCTATAAAATATAGTCCACTAATTAAAATTTTTATACAATACAATCAAATAAACTTTCATATTGTTAATGAATAAATTGTGTCATTTTATTATTAAAACCCTTCTTATTTATTACTAAAGCAAACAGAAACAAATTATAATGGGTTAATGTGATGTAAACATTTTAAATTTTTAATTTTTTTAAATTGTGAATGTATAAAAAGAACTATAAAGAATTTCAATTTGTTTTCAAAATTAATTGAAGATTATTACAAGAAATCAAGAAAAATGTTCTCTCTAAACGGCTTTCCTGTTTCAAAATCTTTGCTTGCTTGAAAAAGCTAAAAATTTTAAAGCATTGTTTTCTTGAATTGAATATTTCATACTTTTCAATCAGAATAAATACATATAAATTTTTCAAGAAAATCTGCTCTTGATTTAAGAATCTACAATTTTGGTTTTAGAAAATTGCTAAGTTAAATGAAATTTTCTTTGATTTATAATTTGATGTTAATTTTAATAATTTAAATGATTTAAATAATGCATTAAATACAGAAAATTATTTAATAGAGCGTAATGTAATATCCTTACATAACTTTTACCGTCAAATTTTCATAAATAAAAAGAAAACCTATAGCCATTCAGTCGTGATATCTCAAAACAAGAATATTAAAACCAAAAGCCGAATTTCTTGAAGCAAGGAAAGCATTTTTTTTTTTTTTTAAATGATTTTTTTGGTTCAAAATTATTTTTCTTGAATTAAGTTAATTATTTTATGGGTTTATGTATATATATATATATATTTTGTTTTTTAAAAGTATATAAAAATGAGTTTGTCATAATTAAAATTTTTAATTTGTATTAATATGTATTTAATATATACATTTATTACATATCAACATTCGTTAAACTATCTTATACACTTGAGTTTATGTAACATTATTCCAAAACATTAATATAAACACCAAATTTATAGAAAATACTGGAACTTTGAACGATAAAATGAAATATTGAAATACACGCGCACGTACACTCATTTACACAAACGAGCTAATAAAAAATTCGCTCGCAGTTAGTTAAAAAACAAAAAAAAAAAAAAAACAGAAAAAACCGAAGGTTTCGCATCGCTCGGAGTACCAAAGCTTACGTGCGCGTATAAGCGAGAAAGTGGATGATTATAAGGGAGGTGAAGAGAAACGAACCACACATATGCATACGCTTCTCCAGTCTCGGATAATTCGATGGGCCGCGCGTAGTTTGTTAAATTCTAAATATGCGTATCGCGTTACGTTTGCACTGTTGAGCCAGAAAACACGATGTTTACGTGTAACCGTACTTCGGAGAATGGCCAGCGTCTCTCTCTCTCTCTCTCTCTGTATGTATTTTGTGTACGCATTCGCGTTTAGACGAGTCCATCGATCGATTTAAATTGTGAATCGAATATGTCGTTCGAAGTGTTTGTACGATTGAATGGAAAAATATTTTTGACGTTATTTGTTTCGCCGACGATCGATGCTGATAATTTTTTATGTTACGGATTTATTCTCGTGCATTTATGCTTTTTATACGGTTATACATTTTTTTTTTTATAATCAAGGGTTTTTTTAATCGCCTATAAGATAGCTGCAACAATCGCTTGCATTTTTATAGCACAATTATATTTATTTACTTTACTAATTTTATAACAACTTACGAATTTAATTCACAAAAATTTTTCATAAAATCCCTTAGTTTTAATAAAAATACATTAAACACGTTTGCTGAACTTCGCAGTGAAGCATTTAGAAGTTATATTTATCAAAATAATAATCACACGCGCAATATATCTATAAGAAAGCTAATATATACCTCCATAAAAGATTAAAGTAATGCATTATCGATAAAAATTGCTTAAAATGTCCATTTATTAAAAGAGAAAAAAAAGAATACCTTATTTTAGCTTTAAAATTATCGAACGCGTTCGTAGTCAAATAAAAATCCAAAGGCTACAAATTCAGTTTCTTTAGAACTGGCGCAGGTGTAGGTAGCTTAAGCACTAATATTAAATCAATTTCTCCGAGTGAAATACGTGCTTGCAACAGTATATAGATACGCGTACTTACGAATTCAAGACAAGCGACATCATTTATTTAAAATGATAGCGAACGAAATATTGAGAAAGAAAATAAAAAAAAAAAGGTCTAATAAAAATAAAATAAAAAAAAAAAGAGAATTAAAAAAGATACAACCCATAGACGATTTTCCACACACGCAGAAGAATAAAGGGTCGTTGCAGAATGAGAGAATCAAAAAGATTTCGCTTAGTGTGTGTGTGTGTGTGTATACCATATATATCGGCTACAACGCTGCGACAGCTGTGCGAAAAGTCAACCGGATGGTGAATGGATGCTACCGCATTGGTCCGCTGCGTCATCGTTAAAATGCGGAGAAAGATCAAACGTTGGCGCTACGCGCTATCTATGAAAGACCCAAGATAACCGATGAACGAATCATTTACATTTCTTTCTCTCGATGAGACGATACGGTAAATTTTGCAGGTATGTTGTGCTATATTTTCTTGCTTCGCATCGAGCTTTTTTGTATATTCTTTGCCACGGCAGCGGTTATATTCACGCTTATCGTGAATTCTGAAAATTCCGCATAGGAATACACCTTGAAATATGATGCGAATGGATTTATGGTTGATCCGCTTTTGTAAGCGCATCTTGAGCTTTCTCGAGAGATATTTTCTCTGGAAAAGAAGAGATTAATGAATCTGTATATTTAAATCGTTGAAAAAGTATACCGATAGGATTTTAAATTTTATATTATGCATCATTGTTAAGGTGATGTAAAATTAAATTAAATTAAAAAACATTTTAAAGAAGTAGCGATAAAGTGGCCGAAATAAATCAAATGAAATTATTTGCAAACTCATTGAAAAAAATTATCGATAAATATTTTCTATTTTTTTAAATATAAGCATTAAGATAACAGTAAAAAAATTGCGAAAAGAAAACAATTTTTTATTAATTTTTTTATTAGGTAATGAGGTTTCAAAAAAAAAATAAATAAATAAATGGGAAAAGGCAAAAAATAGTGTAAATATTTTTATTTCACAATTCAATAAACATAAGATTTACAAATCGAGCTCACTCGGTATTAAAAAAGAAGCTTTATTAAACAATAATCTTTGTATTCTGCCGTCAAAGGAAAAAAATACCATATGCACATATGTGATTAGTATGCGCAAACGGCATTTTATATTTAGATATGAAAATTGACGTTACCGTCTTCGTTATTCTTACGATTTTCGTCATTCGTCAAAATAATCTCCGATTTAAAACATTAAAGTTCGATCAATTCAATGCGTCACCTTACCTAAAATCCGCAATCCAATAAAATATTTAACAACGCTAGGTTATTCGTTACCGCAATTAAACTCGTGCGCTTGCTCGTTATAAAATCCATCCGCGTAAAATAAGCCGTAAAATAAGCCTAAAAAAAAAAAGAAAATAAATTAATAAATAAATATATTATTCGATCTCACGTCGTTAAATAATCCGCGGTGACTCTTCTCTTAGACCGATGTCAAGGTTCGCGATAAAAATAGTATTCCCGCGCGGACTTTTCCTCGTCTTTGCGGAGTCTTTGAGCAACGGGAGGCGAAAATTACTTCGGACGAGCCGAGTTTCGATTGCGCGAGAAAGTAAAAAAAAGCCGCGAACGAAAATAAATCGAATTCCCTCTCTCTCTCTCTCTCTCTCTCTCTATCTATCTATCTATTTCTCTCTCTATCTATTTCTCTTTCTCTCTTTCTCTCTTTCTCTCTTTCTCTCTTTCTCTCTTTCGCGAATATATCTGTTGCAGTTGGAAATGAAAGACGATTTATCGCGATTTGGGGGCAAGATACATTGGCCGCTCGATAATTAATGACACCTTCGCTATTTTCGCCCGGGGAAGAGAAAAAGGCGAAGAGAAAGAAAAAAATAAGTGTGATATGTACGACCAAGGCGAGAAAAATTACGAAGTGTGAAGAGTTGAAAGACTTGTGACGATTTAATGCTCTTTGGATATTGTTATTGATAACTGGTTATTGAAAAACCGATGATTAGCGCAAGTATAAATTAATCTCGAAGAAATAATGCAACAGAGTTTGAGATTATTACTGTTTATTCGTACGCACTATATTAGATATTTAACTTGAAATCTCACGATAACGAAATAGAAATTAAATAGTTTCTAGATCTATTTTAATCTTACATATATCCAGACACAAACATCGATGCACGTTTTTTATAATTTTAAATACTGGCAATCTCCATTTTAAAATCACTGTTACTATTATATTTAAAAAAAAAAAAAAAAAAATAATTAATTAATAAAATGTTATTTTAAATATCTATAAATTTTATAAATATCTAAAAATTTTCAACTATACATTACGCGTGTAGATTATTTTGTACAAATAACGAACTAAACTTTGATCCAAAACGCAGAAAATTTATATTCAAGATTAATTAAAATCCATTTAATGAATTTTAGCAAAACCCACTGAGTTTTCATAGTAAATATTTGAAGAGAAGTTGTTTGGAAATGTTTTCCTAAGCTTATTTCCAAATTTTCGAAGATAAAAAATTCAAAGTAAAGATTATGTAAAATAATGTATTTTTTCATATTTTCAATTTATTTAATAATAATCTTTATTTTAATTGAAAATTTTGATTTTTATTTAAATAATTTTTATTTTAAATTATTTTCGATATTATTATTTTATTTAATGTAACACTTTTATTTTTTGTATTAATTGAGTATTAGTTAAGTATTTGTTAAATAAGCTATTTTTTTTTTTAAATTTTAATGTTTGCAATGTATATAAATCTGAAAGTTTTGCTATTTTAATGAATTTTCAACTCGATAACTTACTTGCTCTCTAGTTAAAAAATTAGGTTACTATTCATTATAAATTTAACTCATAAAAGAGGTTATAAAATAAATTAGATTTATAAAAGTGTTATGAATTATTAATAATTTAAATGATTATCAAAATATTGAAGCATACACATTAAACACACACACACACACACACACACACAAAGTGCTCATAGTTTTAACAAGTTCATCATGTATCGTAAGATATTTTAATGTGTTAAGATCTTTGTTGTTGTTATTAAACCAGTAATAAAAAATAAAATATTCTAAAGTAAAACTTTAATCATCATTAATATCTAATACAATTTAATAGAAAAAAATTGAACAAAATTTTAATTAGCAGTAAACTTCCTTGTCAAATATCCGAAAAGAGATAAAATAATTATTTACTCAGCTTTATTTTAAATCCTAAAACTTAACTGCCCATATCGTCGAAGAAAAGAATCGTTGAAAAAAAAAAAAAAAAAAAGAGAGAGAAAGAAAGAAAGAAAGGTTACGCTGAAAGCACATAATAACGGTGTGGTAGAAGCACTCGTAGTACTACCAGCAGTAGAGTCGGCAATTAATTGCAGCACAAAGGCACCAGGTTTGTCACTTGTGTAGCTCTCACAGAGCAAGTACGGAACGAAAGAGACAGATACAGAGAGAAGAAAAAAGAGAGAGAGAGAGAGAGAGAGAGGAAGAAGGGTAGAAGAATCGAGACTTTAAAATTGCTTCAATTGCCTGGGAATTCAGCTTGGCTCAACTCGGACTTTTGATCAAAGAGAATAATTTCGTCATGTTCTTTACCGCATTTCTCTCTTCGCTTGCCTTCTATATACCATTATTTTTGTCTTTAAAAATCTTTCTTTGCGATATCATATTTTCGCGGTATATTTCTCGCTGAACGATGAAAGGGACGACGAAGTAAGCGGCTCTATAGCAAAACCAAAAGATGTCAAAAGAAAGAGTAATGTTGTAACGGTTCTCTTTCTCTATTTTTGAACTTGTAAATTTATGGAAAACAAGAGATTCTTTTAAAAGAATTTGAAGATGAAAAAAAGTGAAAACGATAAGTTTCTTTTGAAAAATTCTAGCCGATGATGAATGTGAAAATACAAGTACTCGGAAAATCAAGAAAAAAATATTAAATAAAAATGCAAACGTTAAAGTTTATACTCTAACAAAAGATATCCCGAAAAAAAAAAAAAAAAAAAAAAAATAATTATAATAATTGATTTAGTAACAATGTTATAAAGTATTTTTTTATAATTTATAAATAAATAAAAACTTTAATCATCTGCTTTTTATTAAATATTATTTAAATATTAATGTCTATTGATTAAAAAATTAAAACGTGAATTAAACGGGTCATAAAAAATGAAAGCTTTAAAATAAATTCACGAAGATCCTAAACTTAATAAAACTTTTTAACGAAAAAAAATCGACTTACAAAAAAAATTATTAAACCGTAATTTATTCATATATATTAAAAAATAATTTTCATGAAGTAAACCTACCTGCAGATCGTATTAATTAGACTATTTAATCTTTTTTTAATTGAATGTTCAATACCCTATTATTATTATTACTAACAACTCTTACTTTATTAATGTTTATGAATAGATACCTTTAAAATACGGCACCAATCTTTATTACATAAGTAATAAATAAAAATTCTATATGTCATTGATATAACAATTCTATCACTCTGCAATTGAATGAATTTTTTAAAGTAATTATTTATTGTAAATACTATTGAATTAATATAATCTAAAAAGATTATTAGTACTTTTTGTGAATAATACTAATTTTTATAATATTATTGAACAATCCGTCGCGGAATAATCGGTTTATAAAATATTGTGTATTTCTATATGAAAAAAAAAAAAAAAAAGAAAAAAAAAAAAACAAATATACACGTCGAATTGAGAAACTCCTGATTTTTAAAGTCGTTTAAAAACGATATTATACTAAACTTTTCATACGTGAAATACATTTTTTTTCATCACTTTTAACCGTTTTTCGTACTCGCAAAAATGACTATAATATTCAATATCCAATTCTATATTGATTTTTTTTTTTTTTTTTTTTTTTTTTTTTTTTTTTTTTAGTTTCCATAAAGTTTTTTAATACGGTATTACTAAAATTCATGTTAATCGTTGCTCTTGCAAAAATAACGTATATTTTATTATTATCCGATAATAAGCATGATTTACAGTAAAAATACTGTAACACATTTTAGGTGTACTTCTTTGCCCAGTTCGACTATACTTCAATTTTCTGAATGGTGACATATAAATCATCTTGTATATATTCATGCGAAATGTTCTTCTACATAATAATCGAATTCCGTACAAATTTCCTTAGCTTCATCGCGCGCTGAATTTTACGAATATATTTTCGCCTTTTTCTATCTCGTACAACTATACATTTTCAGATTCATGTGATTTTTATACCTTTGGTTGTAATGTATTTTATTGATAAATTACTTCATCGATGATAAAAAAAAATTTTAAATTCTTTTAAATACCGATACTCGTTAATTTATAATTCGTTAAGTAAAACAGTATAATTTATTATTGTTTTTTTTTTTTTTCTTTTTTATTAAGAATAAATTATTTTTATAAAAAAAATAAACCTTTTGTAATCGACGTTATTTTTCATGAAAAGCTGTAAGATGTGTATATATTATCATAAATTTTCATTCTTTATCAATATATTCCATAAAGAAACCTATCGAACTTAGCATTTTCAATTATACGTATAAATCTTACCGCGCCACGTTTCATGTCATAAAATACCCTAAAAGTATCGTTAATAAAAAAAAAAAAAAAAGCAAAAGAAAAAGAACATTCCATAAATAAATGTAAATAATTTCTCATACAATGTGAGCCCCAAATTCAATCGTTAAAACTGACTAAATGGAGAAAAACTACCAATACGACAATATAACAACGGCATTTCGAAATATACCTAGCGTCAAAATGGCATCGTACACTTGGTTTGTATCTCTCGTTCTCTTGGAAGGGGAAAAAAAAAGAAAAAAAAAAACAACGACGAGCGCGCGCGCGCGCGCGTCTCTTATTTGAAATTCCACGCGCCAGCTCGCGAATAAATATAAGGGGACGCGAGTTTTCTTATCCATACACATATACGATTCCGTCTTCCCTTTTCCCATAACTATACCTAGATACCATACCTTTTTACGTATTATGCGTTTTTTTCTCTTTCTTTTTTTTTCGACTCCACGCAGACGCGTAATATTTCGTCAGCTTTGCATTGCTGTGTGTGTCTTTATGTATGCGCGCGCGAACGTTGGAAAAACTAACACTCATGCGTGTACGTGTGTACGCGTGTACGTGTGTGTATTTGCATATACATATACATACGTCTCTTAGATTACCGTAAGGTATATATATACATAACATACAAACGCGTGGGATGGATCGTATAAGTCGCATCGCGTAAGTGCTGGCGAATGTAATATTCAAGGTGACAAGTCAACGAGCGCCTTTACGAGCCCCGCGAACGGATAATATTTTATGAAGCGAGATGCATCCGCCTCTGTGTTGCCAGCATTGAGTTTTACTCCTCTTGAATTTGAATCACCGAAAATCTATATCGCTATCTAAATCTATATGGATTGTTAATTCATGATATTTACGAATTTTATTGATAAAAAATATATTTTTTTTATCATTAACGGAATTTTTCTTTTTCTTTTCTTGGTTAAGGAATAGTTTTCAAATCTTTATTGAGACTAAACTCGCTCGATGATATATATGTACATTTAAATTAAAATCTAATTTTCTACTATTCTAAAAATTGATAAAATAATAACATGAAACTTATGATGAAGATTTGAATTAATTTTATTGTCGAGTGACGAGAATTTTTAATTATCAAAAATTCTTTAAACGAAATTGAACTTTTTCGCGCGATGAATCTTTTTTCGCGCCAAAAAAAAAAAACGAACGTAATGAGTAAATATAACAAAATTAAATGGAATAAACTCGTCTTTATTTATTAATAGTGATGCGATGAGAAATCCCAACTACAAAATTGTTTGTTTTATAATGTATGCTTCGTGCAAATATCCATACCTCGTTCTTGGAGTTTTATCTTCCTCTGCATAAATGTGTTAATATTAATTTTTTATTATTTAATATTAATATTTGAAAATTTTCCAGTTATTTTTTCTTCTTTCTCTCGCGGCACCTAATTTAAATTTTTTTTTGTTTATCCTTTGCTCATGTGTGTAATTAAAAAAAAAATTTTTTTTTTTAAATTAAATTTAATAAAATCGATGTAAGAAGAGTACAATAAAATTATTACCCACCGAAAAATTAGAAAAGCTTTATTGCTCTTATAATCATGTACATATTTTTTTTTTTTTTTTTTTTTGATTGAATTTTAAATCAAAAATAAAAATTAGAAAAATAGTTAATAAACGAAAAAGGAAAAACTTATCATATATATATCTAATTCCATTAATTTTACTCGTGTATACTCGACATAAACAATTAACATTCAATAAAAGTGCTTTATCGATTGATATTATAAAAATTTCATCAAACGTATCATTGCCTCAAATATTTGCATTAAATTTTTCGCGATTAAAAATAAAAAAAAAAAAGAAATTTAAGCTTAGCTCTCGCGGAGCTTTTGACAAAACCATATGATGTGCAACCATTTGGAGAGCGAAGAGTGCTTTTGACACCTTTAATTTACGCGAAATATAACGTTAACCTTAAAAAACAAATTTTTATCAAGATGAACGAGACAATTTAATCGGGCGAATGAAAGAACAAAAGTTATAAACTGACAAACAAAATATATATAAAAAATAAATAAATAAATAAATAAATAAATAAAAAAGAAAAAAAAAATCGAACAGAAGACGAAAAGTAACTACCCTCGCACGAACAAACACCGTTTTCCATACGTAAAGTAAACAAATTTACGTCTCGGCCTCATCTCTCGCTTTTTTCTCCTCTTTCCTTTTCTTTTCCTCTCCTTTTTTTTTTTTTTTTTTTCATCCAGGTACATCGGATATGTATGTACAGGTTGAACTCTTGGAATAAACTGTCCGAATCGGCGCGCGCGAGCGCATACGCCAGCGAGAGAGGACGTGAATGTTTTTTAATTTCTCGGCACTCGGCGGAACGAACGAGCGGAACGGTATACAGCGTCGTCGATTACCCTCTTTTCCTACTTCTCTCACACTCTCTCTCTCTCTCTCTCTCTCTCTCTTTCACGCTCTCTCACGCTCTCCTACTCTTCTTCTTTTTATTTCTTTTTCGCTCCCTCTCTCTCTTTTTATCAGAAACGTTTTGCACACATGCACACGAAAGGATGTATGTACGGCAAGCGTTTTTCTTTTTTTTTTTTTATTTTCATTACCGTGTATTTTTTTCCGCCTTTGTTTTCATTCCGTAAAATGTCACATCTCTTCCTCTCTTTAACTCGCGAGCTATGCGCGCAAGTATACGTATATGGTCTTTACGCGTGGGCGTGTGCCGACAGTATTGTTCTCGCAATTTTTCGCGTTTGTGTATTTAAAGTCGACGTGAGAGAGAGAGAGAGAGAGAGAGGGGGGGGAGGGAGGGAGAAGGGAACTAGAGCACCGTTAAAAAATCACCTTGCATCGCGCGCGGTTCATTTAGCCGCCTAGTGATTTACAGGAGATGCGAGAGAAAGGGAGGGAGAGAGAGAAAGAGAAAGAGAGACGAAGACCGAAATCAGCTAGAGAAGATTTTTATGTTTTTATTCAGGACGACCGGCACTTCCGACAATTTACTGGCGCGAACCACTCGACGGATTTTCGAGGACTTTTTTTTTTTTTTTTTTTTTATTTTTTTTTTTTTTTTTTTATCTAGGACGCGCTCGCGAATCTCACCAGGAGATAGACATACAAACGCTTATAGTTTATAGAATGACGCGAGGATTGCTTGTCTGTGTCTGTGTGTGTATAGATATATTTGAGCCTCGCAAAGTGAAGATTAATGTTTTCACTTTTTGACATTCCTTGTCCGCTTTAGTCACTACTATTTAAAATTCTTTTATTCTTCATTTTCTCGTGTTTTGTTTCGTTCGCTCTGATTGTGTTGGCTGAATTCTGCTGATAAACAAATATATTTGTAGATGAATAACCGATATTCTTTGACTTGAAGTCGTAAATCAATGGATTCGTTAAATTGACAATTTCATTTTTGATTAAATTGGCTGCCATCCAACATCATTACAATTCTTTAAAAAAAATTTCGTAATTTCGCGAATTATATAATAATTTTAAGAAAGTTATCGATAAATTATAAAATTTTTTAGAGTTGATGTAGCTGTCTCTTTATCAGATATGCCAAAATTAATGTTGAGTTAAAAAAAAAGGTCGACCGTTTCGATTTTCTTCCAACGAGCCAAGCGCGTGCGTATACACTATTGCGAACAAGGCAAAAACAAAAAAAATAAATATAAATAAAAAAAAAAAAAAAAAAAAAAAATAACAACTAAAGAGAACAAAAATCACAAGCAGTGATCTATCTCACGCTAGAGGTAGATGAATCGATGAAAAAGAAATGAAGGGTTCCCGAAGTTTAATTGCGGAAGAGAGAAAACGCAGTGCGCGATATGCCTGGCCATACTTTAGCGAGCTATGTGTACATATAGACACGCGAATATCCGCAGCGCGCGCGCGCGAAAGCCCACGTAATTTGAATTTTTCACGACACTCGCGGCATACACACACACACACACATACACGACACATATACGCGTAGTAGAATATACGAACGGAAAGTCAGTATCGCGTCTACCCGCAATCGGTTGATTCTGATGGACTTGCATTTTGAATTAATGACAGATCTGTGTGACGATGCAGATGTGAGTTTAGAGCCTACAAAAGAGAATGAGAGAGACTGAGAGAGAGAGAGAGAGAGATGTATCTATGCGTATGCGCATGCAAAGCGAAATCGACAAGGCAGTATTACGCTTACGCGAGGTATGCCAATTTTGGGCGCGCTTTTAATTAAAGAGATATAACTCGACGCGATTGTTTAATTTAACGGTGATCGCGACGCATATCTCCAAAAACGTATATATGAGCTACCACTTCCCCCCCTTCTCTCTCTTTCTCTCTCTCTCTCTCTTTTTCTCTTTTTTTCTCTTTCTCTCTCTCCCTCTTTTACGTCCGATGAAATTTTTCTTCGGCCTTTTCGTTTCACGCCGTCGATTCGTGAAAATTATAATTGCTCGCTGCATTTTATGAACGTATATGTATGAATTCATACGAATATACGAGTATGTGTAGTAAGGGAAAACCTGGTTTTAATCTACCCAGAAATTAGGTCAATGAGGAGCTAAAGTTTCTTTAGTTTCATCGCATTTTAATTGGCGGATGTATTCTATATATTCGTATGTATATATATTGCTGTAGACATACATATATTTTATAATCGAGATATAGTTTGAACTGCTGTTATTATGTTATTATACTAACAAGTGTAACTCAGCATCAAAATTTATATTTGCTATCAATGCTCCGGATAACGATATATAAATTAATGTCAAAAATGTTTTACATTTAATATTTCGCATATGAGATATATTATTCTTAGATATATTAATAAACTGCATATTAATTAAAAAAAAAAAAAAACAAAAAACAAAAAAAAAAAAAAACAATAAAAATTTAAAGCAAATTAAACATCCAAGCAATATGACCTTTAGTCAAATTAACAGACTTACTAGTACATAAACATAAAAATACATACACAGACACTCTCAGAAAAATATACAAACGCAGACATAAACGGGAAAAAAAATAAAGTAAAAGTAGACAACAATAAAAAGAGAATAACCGAGAATGTTCGATAACGTTCTATTACATAAAAAAAAAACAAAACGACAAGATAACGAAAACCAAAACGTATGTAAAATACACGTACTAACACATAAAAAAACAAACAAAATGACGAAAAAAGAACGAATGTGACTAAAATTGTGAAGAAATAATGAGCAATAGAAGCTCATGATAAAATCTCGGACGCTTAATCAAACGAATAATCATCGCGCTTATAAAAGGCGCACAGTTTACACCTTCGGAACTTTTTACCTTTCGGTTGACACATACAACGATCATTGCGATCAATGTATTAACAAGGCGTCCCGAAGCATCTACGACATTTCCATCCTTGATAATATTTAAATAAAAAGATTCGGATCAAAAGTGACTCAATCATTTAATTTTCCTGGATCTCTACTCTCCTTATACCTATGGTTAATGTGAGTGCACGAAACCAGCGGTGATTACAACCAAAAGTTCATTTGCACCCGCCGGATCTCTATCTCGAAATCGCGTAGACACCTGCATCTATCACCGACGAGAGACATTGCGCAGCTCATCTGATGTATTATATAAAAAAAAGATAATAATCTACCATCTGAAGCACGCGCGAATACCATCTTCATAAAAATAATACATTTTATGAAGATTGTGCGTTCCGATAACGAAAACATCATCGTAGTTTAAATCTCCGTTGCGAGCAGGTTGCTCGGAGTCAACGTCAGCGAGCATAAACAAACTGTATTCGCGACAACACCAAAGCGCGCGATTAACCATGGTTAACGATCAGGATTCAGCACTCGAACGTGCATAATAAATAAAATAAAATACGCGTAAATTTTTTATTTTTGTTTGACGTTTCCGGACGAAACAACCGGACCGTCACAATTTTAAATTATAATAATTTATACTAAATAAAATTTCCAGAGCAATGGTCAAATTTACTGATGCAAAAAAATAAATAAATAAATAAATAAATTTCGACAAGATTAGGAAAGAAAAGAATCCTTTCTCCGCCAAATGTTTCCTAGAGAGCTCCATTCGTTCACAGCAAAGTAAAGGCCGTTACGTTAACGCATCTTTCCGTTAATTCCCAATACAATCAAGTGGTTCGCTCAACCTAACCATATCTTAATCATCAGCGAAAACGAAAAAGAGAGAGAGAGAGAGAGAGAGAGAGAGAGAGGGGACGAGAAAGAATAACAAGATGTTGACGTTATGCTAACGGTCCGTGGGCCACAGATGAATTAAACTCCCGCGCGAGCGTTTGTGTACGTGTGTGTAAGTCTGCTAACAATAACGCGCGCCGAGAATTCATAGAATTTTATAATTGTATTTAGTTGCGGGCACATGTGGAAGCTTTGCTTAAAGCCAAACTAAGCTTCAGTATGTACATGTAAATTTAGTTTATGCTATTCTCGACGTTAAATTTTTTCGTAATTATTATATGGATACGAAAATATTTTTTTAAGTTATTTAAGAATTTGTGAATTATTTTCAGTCTTTTTTTATGTCGACACTTTAAATAAAAAAAAAAAAAAAAACAATTCTCAAGCCATTTGAAAATATTAGGTTAATCCTTTCCTCTCATAATCCAGAGATGGAGCCATATTAGGAACTTCCTAAATCTTTCTTCGTGATAAATAAACTCGTTTCTTGGCTATATTGAATGTTTTCACAAAACCAGTATTGAAAGAGTTTATTTATTAAAGATTATTTTTATTCTTTAACGATTCAGGTTAATTACTCGCTCGTATGCATTAGTCTATTAAAACGAATATTCATTTTTTTTCTATAAAACGAATATTCACGTTTCTCTTCTCTATCTCTATCTCTCTCTCTCTATCTTTCTCTCTCACTCAGCAGTTCACTTCTCTCTTCGTCGAGGGGCGCGCATCAGCGACATCAAATTTATCAGACCGCGTCGAAACAGAATCGTCTTGCACCGTCGGTCACGCGAATTAATCCGATTGTCCGTAATCGCTCGGCAAAATGAATTAATTGATAAGCGCTCTGGACGATCTTGACGTATACGTGAACGCGTGCTTCTACCTGCATATAGATACGCGAGCATGCATGATACGCAAACCCATACACGCAACCTCACATTTATATAAATAGATATATGTACGCATGTGTACGCGTGTACGTGTATATCCCCTCGATAGACGTATATTGTGATGAACACTCTATCACCCTCGTTGTCGTCCACTTCAACTCGCCATCGCCGCTTTTCTCTCTCTCTCCCTCCCTCCCTCTCTCTCTCTCTCTCTCTCTCTCTCTCTTCCTCTCTCTTTCACCCCTCTTAGCTCAATGGTACAGGGAAGTTATGCAGTGCGTACAGAACGCAAATGTCCGAGAGCACAGCGGACTGTATAGGATTATTCGATCTCTCCCTCTCTTTACTTTCCCCTTTCACCTGCAAAGTCAAGAGAGAGAGAGAGAGAGAGAGAGAGAGATGTGCCAAGTACTCGTAAACGCGGCCACGCGCTCGTCTGCGTTTCACACTGATAATCGTCCGTCCATCCATCCGTCCGTCCGTTCGTTCGTTTCTCATATTCAACCGTTCGTTCGTCATCTCTCGGCCTCATCCTTGTACTCCATTCTTTCGCTCTCTTTTTCCCTGTGTATTTCTTACCACTTTATATCGCGAGTAAAAATCCTTTACGTGATTGGGTTGTTGTATAAAATAGTAAAAATTTTTCATGATTCAGTTTATTTTTAAGCTATAGTGCATTATAAAAAGCTATTATTTTGATAAATAACAATATTAACTTTAAATGAATGATCATTCTATAAAAATGAATACTCATTGAATGCTCATTGAATTTTATTTATTTCAATAATATCATAAAAGAAAACATTTGATTCATAGTAAAATTAAATGTATCATTTTCATATTTTTTGACATTTTTTTCCTTTCAGTAAATCACAATTTTATTGTTTGAAAATTCTCTATATAAATTCCCCGATTATTCATTATCCGTTTAATTTTATTTAATTTTAAAGTATCTTTAAATAAAAATCTTCAAATAAAAACCTCTGTATCTAAAATTCGTAATATAAACACAATAATGTAATTAATATAAACCATAAAAATATTAAAAAAATTCAACCAATTGTAATTAATTTTAACGCGACGTAAACGAAAAAAAAAAATGACAAAAACGAATAATTCCTTTAATAGCACGGTCGTACTAATAAGTCCAAAACCAACGGAATAAAAGAAATCCATATTAGCAATCATTTGAGAAACCGATGCTTTACACGAGCTCGCACATATTGCGGTTATTGCGCGCACGAATTCAGTGTAGTTTGCTTCACCTGCGGACGACACCGAGTGCATCGCAATCTGCTCGATTCTCTCGTGGTCACTAGTTATATTCTTGATGACGAAGAGTGAGAGAGAGAGATGAGAGATAGAGAATGTTAATATATTACCCCTCCTCCTTTCAACTTTTTTTATATACGACTTTACGTTGCGATTTGATTTAATCTGTGCCGATAGGAATATCGAATGTTAAATTATTTTATGTATATCAAAAATTTAAGTATATTATTACTTCAAAGGATTTATATTAAAAATCATTCGTCAGCATTGTACGGTAGTAAGATTTATTAATTATTTAAATTATGAAAGTATATTAAAATTATTTTCTTTCAATGCGTAAAAACATGCGATCACACGGAAAACTAATCGTAAAATCAACACCGTTCGAATCTTCAGATTCACTCCGACTGACTAACAACGCTAACATGAGATTTAATATTTTCTCAATACTTCTTAAATTGTAATATAATGTTTTTCACGTTTTGTCACGAACGTCATTTTTATCTCGAAACAATGTATTCTTCCTATTGAATTTTTCCCTCGCAAAGAAACTTTCTTTAAACGTGTTTATTATTTTTTTACGCTAGAAAGGCTAACGGGCGTCCGAACGTACAGTTTATGACACTGCTAACCTTTTTACATTTTCGAGGACGTGCAAGGCAGACGCCGATCTCGTTAACTAAAATAAAGCAACACTGCTCTTTATCCGCGCTACCTCTTTTCCAAGATAATGAGGCGGACAATAAATGTATGAAAAATCAGTCTAAGTTGTAGAATCCATCGGCTATGGTCACTTACTTCTCGCAATCTTTCGTATTTGTCAACACTTACGTTACTTTCCGTGAGAATAAAATCATTCGAACTTACACGAGTTTGAGTTCGTTTCTATTGTTATCATACTAAACAACATTATATCTATCGCACTTCAATGCATTCAATTAATTTTTATAAAAATAAAATATTATAATTTTCAAGGATTTTTAACGCTTTCGAGCTCTTTTTTTTCATTTTTACAAGTTAATTTAATAAATAAAATTTATATTTTTCGATTTAAAATTCAGTGTGTATTCATTTTTTACCTTATTTTAAGAACCACGAGATCTTCTCCATTTTGGAACAGATTTTGACCGTACAAGCATATTAAATCCAGTCAATCAGAAGTGAAAAATAGATGATTTAAGCTTTTAACCGCTTAAACCACTCAACTTTAAATATTCAATCAATATTTTTCCAAAAGCTTACAAATCAACGATTACTTAAAAAATAAATACTTGCCGAAAACTGACGTAAACTCAGTCAACACCATTGAATTATTTCAATTGTAAAGTATCGATTGAATGTTTAGAGTGGAGTAGTTTTTTTGTTGAAATCATCTCCTCTCTTTGTTTCTATCCATTAGAAAGAACGTTTCAATTTTTAGAAGAAAAGAAGCTGGCCTTAAGTAAGTGCTACTTTTCTTTTAATAAAAAAAATGCAAGAGGGTGCATACGGCAAATTTGAAAAAAAAAAAGATAATAATAAAAAAAAAAAAAAAAAAAAAAAATCAAAATAATAAAAAGAAAAGAAGAAAATGAAATCGAAAAATAATTGCTCGAGATAGTTTTAGCGTGACAATGCCAATAAAACAAAAAAAACAAAAGGGCGTTGCTTGAAATCGATGAAACAACTCACGTGTCAATCCGAGTTCTGCGAAAACGACAACTGAAAGAGAATATAAAAAAAACTGCATCAGAAAAAAAAAAAAAATATATATATGTATACTAAGCGTAAAATTACGAATGTTGGATGCGTGTTCGCGGAAGCGAATCACAAATTGTTACGATTCATCTGTGAGATTTCGATGTTCAATTTTTGGTTGAAAAAAAAATACGAGAGAAAGAAAAATAACGGATCAAAGGGAAAGGAGTACTAGTAAAATGTGATTAATATAAAAATATTGGTTGAGCATTTTTCTTTTCTTTATTTCAAGCAAACATATAGCAATTTGATTTGCATTATTTTAAGATGAAAAATTTTTTTAATCTATCGAAGGAAAAAATTACGGAATAATTAAAACGTACATATGTTTGTTCGAATTTATATAAAGAATTTAAATGTATTAATATCAATAGATTTTTTATAATAAATTATTATCGTTATATTTTATAGTTTACTTCAATATTAAATAATTAACTCGATTACTCAGCTTTTGTTTACCATTTCAACTATAAATTTTAAACCAACCTCGACTATAAACACAAGAATATTATCGCAACGTTATTAAATGATAATCTACAACTCTACTAATACTACATAAATATAACTCTACTGAAAACGTGACAATTAAAAAAAAAAAAAAAAAAAAAAAAAACAAAAACAAAAAAAAAAAAGAAAGTAAAACAATGAATAAAAAGCAAATACGAATCTATATAAATTAAATATAAATAATACACGAAACAATGAGCTCGTGTTAGTATCCAACGGTGAGAAAGCAACGAGTTCCCCCTTGTTTGCCGCCGATTTACAGTCGCAATTACACGATCCACGACATACCGATTGTCTGTGTGTGCATGTGCGGGTGAGTGTACGTGTACATACGCTTACACATATATGTATATATACTCGTACATACATGTATATATATGTGCATAGAAACCGTATGTGTGGATACATATATATATACATTTAAAGACGTGTATGTGTTTATATGCACGGTCGAGCAGCCAACCGAACGCGCTTGCTTTCAATTAAAATTTAAGCATCGGCCTAGTCGCGCTTGGCCTCCATTCAAGCCTCTGGCATTGACTTATATTAAACTCGACGCTTTCCTCGTATGACATTCGCCAAGTCAAAATTGTTATTTCTTTATTTTCTTCCTTCTTTTTTTTTTTTCTTTTTTTTTTTATCATTTATTCAAACGAGTTCCAAAAGCGCACGACGTCCTTGTCGCTTGTTTCACGTTCGCCGATCGGTATATACGTTGATTCTCGCAATTGGGTGTTGTCCTAAACTGAAATTATCCTCGGCGCGTTGTAACGTTATCGAATTCATAGACGATGGTTTAATTTGATATAATTATATCAAATTAACGATAAAATTTAATTGACATTTTCTCTCAACATTGTCATGGTATTTTGTTAAAATTACAAATAGAATTTTGTAAAAATCTTTTCAATCTTTACGAAACAATTTTTCGATCCATCTAGATGTACATAAAAAAAAAAAAAAAAAAATTCTTCCAACCCCTAAGAACATAGCTAGACATATACATGTTCGCATATATAGTAGGTGAAAAGAGGTAAATTCCAAAAGCGAGCCTTTTCTTCCCACATCCAGTGTCCAATGCTTCGGCAATCAGGTCGACGCGAGAAGATACAGAAGATAGATATAAGGCCATCGTCGATAATTTAAAATTCGCTAGCTCGCGCGCTCGCTCACTGCTAAGGAACGCGAAAAATTCTTTGGACTCCTCGTCGTTTCGAAAAGTATAAGGAAAAAGATAAAAAAAAAAAAAATAGAGACCGCTTGGAAGAGCAAGCAAAAGAAGAAAGAAGACTAAGGAGACGGGAGAAATAAAAAAAAAATAGGTAAAAGAAGGAGATAGCCAAAGATTAAAATGGAGAAAGGAGCGGAGATAAAGAGAAAAATAAAAGAGAAAATGGATGAAGAGCGAAGGTAGAAGATGTCGAGAAGGAGGAAAAAGAAGGATCAAAAACAGAAGAGAAAAGAGAGTAAGTTGAGATAGATTTTGGCTACTATCTGAAGAAAAAGAGAAAGAATACGAAGAGATGGAAAGAACTAGAGAATGAGAGAGAAAGAAAGAGAGAGAAATAGGAAGCGTTACGCTTACGCGGCAGTTATTTTATCGTATTTCCCAGTCTCTCTTTCTCTCTCTCTCCCTTTCTCTCTTTCTCTCTATCGTTCGATATCGACGCGACAGAGGCTTCGACATTCGACTACGTCGTTAGCTGATTTTGCTGATAAGGCTTGATAAGGCCACTAGTAGTATAGTCGCACGCCGTATATAGTAACATCTAACAACGTAATATAGTAACATTTAGAAAGGAATGTGTATGCGATCGGTATATATACGTTTACGTGTAAGAAGGAAAGAAGCACCGGGCAATCATAAGAGTATTAACCGAACATCTCCCGAGGCTTCTTGTTGTACTCTCGGCGATGCTCTGATTTCTCTTCATTATGCAGGGCCGTTCAATATTTTTCCCCTTCCTCCATCTTCCACCCTCCACCCTACTTACTCCTCCAACGACCATAACTCCTCTTTGCTCCTCTTTTTTCTTCTTTATTTTTCTCATCCTTCGATCCTCGAATTGAATAGACCTCATTGTTGACATAATCATTAGTTTATTCTATGAAGAGGAGAGACGATTTTTCACAAAGGAAAGAATACACGTTTCGTGACGCGCGTTTCTGGATTTTTTTTTTTATTTTTATATGTATTCGTAAGCGTAATTATAAACACTTCGTGTGTGTACGTATAACTTTCTTATATATATGTATAAATAACCTTCGCTTGCAATTACAAAATTATGATTTCAATTTTTATATTTGTATAATATTTCAAATTTTAACGAGATAGTATAGATTATTTATAAAGAATATTCGAATAAATTTCAATTTTTCATTATAAAAAGAGTATCGTTAAAATTTTATGGAATTAAATGATTTTAATTTATTCTCATATTTATTACGAATTTATAATTTTTTATTGTATATGAATATTGTCTTCATAACAAACTCCATCATAATTTATTATTCAAATTTAACTATTAAAGTAATATTCTCAATTGTATCTTAATAGTTTAAGCTAAAAATATATTCAAATGTCTATTGACAAGAAAAAAAATAAATGCAATAAATTTGAATCCATTTTAATAAAAACAATTATTAAATCCATTGAAAATACTGTTTACAGTAATTCCAAACTTTTTTTTATATTTCGTTGCTATTATTAAGTAGCGAAGGAGAGGAGGGAGGGAGGGGGGGAAATATCATTTCAAAGATAACGCGATATAATTAATTAGTTTTGCTGACATTAAGTACGAATTCTCGCCGAGAGAATCTTTATCATACGAGCGTCACATGGATTTATATAAATTGGTAAACACGCGAGATAAATCGAGTGGCGACATACAGTCTGCCTCTTTCGATAAAAGATTACGTATGTTATTGTTTACGACGATGCCGTGGAATTTTAACGTTTCACTATTTTTTTTTCCTCGATCCGAAGATATTAACGTTTAAATTACGACTTTGATATCTGTATATTTTTCTCTCTCTCTCTCTCTCTCTCTGCTTTCATAAGCGTTTTTTAATGTAATGATGTTTACTTCCAAATGATTGAAATTCACGTGACCTATTTTTTTTTTTTTTAAAGCTTTTAAGTGTGATATCTGTGCGATACATTGGAATGATTTCTAAAAAGGAAAAAATGTCATTACATCATTAAATGTTCTAGCTCGTTTGAACTGAAAAATTTTTTATCAAAGATTTAAAATCTCAATTATCAATATGTATTTCTAAGTAAACAATTTTCTTTTCAACCTATTTAATACTAATTATTTATTATTATTGTAATAAAACAGCAATAGGTATAATAATTAAAAATTTAAATTACATTTATATTAATAAATTTGATAAATTATCAAAATACGGGCTACTTAATGTTTATACTTTCGATGCTATTATTGTTGTGTACAATTTATATATTTATTAATAGCTTCGCTTAGTATACAAGAAAATTTATTTTCTTTATTTTATTAATGTTATATAGAATATTTTTTATACACAATTAAATATTCATATAAATTAAAATATTCTGCAATTAAAATATTTTAAAAGATTATTAAACTAAAAATTTTTTTTTATCGGTAAATAATTCGTAAATTGAAAATCTTCAAATAAAAAAATATAATTTTATCAACAAAGTATTGATTTTCCAAAACATGTTGAAGTAATTAACAAAAGAAAAAATTTAATAAATAATAAATTTCAGTTACGATTAAATCGTTAAATTCATTTCAATTTTCAAAATTAAATATTTATGTATTAAATTTTAAATAAAATATTAAATTTAATATTAAAATGATTATCACATGTAAGGAAAAATTTGATATCACAATATTAAGTATTTTTACGACTGATAATACTTTCTAATTATTACGTTTCATTCCAATATCCAGTATATCGACTAAGACCCCCGTTGATAAATATGATTAATAAATCATTTTTAAAAATCTTTCGCTGTTTACATTTAATTTCTCTACTTAATGATACTGACCGAACTGATATGTTTTCTACATGCCTTGATGGACCATATATTATAATCTCATTATTTATTTACTCTGTAATAACTTTAAAAAATTTGCATAAAATAACTGTTATTTATTTTTAAAACTCTTCAACTACAAGAACAACATTTTAAAAAGCAATAAAAACTCTCTTTCTCTCTTTATGCATATATGTATGCAAGTACATACATATAAATATAACGAATTATCTTGTAGTAGCGCCGCGGGAATGAAAATTCGAGAGCCATCTGCGCCTAGGTAAGGTATAAGACCGCGATAGAAGAAGTAAAAAAAAAAAAAAAAAAAAAAAAAAATGAAATTGAAAAAAATAAAATCGTAGGTAAGAGAAGAAGGAGAGAAGAAGCCAGCAGCGAAGAGAAACGCGATCTGTGGAAACGCCGCAAGGTAAAAAGCACGCGAATCTCTCTCCCTATGTGTATATATATATATATATATATATATATATATATATATATGTCCTCGTGTATAAACGGGAGTTTTCGCACTCAGCGCTCGCGTGCGCGCACACACACACACATGCAAGGCTTCGCGCGCGAAAGGCATTACCCGGCAGAAGATGTTCGAGAGATTGTGCCCTCGAGGTAGACGTATTCGGGTCGCCATTTTTACCTCTTATTCGTCCTTCGAAATTTTTCCGAACGCCTATCCCGCCATCGCGCTACCTTCTTCTTTTTTTTCTCGAGATCCTCTTTTTCGACTCCTTCCCCCCCCCCTCCTTCGTTTTTCTCCTTCTTTACTTCTTCTTCTTCTCCTTTCCAACCTCTCGATCCTGTACTTCTCGCTCTCGTTGCCGAATTAGTATACGGCACTCTGTAGATATGCGTGCGCTCAACGAAATCTTAGCGAGATTTTTACCATATTAAAGGATTTTCTATTTCTCGAGAAAATCATTCGATAATCCAAATCATTCGAACATTCTTATTTTTAATACTTATTGAATTAAATACATTTTAATGGTTATTTGAGAAAATCGTTAAATGTTTAATTAAAGTATTTCGTTTTTTTTTTAGTTATTAAAGTTTTTTAGTTCTTGAAATTTATAATTTATGTTTTTATAATAAAATAAGATTTTTGAATAATTAAATAAGTATAATAAAAAAATACCTAACTTTTTTAACTTTAGATTTAAATAATTAACATATCACAATTTTACACATGTTATATCTATAAATTTTAAAAACTTCGGAACTATAATAAAATATTGACATTGACAAATTGAAAAAATGCGGAACTTTCTAATAAATAATTCGAATAATATCTGTCGGCCGATTATGTTAAAAATAAATTTTGTCGAATGACACAAATTTTTTTCTTCAAAATTCTTTATCAGCGATGCCGATATTTTGTCTCAGTTTCTTAAATTTTATTTCTATTTCATTTACAATCTTGTCTATGTGTTCCCTATACTCAGCTTCAGAAAATCTACTCGAATATATCCATTTTCCACCTTATTTTCTCCCTCCGAGATTATCCTGATTCGTTTCTACTACTCCCCCTCCCCTTTGCTTCTTACCTGCGCTATGTAAGATTTTCCTTTTTTTTTTCTATTTGTAATTGTACTTTTATTTCTTCTCTTTTTTTCTTTTATGCGCCTTTTGTACATTAAGATTCATCCTCGTCTTTTGCACTTGGATCTGTCGTCGTCGTGCTACTAGTTTAAGACTTGACTCTTAACTAATGAGGTAGTTCTACTGAATCCAGACAAAATCATAAAATATGCGCGAGAATAAAGTGTAATATTAATTAATAATGCAAAATTAAGACTGTTATAGTTCCATTTTTAAGTAATTGACGTGACTTATATAATTAAAAATTAAATAAACTAATATTTGCAGTAAAATGTATTAAAAAATTATGAATTATTTTTTTTTACCCTCGTAAGTTAAGAATTAATAAATCTTAATCCATAAGACGCGCTGAAAAAATTAAAGTGTTTTGTTATGGACAAAGCGAGGATTCTTAGACTTTTATTAAGTACAAAATTTTTATTGAATGATACAATGGTTCTTAATAATTACAAGTCGAGTAATTGCTCGAGCGAAAGTCAAAGCGCATCTGACTTCTTTGCCGAAATCAATAGATCATGCTTCGTTACGGCCCCCCCACTTACGTCTAATTTGCCGCCTAATTCTCGCCAATGTCCACGAAGGAACCGCAAAGAAAGGGAGATAAGGAGAGAGAGAGAGAGAGAGAGAGAGAGAGTGATACACTTATGGTGTGAACCTCCAAATGCCTCACACTCACACAAACACAAATTCTATACAACGGTCGCCACCGCATATCCTTACTCTCGACCAATGACGTGCCACGGCCCGCTTTTCAGCTTCCCCGTGCAACGTGGGACCTCCAAACTGCAATGAAGCAAGACGAGCAAGCTTCTTTGGGATCGAAACAGCCTCAGGATGACGATGTCAACCCTAGCTGGGGGCCTGAAGCCACAGAGCCGTCGTCGCGACTCCGCGCTATAGAGCTCGGCCAATGCGCGCGCCCGTTGTTACCGACTTCAAACATACTATGATTTACACTTACGTTATCTCTCTCTCTCTCTCTCTCTCTCTCTCTGTCCGCCCCTCTCCTCAACGGTCACAGTTTTCTTCGCGCGTACACTTCTATCCGTAACATGTTTACAGTGACAGGAATTCAATTGTAAGATTGAATTTTAATTGATTAAAAAATTTAAACTTTTAACGAATGATACGTTTAAAAAATATCTCTTGATAACTATCTACGAATACATATAAAGCAAAACATCTAAAATTACACATTTCAAGAAGTTAGAAATCGAAATAATAAATTCGATAAACTGAAATTATAATGTCGAATTTTCGAAATGATGATTACGCTTAATTATTAAACTTATTTAGAAATATGATGATAACAATAGTACATTGTAAAAAATTATATTTATTTGATATTTTTATAATCAATTAAATTAAAGATTTCTATACTAATAGAAAAACTATTAGGTTATTTAAAACTTAACCGTATCATCAATCTCTTGAGAGTCAACGCCAAAGTAAATATCTTGAATAAAACATGTAATTACAGTATACATCTTGTAACTAACTTACGTTCTCTTGTAAAAGTTTTCTCCTTCTGACGAGTATTAACTATCGGATTTAAATTTACAACGAAACGTGTATTATTACTTAATAAATGAAATTCATTACGCAATTATAATTTTATGAATAATTAGTATTATTTTTATAAACCCTTACACCTATTTTCATAATAAGGTTTAGAAAAATTTATTTAATTGTAATTTTTTTTTAAATTAAAAATATAACATCGATTGTGTTTAAAAAAAAAAAAAAAAAAAACGTTTACCGAACGCTATTAAAGCACACGCAGCATGTAAAATTTGTTTTAATAATTTATTCAATAACAATAAATATATAATTCAATTTAAATAATGAATGTTGGAAATTGGAATGGGCAATAATAATCTATTAAACAATCGAGTTAAACTTGGCACGCGTTCTAAATTTTACGGCACAAGAATCGATCACGACGCAGAAATAGAGAGAGAAAGAGAGAGAGAGAGACGAGACGAGAAACGGATTTCGTGACGATACAGAAAAGTGTGACAGTTGAAATTAGCCGAAGGCTTGGTTTTGACATTTTCCATGCCCGAGGCCACGATCGACGACGAATGAGGAAGAAATCTAGCTGCGTTGTTTCCGATTCGAGAGAGAAAAGGGAAAGACATCAAACTGGTGAAAAGTAGAACGAGCCAGATATGGTCAGACATTTGAAATAAAGATGAAAAATAAATAAATAAATAAATAACGCTACGAGCTGAAAACGAGCGATAAACTATACGGAATATGGAATAAAATAATTCCAAGCTAAGCGTTAACATTGATTTAATTTTAAAATGACGGAATTATCAATACTATAACGTATACGTTTTGTTTGATCGAATATGCATCGTTCTTATACGTTTACTTTTCAAAATATATATATATATATATATATATATATATATATATATATATATATATATATATATATATATATATATAAAATATTCAAAAAATTAATATTAATAAATAATTTAATTATAAAAATTATTTATCAAATTTATGAAAAACAAAAAATAAATAAGAAATGAAAAGAATTTCTAAAATAATGTAGAGAAGAAAAAAGCAAATAACGAGAAAACGATGATGTAAAATTATTGTTAAATGCTACTGAAAACATTTATCCGTTATTTCCATTCCGTTTTCTCCAGTTGTCCAATGCAAGCTAACGTCCCTTCAAATCTGCCGTATGCTCCGTTTGCTTTAATGCGACAGAAATTATTATCCCGGTTGGCCGACGATTGTACTTTTCCGCATTTTTTGCTTGACGTTTATTAATTTTAATTTTATTTACTTAATTATTAAATCTCGGCGTTATAAGCGTTTGAAAATTATTCAATTGAAAATAGAAATTTTATGTTATAATATCCAAGAAATGCACATATTTTTATAGTTGAGACACTGATTATCTAATTTCTAAACATTATACAAAATATGAAAGATATTTATTTTCTTTTAATGATTGAAAACTCTAAAAAGTCAAACTTAATTAATTTTATAAATTTAATAAGACCAAAGTACATTTGTAATTTTAAACGTAAAATGTTAAATTAAGACATTAAAAATGATAGTAAATAATTTCGGCGATTAAACGAAAATTGAAATTCACAATTACGTTTTATATAAAAACTAATTACATTACTACCGAATAGCGAAAAAGGAAAGCCTTTCGTGTCGCTTTTATCGTTCGCTCTCTCGCAAAAGCTGTAAAGTAAATCCACGCAGTAGTGTGCGGTCAAAAGCAGATAACCCGTTCGTTTATTCTTGTCAGATTTCTTCTGAAAGCAGATCAAAAGTCCCGTGGCCTAGTTTGAATTTTTTTTTTTTTTTTTTTTTTTTTCGTCCGCCACATTCACGCAGAAAATCGAAGCGATGCCGATCGAATGGGCAAAGTGAAAAAAAAAAATGGAAAAAAGAAAATACTCAAATAGTCATGGATAAAATGGGCGAAAAATAGTGGGGAAAAAAAGAAGGGAAAAGATTGAGATGTAAAAAAAAATAAATAAATAAAAAAAAAAAAAATAATAAAGGATGGATTAAATAGAAAAGCGGGAAAAAAAGCGAACTCGTACATCCATCCTTTTATTTATTTATTTTTTTTATTTTTTCATCTGTTTTTTTATAACCGTGTCAATTGGAAAATTCATTAAATCTTGAATAACCGCAATTGAGAAAAACAAAATATTAAACTATTAAACTATTACGGTTTATCGTTCTAATTTATTTGAAACTGACTGTAATTTCTTCAATTTTCAAAAATCAATTTTCGACAAGTAAATATCTATACAACGTAAAAATAAAATTATTCGAAAAATCTCGAAAAAATTCTTTTTCATTTTTTCCTTTTTATTTTGAAATTTATTAAAATAAAATCAAAATTTAAAGTTTAGTCCATTTCTCGAAAAATTAATTTTATAATTCATCTTTGTAAAATTTACATTTTTGAGAAATACAATATGTATTAAATAAAATGTAAAAATACAAAATTTATTTTATTTTTCAATAAATTGATATTAATTTATCATTTAACTAAAACTAAAACTTTTAATTTCAATATTGTTAGTTAAAGTTTCTATAAGCTAAAATGCAAGATTCGGCATTTTAGTATAAATTAAAAATAATATTATTTTAAAATGATAATGATGTAAAATATGATCTCATAAACTTACACATAAATTATGCATATGAAACCAGATACATTTGATAGAAAATTTACCTTATCAATGGACGCAAATTAACAAACACCTTTATTTACACACATATCTCGTGAACGAATACGTTATATGAACGGACTATAATTTCGATATTTAGAGGCGTTTATACGCTCGCAAACCTATGTATATCGCATGCGCATTCTATGTATTGCTAATATATACGGCGAACTAATTTACGCGCTTGCACGTGGCAAAGATTTTCACACCGGGAGAGGTACGTAGAGACGTTACACGAGGATTGCAATATCCGTTACACAGAATTTCGCCTCCACCCGTTTCCTTTATCCCGTACTAGCGCTTCTCTAAACTTCCTTTTCTCTCTCTCTCTCTCTCTCTCTCTCTCTCTCTCTCTCTTTTTCTCTCTTTCGTACTTTACACATCTGGATCTTTGTTACAACGTAAACGCGCGCGGCATCGTAACTACACGAGTATTTCGTTGGTATTTATTTAGTAACGGTTAAGATATGTACTTAGGTGGAAAAACGAGACAAAAGCATCTCTTTTCTACTATAGAGTAGAAGAGACCTAACTCCTTTTACACCGTGTCTTCCTTGTTGTTCCGTTAGTCGTCTACTCTCCCGTTCTCTTTTGTAGACGCGGACTTTTCTGAAAATGTTCGCCGTGAACGAGAAAAAAGGAAAAGAATAATTTAAAGGAGATACAGAGAGGCAGAAGGACACGGAGAGAAAATTTACACGGGCAATCGATAATTTGATAATGAAAGAGTATTAAAGCGAACGGGAAAAGGTAGAAAAGGAAAAATAAATGCAATAAACGAAAAGATTTTCGTTGGTTTTCAAAAGAGGTGTTTATTGAACGAAATTGTTTTTTTTTTTTTTTTTTTTTTTTTTTTTTTTTACAAATCAATAAAAATGTTATAATTCGGTAAAAATGTTATATTTCGTAACGGTGAAGTATTGCATCATAAGAATATATTTACTAAAAAAACTCAAATCAAATATTGAATATTTCAACAGTATTAAAAACAAAGTCAATAATAAAAATTATTTTACCGTTATGATAATGTCAATTGAATAGTATCTTTAAAACGTTTATATTAAAATATTCTAAATATATATTTAATGGGTTATTATAATCCATAGGTAAAATAAAAAATTTAATTAAATGTCGATTTGCTTGAAAGTAATTTAATAACCTATTTAAAAAATATTGTCATTATAAATAAACTTGAATTTTACTGTATAACTTTTATAGAATTTTTACTCAATAACAATGCTGATTAATAATTTACAATTGATAATATATTAGTTAATAAATTTTCCACCCATAAAAGTATTTTTTATGTTATAATAAACAATTTCGCTACTTGCAATTGTAGTAATATTATTATTCGCAATACAGAAATTTATATAAAATGAGTAGTTATCGCCGAGTACTTTTTAAAACGTTTTATTAATGGCTATTAATGTTGTAAATATTTTCTATTAAATATTTATTGAAAAATAATTTTTATTAAAATTATCATTTTTTTTTTATTCATTAAATTGTTACGTTAATCCTTTGATTAACTTAAATCAGGATAAATGGCTTATGATTCAAAAGATATTTTTTACAATACTTAATGTTAATTAATATACTGTATTATTTATTTATTTATTTATTTATTTTTTTATTTATTTATAATCATGTTTATATAAACTTCAGAATCCGGTGTATTTTAATTTTGAATATATTATTTTATTCTATTAATGCAAAAGATGTACTCAAAAATATGATAAAATATTTGTAAGCGTAAATGTTGGCGTTTTCAAATTTTTATAATATATTTTGATATTTTGAGAAAATGAAATCCGCGATAACGAAAATTCGCATCCGAGAAAACTATGCAAAAACGAAATCTGTTATAAAATAATCATAATTTTAATTTTTAATTGAAATATTTCATGCACATAAAGTTTTAAAAGCTCACTGATTTTTTAAATTTATTCATGAAAACATTTTGTAGCTTTTAGTTTTGAATTTTAAGATGCAATTTCATTATTTATAAAAAATGTTAAAATAAATTTTGAGCCTTGATATTATCCACAAATTTTTTGTGACGCAACTAAAAATCTTTTCTTAGACAGTTGACCAGTCAATAATTTTCCTCACTTTGATCTTAATAATTTTTCAACCTCCGCATTTTAAATCCTCTCTGCTTTTTCTCTCTTTCTCTATCTATCTTGCTCTTTCTATCTCCATATTCGTTCTCTCATCTGTGTTAGTTCGCAACTTCACGATTCATGAATAACGCAAACTACGTGAATCGTAGGGAAATACGTACACCTCAAATTCTGCATAACGCGCCCTCTCTGTCTGTCTCTCTCTCTCTCTCTCTCTCCCTCTCTCCCTCTCTCTTTTTCCCCTTTCCACAACTTCCCTTTCGCATCGAACGTACGCTCGCTCACGTTGGAATTTTAAGAGAATCACGCAATTTTAAGAGAAAGAGGAAGATTGGCCAAAAGAAAAATACAGGGGAAGAGAGAAAAGGGAGAGCTCAACTAAATGGCATTCGACGTTAAAACGCGCAGGAGAGAACGATCCATCGAACGTGGGGGAACGATATCGCACACCGTGTTGAGCTTAGAGCGGAGACGCGTATACGGTGAAGGGAAAAGGCTAGTAGGAGATAGTTGGTGGTTCGCCTCTATTCCATCCCTATCACTTTGCCCCTCTATATCGACAATTTTGCGAGCTCGATCGACAGAGAGAGAAAGAGGAGATGTAGAGCAACGACGACGGCGATAGCACCGCGATGATAGTACGAAACTATATACGTATATACTATATATGTGAACGCGTCTATGACTATGACTCGGTGCGCGTCGAGAGATAGTCGAGGCGTGAACTCAACGGTATTGCGCTCGACCCCGCGTACTCCCATTATCCTCCTTCCACCCTCCACCGCGTTATTCCCTTCCATGTACATTTTACGTATAGTATTCAATAATGCGGCAAATTTATTCGCAACAGTCGAGTCATTCTTTCTCTCTCTCTCTCTCTCTCTCTCTCTTTCTCTCTCTATTTTTAATTTGTAAAATGGTATAATTGTGAGCTTATAAGTTTAACGTGTTAACGAACATACCGATTATGACGCGATCGTTGCGGGTGTTTATTGACAATTTTAAAATGGAATAACATCGTTTTTTATTAAAATCTCTAAAAGTTAACGTATAATACAACATTGAAAATAGACTATTCTCGCAAAACGAATAATTCGTATATTTGAAAATTTAATAAAGATTTCAAAACAACTATAATATTAAAATTTTTTAACTCTATCAACTTTAAAACTTTAAAATCAAGAATCGCGTTGTTAGTTATTCGCATACGCGTTCTTTATTTTAATTTTTAGATTGTTAAAACTGTCTAAAAATCATCGCAATGTATGTTTGTTTAAAAAAAAAAAAAAAAAAAAAAAAAAAAAAGTATTGCGCAAGATATGTCAGATACAGTTTTCTCCTGATAAAATCAATATCTACTTTCTGCACGTAAAAAGAAAAAAAAACAAAATTAAGAATAAAAAGATTTTTGACAAGAACTGATATTATATTAAAAAATCCGTTCTATTTACTTATTTTACCCATAAAATTAAATGTTTTATTACATTTTACAATCCAACATAAGAATAATAAAAAGCGATAACACATTTATAGATCCAAGCGCAAGACTAACCGTAAGTGTTTCTACTTTATACGAAATCTCGAAATCCTAACTTCCTCAAACTCGAGTCGAAAGTGCGGAGAGTCCGCGCCAAGTTAGAAGTTAACCGACTGAAAAGCATCTTTGTGAAACGCGCGTCACGAATCTGAGATTCTTCGTGTATCTATCAAACTAAACTTAAGCTAGCCTTGAGAAAAATAATTTTATCCGTCGGTGCGTCCGTCGTTTATTAAAAACGTGCGAAATTATTTTTCGTATAAGAGTAAAAATGAAAATTTTTTGTATGCAGCTTTAGTATACAATGTTTATAAATTTTTATTAAATGCGTAATAAATTTTTTAACGATTATGGAATTTTTGTACATTATCATTAAGGTTAACATTTTTTACAATATATTTTCGTGAATCGTACTTCAATGTAATTATAATTAATTGTCTACTAAATGCATAAAGTTCATATAAGTCATAGCATTTTATCCATTTACTTACACGTTAACTTAGTCGTGTGGACATCGATTATTAAAAAAAGTTTAACTTTTTAAAAAATATTTAAAAAAAACAAAAAATACGTTTAATTTATCAAATTATAATAAAAAGGCAATCTTTTAACAAAAGACTAGTTATAACTATAATTTTTTTTTTTTTTTTTAAACAAAGCTTCATACATCGGCGCGTACCGTTTAAAAAAAAAAAAAAAAAAAAATAATAATAATAAAAAACAAAACTAAACGTAAAAAAAAATCACGCGCAGACAAAGAAACTCTTCTAAAATAGAACATTCGCGTAATAGAGTAACCACGGAAGCTGCAAAAGCTGAAAAGAGCTGAAAAAAAAAGTTGGTTCGTTAAGTATCAAGTCCTCTTCCGTCGCGCTCGCGCGCGCGACGTTACCGCACAAAATACGATAATTAACGGGCGCACGTCTCAAGAAGCCTTTTTGCCCCTCTTCTCGCTCTCTTTCTTTCTTCTCTCCTTTTCCCCCCGTCTTTCTCCCTCTCTCTCTCTCTCTCTCTCTCTCTCTCTTTCTCTCACTCCTTCTCTTCTTCTTTCTTTAACGAAGTCCTATTCCTCATCTCGCGCACCTCCTTCGTGCAATCCAGCTGAAAAGCAATGTGATTATGATCGATTGCGCGAAAACCCTCGTGCTTCTTCTCTCTTCAAGAGAGAGAGAGAGAGAGAGAGAGATTCTTCTTATTTTTGAGCTTTACGATCGGCTATACTTTTTACGAAGATTAACCGACGCTTGGATTTTTGTTAAGATGAGAAATTTTCAGATTCTAGATGAAATTTAATATCGTTGCGGTGCAACAAATTTTGTTTATTTATTGATATTATTATGTATTTTGTCATGTAAAATTATATATATATATATAAATTAACTTGTAAGTTTTTATTAAAATTATAGGTATGCAATAATGTCAATAAAAGTAATTATATAATAATATCAATTATTATGTAGTCATAAAGTTTGAAATAATTTATGTAAATGTAATAAAATTAGAGGCTATCGTAAAAAATTGTGACAAATCTTCGTGTAATATATAGGTTTTTCTGTGAAAATATTTTAAATTAATAAAGTTAAAAACAACACGGAAAATTATTTATGTATTCGTTCATTATCGCATAAAATGTATATGGATAAATATACAATATAAAATATTTGTAAGTTTATGAAAATTATTATTATTATTATTATTTATTTATATAAAATACTAAAACACTTACATTTAATACTTTTACTATTAACAATTTAAAATAATAATATTTAAATTTAAATTTTATTTAATCATAACGATAAAACTAAGCATCCGTGAGTCGTTAAAATACAAACCGTGCGAGTACTTTCGCCACTGTTTAACGTCAAAAACTGTCTCTTTCAATATTTTTAATACTAAAAATACGAGCGTTGCTGTTAAAATACATATATTTACAATATACAATAAAGTCAATTCAAATGTTGCACGGCATTAAACGTAAATTTCCGCAAATATACGAGCGCTTTGCGAAACAGAACTGCGGGTATCATTTTGTTTACTCAGCGGTAGTAAAGTAGACCTATTTTCACCTTTCATTTAGACTGCCTCCTATTTGACTTTCAATTTTAACACTTTGCCCTGGCTATATTTCGCATCGCCGAGGGCAGAGACTTTTTTTAATTTCTTATTATGACTTTAAAGCCAAACGGTTGTAACATTAAATATTTCATATTAACATTAGTTTATTTTTTTTTCTTTTTTATCATCGATAAATTACTTAATTAATTTCTTCTCTATCTATATATATATATATATATAAAGTTGCTATTTTCGTTTGTCTATATGTTCGCTTTGTTCTTCTAAACTACGTATCGGATTTTGATGCAGATTTCACTATCGCTCGGAGAATTTCTTCAGAAAAGTTTCTATGTACAATGCATTCAAATTGATTGAGTATAACGGGAGATAAAGGTCTTTATCGACGACTAGAAATTATTACTACCACAACAAATTTGATTCTATATTATTCACCGCTAGGTGACTATGAGGTTTTTTTTTTCCCTAAGTGAAAATTTAAATAGATTTTTTTACGCATAAATAAAAAAAATAGCATTTACAGTGAGAAAATAAGACGCGATTTAATTAAATCTATTAATCATACCATTCAAATTTAATTGCACGAGGTCAGTTTGAATGTATAATATTCTCAGAAATATATAAGGTACTGCATTATCACAACAATGAACAGCTTATCGCACAACGTTACTTAGCCCTTTATCACGCGAGACGTTGAATCGACGTTTATGCATTCTATTCATCGACTAGTAATCTTACCATACATACTTATAAATATGAATATAACATAAATCTAAATTTCAGATAATATAATTTAACAAAACAAGTATAACTAAACTCGACGTTTAAAATTTCATTATTATTTTCTCACCGATGCTTTTTATCAACTATAAGAATATAAATGTATACCCCATAAAATATAACGATATATGTATAATAAGGTAACGTGATAAATTCAGCAAAGCCTGATATAAATATACTTAAGCTCGTTACTAATGCGTAAAATCCGTTTCATCGTATTGCATTAGAGCGAGTGATTTGAATATTCTCGTAATTCTCTGATATTTTCTCATAGAGAGACGAATAGAAATGCCGAATGGTGTTTAATCCAAAATCGTACACATGATAGATAAGCCAATGAAATGATAGAGTACTCTTAACACAACTTGATCAAGTGGTATTTACATCGATTAACTGCCAACGCCTTGACGAGTTCCTAATACTGTCGGGCTTATGTTATTTTGAATACGGTTTTGATTTATTCCGCGAGGATTTGAAATTTCTTATGGTGAATTTTAATAATAGTTTGGAAAATTGTCTTAATTTCAAAATTTATTTCGAATGATTGATGTGAATTTTTGATAATAATTTTTGGTAAATAAGGTTTAGTAATAATAAATAAAATTATCGATCGTTGAGGCTTTCTCTTGTAAATTTTATAAAGATGCTAGATTTAATTTTTTTTTAAAACTTAATATACCGAAAAAAAATTCTTTGTAAATAAAAATGATACGATCGATTTTATAAAGTCGTCACAATATTCTGCGCGATACATCCATTTCAGGTTTACCATAACATGAAAATATTAACGTTAAATTTAACATTAATGTGAATGAAAAATAATGCACGAATTTATTCAAAAATAAAAAATAAATCGCCTAATGTTTATCTTCAACGAATGTATACGAGATGCTGCGAGCAATAATGAGAGTTAGCCAAAAATCTCGTTAATGAAAATTTTATGACGTAAACGCTAGTCCGCGCGGATACAACACCACGGGTCATTACATTCGCCCATCTAACTGTTTACCTTTGCGTTGTTCTTTGTTTCATATTTTTGTTCGCAACGCGCATTAGGATTATTGCTTTATTAATTATAAACTTATATAACAACGATAAAATATAGTTACACGAAAAATTTTTTATTTTTTCGGCTTTTCCAATGTATTATTTGCACGCTTCGATATATGGTACGAGTAGATTGATTTGCAATATGCTTATTCCCGTCATTTTACGACTTTATCTTAAATTTTATCGTTTTATTGGCTTACTTTTTATTATTTTATCTGCTCTTATTTTAACTTCCACTTCGTAACTTACTAGTATATTCTTTTCTCTTTTATAAATTCACAAATAATGCACGCGTTCTTTATACGATTTTCTATATAAAATTTATTCTCCTTTAATGTTTCGTGCAAATAAAATTTATCTATCGTAAATTTATTTATGTTTCTCCGTTAAAAATTATTTGTTTTAAATAAATGAAATAAATAATTTTACAGATAAAATAAAACAATAATAGATGATGATTCTTTCAGCGTAAAAATTCATCTGATAAAACCGCAATTTTTCTTCTACCAATGTTTTTATTTTATAAAACAAACTTGATAATGCACGTATACATAATTTTATTTTATATACTCGGCATTACTACTTTTTCCAATTTACAAATTTGAAGCTCGTTTTAAACGTTTTTACTTCATTTATTTATTTTTTTTTTTCATTTTCTTAGACATACCTCTACTGTGGCTCATTTTATTTTTCGAAAAGCTGGACAATAATTTTTTTTTTAAAACTTATCGATGAACTTTAATGATATTCTCTAGAAATTTATAATGAAAGTATACCAAAATTATACCGAATGATAGTGATAATTTAAAAAAAAAAAAAAAAAAAAAAAGGGGGGCCAACATTCTTTTATTTGAAAAAATATCGCTAGTACAGTTTATTTACTGGATCACAATTCTTGTTATATCCGTCTATTCTGTTTCAGCCTTTACATTTTTATTATTTATTCAATTTTATTTTTTTTAATTTAAATCGATTGTTTATAATACTCTAAAGAAATATATACATCTTATTATCTACGTTACCAATGTCAAAAACAGCGCGATTAATCCGAATTGTCTCGAACCGGGGAAGTATTTGATAAAATTTAATTTTCATTATTACTGATGTTAAATTAACTTAAAATTACACATTCATGGAATATATTTGAATATTATTTTCAGTGAAAAGACGTTATCAATTCGGTTTAAACGAATCTGGATTCAACTTTGAAAATGCTTAACGCTCAAATTAATTTCACTTTGGTACATTGTATAATTTGACTCGGCGCTTTGGTTTATTTTAATACGAAAGATTTTATTTGTTATCGTGGCCGATAATTAATCTCACTTATAGGAAAAATTACTATAGATCATTGTGATATTTGATAGGGAACAAATGTAGCCCACCAGTAATAATACATGTATCATAGTGAAAAGTGACGTGAACGAAATGTAAAAATTAATAGAAATATTCATAATTTAATATTTGTAATATAAATTATTTAATAATACCTAATTTATTAATCATAATTATTTAGAATATCAATAGTAAAAAGATAAATGTCTTAGATATGTGTGTGTGTATGTGTGTGTGTGTCTGAGTGTGTGCTTCGACCTTGATTTTAGATACATTAAGTTACAGTATTTATAGCAACGACATCATCATCAACGTTAATCAATAAAAATGCCAAACCATGCATTTATATCGTTCGCCTACAATCAATTCGGTTCTTGCGCAACAACTAACCAAACCGTAACGATACAGAAAGCTATGTATATATAGGCAAAACCTCGTTTTCTCTACTCCGAGACACGTAGTATGCGACATTGCGGGGCACACGAGCGAACTGCAAACAATAATCCCAGATCGAGAAAGTTACACGAGTCGTCAGGCCGCGCTGCTAAGGTTGCGTGTAGTCGTTTAATGGGAGCAGTTCGGAGAATATTCGGCGGGAGAGGATATCTAAACTGAGGCAAACTCGCTGGAAAGGTCGTAATAGTGTGTGTATGAGAAAGAGAGAGAGAGAAGATCGAGAAAGAACACTGTACCTATATATGTGCATGGAGAAAGATGATACCTTTGTGGTTTGCTCGAAAAGTCGAAAAGCAAGGATGATAGGCTTGCGGTGAAAATAAATTGGAAATATTTCGTTGTTTCGTAATATAGGCCGTGTCGGTCATATCTTAGACGAGGAATCGACGTATTTGCAGATATGGAATTTTCGATGGCCAGGGATCGCATTCGGAATTTAGTTACGACGAAGTCGTTCTTTATCCTTTCCATTTAGTTCTTTTTCTTCTTTCTTTCTTTCTATTTTTTTTTCTTTCTATTTTTTTTTATAGGTCAGACCGCCGTTTCAAATTACATTTTGAAATTCGAGCAAGAGGAAATATCGAGTCGCGAATAAATATTGCAACGTTAAAATAATTCGATAACTTTGCGGGCCTTAACAATGTTACTTTTATGAATTAACCAACTATGTCATTCTCGTTTTAACGTTAAAATTAATGATTTTCAACTAAAACTAAAGTCATTTACAAAATTCACCGCATCAATTGAAGCTTGTTAATTAGGGCAAACAAAAGATATTTAATTATCGTTTTTTTTGTCGATAAAAAATACTTGTTATCAAAGTGTATTAAAAAGCACCGGGGAGTAATCCTGTCTTTAGGCCATAATAGTTAACTTTGATTACGTTATGCAAGCTTATTACTAAACTTGGATGCAACATTGACCTATTTAATTTGCGAGAGTTTGGCGAAAATTTGAAATTACATATTTACACGTATAAATTAAAAATCCATTGCGAAAAAATTGCACTCATATTTTAGGATACGTTTAAAAACAAATATTTTTATGACTATTGTAAAATAAGAATATTATGATTTTTGACAAATTTTATTATATTTACATTTCTATTTTATCGAAAATGTTGAAACACAAAAATAATAAAATAGATGAGACGTAAGTCGTATATTTAAAAAAAAAAAAAAAAAAAAAATACAAGAGTATACGCACGCACACAATAACGCAAAACAATTACTCTCGAATTTCCTGAAAAAGGTCGGAATAGAACGAAATGAGCACCAAACGGAACACACACACACACACACACACACACACACACACATACGGAGCTGAAAAACTCGAAGTAGAATTCCTATATGTACATTACACACATATACACATGCTTGCGTGTGTATGTGGACGCGAGAGTACAGATAAAGAAAAAGCGATAAAGCAAAGACGCAGAAGGTAAAACTCGCTGTGTGTATACACTCGCGAACCGTTGCCCGGAAACTAACGGCGCGATAGAAAATTTAAAGTTTACAATGAGATGAGGGCAGAAACGCGACAATAACTCGTGGTAATCCGTCGACGATTCTCCGAGTGAATACGAGGATTTCGCGGGTATATATACGAGTAGTTTATACATTGATATTGACAGACTGACTTCTCACTTTTGAAATAACTTTATTTAAATTATTATTCGGTTTGCTTTTCATTGAAGAAAATGGCATAATGCGCGATTTTTTATGTTTCGTGTGCTTTATCAAGTTGGCATTTGATGAAAATTTTACTTTATTTTGGCTAACGTTTCGTGGATTATATTTACTCTGTGTATACGAGATTTACTAATTTATTATCACTATTGATTTTCATATTTAATAAATTGAATTATATCGTTCATTACTTCTCGTTTATTATTAAATGTATTATAAAATTTTACATTTTTTCACGTCTTTCTCGAGATAACACAATTTTTATCGTAAATATTCAAATAAATAATAATAACTTTTATTGTACGTAATACCTACAAGTATTAGAGGAATAAAATCGTTAATTAACTTTCTTTGGAAAAAATATTTTATTTAATTATAAAAAAAAACTGCAATGGATTTACTCTGATATTTCATTATATATTTATCAACCGCCATCAATATCGATAACGTAAAATTACAATGTACATACCAATTATCAAACGTTGTCACAATTACACAAAAGCAAAGAAAATTTTAAAACTAAACAATCAATCGAAATCCTTACGCAATAATAGACAATATAATTTAATCAATCATTAAAAATATTCCCGCCAGAAAACGCTGATGTATCAGTACATTAAACGGGTAATAACAATTCGACATTCGAGCGTATTCTACAAAATCAATTTTCGTTGCGCTGTTGCATCGAAATTCTCAACTGACAATTAATCCCGCTGTGTAAGCGGGAAACTCGGTATAGTTTGCGCGATACGATGCACGACGTTAGATATAGAAACGCTACAAATTGAAATACTTCGCCAATTTAGCTGAAGTGTTAAATAAATTTTGATTTCATTTGAAATTTTTTTTTTTTTTTTTTTTTTGTGAATTTGCGATGTCTTTTTGTTCTTTTCTTTTTTTTTCCAGTCAATTTTCCAAGCCAATTTTTTTTCTTTTCTTTTATTAATTTTAACGAAAAACTTCATGAAATAAATAAATCGCATACGCGTATCGTACGAACCACAATGATAAGCAAAAGTAACGCAGAGGCAAAAACCGCGTGTGTATGTGTGTAATCGTATATGTGAATTGTGAACGTCGACGAAGAAACCTCTTAACACAGCAAAGTGCATCAATTTCAAATGCAATCTCGATCTTCGAGAGCACCAATTGGACAAGGTTAAGGATCGTCGGAGGTGCCGTTCCCCTCTTTATTCTTTTCTACTTTTACATATATACATATACTTGAATACATGTATGATTGTGGTGAAAAGTAGTGGTAGAAGGAATGAAACACAACGCTAACTTGTTTGAGCCTCTAGAGTGGCTTCAAGAGCTTTCGTCGGGCGCGCGACGATGGCTCTGAAGAGAGAGAAGACGTCCGAGATAAAGCATATATAGTGAAAAAAAAAAGAAAAAAAAAAGAGAGAGAGAGGTAGCAGGAAAACCGCTAAAGTTGAAGAAGAAGGACTGAGCAAACGAGAAAGAGAGCCTGAAAAATAGAAGAATGAGGGGAGGAAAGAAGAAGAGTTAGGTTGAATGACAATAGGCGAACGAGTGGAGGTGAAAACTCCGAGAGCAAAGGGTAATTAGAAGGAAAGGGTAGAGTGCGTGCAAAAACGTGAAGTTCGCCACCGCCCTGAGAATCGTCAGCGTTGAAAAAAATTAAAGTACGCATTCGTTTCGTTAATTTTAATAATATTTTGATTTTGCTTCAGGTAAGATATATATATATATATATATATATATATATATATATATATATATATATATATATATATATATATATATATCGCACTTACTTGTAAAATTTAAGTAATTTATAATTATTACACAAAATAACAAATATTAACTAAATTATTTCAAACACAAAATCACAATTATAAAACAATTTTATAATCAAAGAAAATTAGTAACTCTTAAAAAAATATATACTACACGTATAATTTTTTTTATTGTTTTATTATAAAAATAACAGTTCCATCATTTTTAATTTTTTTTTTTTTTTTTTTTTTTTTTAATAAATTTACATACATTTTTAAATTTACGTAAAATATATAAAAAATTTTAAAACTAGAAAACATACAAGTGTTGAATTTCCCGTAGGCACTTTTGTTCCTTCAACTTTAAAATTAAGATTTTTGATAAAAGAATGAAAAGTGGAAAAAAGTTTTGACTTGAACTTAAAACTTGAAAAATCCATTATAAATATTTTTTACTAATTGAATACTATGAATCCTTTTTGCTTTTAACTTATTAAGTTGCTCAATATCGCCAATTAACAAAATAAAAAAAAAACTTAAAGTGTAAAAGAAAAAGTATTATTTCGATAAAAAGAATGTTAAAGCAATCAGATAAAATGAGAAATTGTCGTTGAAAATTGTAATACATACTTTCGTTTTCAAGGAAATACAGTACATTTATTAAAGTGTTATCGAGAGATTGTAAATTAAACTTTTATTAATATAACAGTTATTGAGTTAATAATATAAAGTAAATGTGTATAATCAAAGATTCGCATTAAAAATTTTTTTACTTTTTTATTTTTGAGATTTACAAATTATTTTTATTTAATTGAATTCATCTTAATTTTATTACTTTAATATTATTATTTGAAAAAATATTGCAAAAATTAAATTTTACAATATTCTTTTATTTTTTACGATTCGTTATTTTAATTAAAAATTTTAATTGAAACAAATATTTAAAAAACCTTTTTTTTTCCATATTTAAATAGATTACTTATTTAAAAAAAAAAATTTACAATTTCTATAATTATGAATTTAAAAACTAAGGAGTAATTATGAATTTAAAAACTAGGAGTAATTATAAATATTTCCGAATGCTGCCCTTAATTTTTTTTATTGAAAAGTAAATAAAAACGAAAAATTAGGATATAAAAAATTTCAATTTTATCTCTTAATGTCAGTTCACGCCCAATCTTCATAACACTGTACAATAATTTGAAAATCAATTGCAACAAAATAATTTTAAACTTTTTAAAAAAAAATTAAATTCTTTCTACCAATAAAAAAATTAAATTTTTGCATGCAACAACAATTATTTCAGCTACAAGATCGTAAATTTTATCAAATTCAACCAAGCGAGAGTAACAATTTTAATTACAAAAATATTCAAATCTTATGCAAATTTGCGTACAATGCCATGGCAGAAAGGTAGTTGAATCGGATATAGCCTATCTTTCTCGTTCTCTCTCTCTCTCTCTCTCTCTCTTTCTCTCTCTCTCTTTCTCTCTTTCTCTTTTACTTTTGGTAGAGCAAAGACGATAAGAGTACACATCGGGAACGAGGGAGAAACTACAGCCGTAAAAGAACTTACGCAGTTATAAGGAAGTAATAGAACAGTGTATATACATATATATATATATATATATATATATATATATATATACCGTTGAAGAAAAAATGTAAGGAAAGTAAAGACAAGCGATAAAAAAGAGAAAGAGAGAGAGAGAACCAAGAAAAATACCAGTGTACACGAAAGAAAGACCCCCATGAAAAAGAAAGAGGCAAGATAAAAAAAAAGAGAGGAAGCGAGTGAAAAAATGAGATATAAAGGGATACGTAGTAGCAATAGTAGAGAGGGAAGAAAAGAGAGAAAGAGAGAGAAAGAGACTGCGTTCCGAGGCCTCCTAAAGATTGCAGAGGCAATTTTCTCAACAATGCCGGCACTTTGTTTCACGCATGACAGAGGCACACGCAGAACCGTGTGTTTAGGTACACACACACACACGCAGACACACACACTAACACTAACACTAACACTAACACAGATTCGAGTCCCCGTGCACCTCCACCTTCGCATTGTTCTCTTTCTCTCTCTCTCTCTCTCTCTGCGTTACTCTCTCAACGTGTTGCCACGTGCTATATGACTTCTACATACACGTACACTTAAAGGTACGTACACTTAAACATACGCGCGCCCCTCGGCAAGCAGCTTTGTGCATTCGTTCGTGAGGCGAAGGCATACGTTAGCTGTCGCGAAATCGCCGCCTTCGCGCTCGCACGGCGACTGGACTTTTTTCTTTGCCTCTACTATTTCTCCATCCCTTTTCTGTTTTCCTTCTTTTGTCCTACCTACGGAGCTTTATTCGGACCCCAAGCTCCGTGAAAATCCGTCTTCTTTCTTTTCGAATTTCTTGTTTTTACCGTTACTTTCTTTCTATTTTTCCTTTTTATCTTTTTGTCGCCATTGTATAACATAAGATTCGCATTGTACAGTTTGATAACATTAATTCCTTAAGTCGTATATCTAAATTTCTTAATTCATAAAGTTTTTTTTTTATAAGAATTATATGAAAGAATTAAAATTAAAATTAAAAGAACTATACAAAATTCTGACGCTACTAGGACTTGTACGATAGGGGTTGTCTGGGCATACTTGACATTTTCTACTTATAAAATTCCTCATAACCAAAACTTTAAGGAGCTACCGCATCAATATACATTATTATTATCATTATTATTATTATTATTATTATTATTATTATTATTATTATTATTATTATCATTATTATTATTATTATTATTATTATTATTATTAGTTATTGAATTAATACTATTAAAATTGAAAAATAATCCTTGACAATCCTAAATATCAATTCTATTTGATGCGGTATCTCCATAACGCCTTATCTATATACCTTATCTTCGTTTCGCATAAAATTTGGTCATCCTTCGAATGTCCGTGTAAATAAAATAGCGTGCACAATATCGTGTCATTATTTTTCGAAAGTTAATTTAACCAAACAATACAATTTCATGCATTGAATTTTGACGATTAAATCCATTAATTTTTTTGATATATAAATATTAATAAAAATAAAAATTATTTTTATATCGGTTATTTTAATCAAGCAAAGCGTAAGGAATTTTAAAAAAATTAAAATTTCTAATGCTTTCTTATAACAAGCACACAGACGGTATAAATTAAACTATAAAAAACTTTGAATATTCATTCACTTCCGAGAAATCGCTCGATGGTAATATTAAACCATCAACGGCGGTAAATAGATGCGCGAACGATTTGCTTTACGCGAAATAATATTTTTTATATCTGATTTCTCTAGTCATCTTTCGTGAGCATCACCGAGACGCTCTTTCTCTCTCTCTCTCTCTCTCTCTCTCTCTCTCTCTTTCTCTCTCTTTCTTTCTCGCCATATCTTCTTTTTTCAAGGTTAAAAGGAAAAGCTTGCAAAAAATGCGGAACGAAGAGTTGCCACTGCGAGCATTTGCATCGACCTCACGTCGCGCTCAAGCTTTGAGGAAATCCCTTTCTTCCTTTTTTTTCTTTTTTATATTTTGTTTGCTTTTTTTTCTTTATTTTTATTTCATCTTCCAGCGCCAGTTGAAAAGAGGGAAGAAACGCACTTTCTTTTACCGAAAGTATCGTCTTCCATCTGGGATTTCTTGTGCAAAAATTTCTCTCTATCTCTCTATTTCTACTTTGAAGTTAAGATGTAAAACACGCATTCGGTTTTCAAAATACTTGAGCGAGTCTCTTTCTAAATACATCTCTTGAAATATTATTTCTCATAAAATGCTTTTGCAATTAATGTATATATATATATATTGTACATACGTGTTGAATATAAATTTAACAACATTTTTGGATTAAAAGTAACAGGGTATTTGATAATATATAAAGTAATTGTGATAATTATTCTTGTTAAAGTACATTCAAATTAAACATATTATGTACTTTACATTAATTTAAAAACTTGTCTCAAAATCATAAAATATATTTTAAATAATGTGTCAAACAAGAAAAAAAAATTTTTTTTTTTTGTATTTTAAATAATGTGTCAAACAAGAAAAAAAAAAATTCTTTTTACCGTTAAAAGCTAATCCACAAAGAAAAATAAAAATTTAATTGTTAAGTACTTTCAATATTCATAAAAAAATTTTACATAACCTAGACTATTACGATAAAGCAGACTTTAATTTAAATGAGTAAATATTATTTAAAGTAATACATATTTGATGAGTCATTATTTATATAGTAATAATAATGTATTACAATTATGAAATATCAATATTATAACATTAAAAGTTAAATCAATATATTAATAACGTATAATGTGAGAACGAATAAAAATTTAATTTTAATTCTATCATCGATTAAAAACTTGACTATTTTATCGGATTGAAACAAATCAATTTTATACATATTTATAATAGTTTTACAGATATCTATATCAATAATTAAACAAAGAAGAAAAAAGAAAAGCAATGCAGTAAAATTTTTCAGCTTTCGCTATTTAATGAAGAATTCGCCAAAGGCAAAGAAATAATGAATTGACAAAAAAAAAAGAAGAAGCGAGACTGGATAAAGAGAAAAGAAAATTCTCTCGAGATCGGGATTATCGCTTAAGGTTGTTTTTTTTTATTTTTTCTTTTTTCTCGCCCATTTTTCACGGCCACGTCACTCGAAATATAATATCCCACCCGTTTACTCGCTCATCGGTCTTAATTGGAAAATTAATCTAACGGGAAAATGAAGATTGACGCGATGATTCCGTTACCACACACATATATAATGCTTATGCTTCAAACGCGTTTATGTGTATGACGAATATACGCTTAAACGGTAGAGTGTATGTGACGAGTCGCTCTAACAGCGAAACAAAAGATGAAAATTATGATGAAAAAGATGTATTGATCTGAATTAAATACAAATTTATAATTAATGTCTTATAACTGTTTAATACAGAAAACAATTTTAAAATCATTAGAACACTGATAAAAATTGTTTTTAATAATCTCTAATATTAATACACATTCAAACGATAAAATTCAAGAGTGAAAGAAAGAAAGAAAAAAACGATACTTCGAAATACTTAATTATTTCAATTTTTATCCAAGTAAAATCTCGTATAAAGAAAGGTAAAGTAAACACGCGTACGAATCCCCGAACAAACACTAGCACTGTAAATACGCAGAGCTTTCCCGTGAGACGAAGTTACTGACTCGATTAGCGATAGCTAACAACGGGAGCAGCTAAGACGGCCGTGTTATAACTTTGTTTAATCGTTAAAATTGATGAGGAAAGGGGATGGAATAATAGTGCGAGTTTATTTTTCCGAGTACAAACGATGATACAAAGGGCACGAGATATGCGTATCTCGTGCGACACTTACGCACAACCGCGAGACAGAGAGAGAAAGAGAAATGTAGGTGAAAAGGATGCAAGTTGCGTACTAATTGATGCGTTTCAAAGTTACGCTCTCTCTCTCTCTCTCAATACAATCGTTTATATTGTCGGATATACCGTGAAATGGTTAACTCTACGTGCGTAGATCGCGCGAACGTGGGACGAGGATGAAACGGTATCGGGAACAAAAACAAAAAAAAAAATGAAGAAAAGAAATAAAAAAGAATACAGCGCGCGAAGACACAAGGCGACGTATTGTTGGTAATGCTATAAACCGTATCAACGAAGTGTACGCTTGGCGCAACGCGTTTCTATTGTGCGATGGGGATAACTCGAATGTTGGTTAATCCCAGAACTTGAATTAACCATCAAGAGCGTGAAATTGTAGATTAATTAATTCCCGACAACTGACAAGAGCTAAACTATTATTAAGTTATTAGAAAATTATTAGAAGAGTAATATTAACGAAGATGTATATTTATTTGTAATTGAAAAAACAAAAAAAAAAAAAAAAAAAAAAACAACTTTGATTAGAATAACATTAATATAAGCATGTACACTGCTAATTGGATAATAAACTTCGTAAATTGGTATTAATAATATATAATTATCGTTATTGATGATAGACCAATTATTATTATATTTAAATATTATAACAAAAATAGTTATAAATAAATCTCTAAAGACATTTACGAATAGGTTGTGCAATAAAATTAGTTAATATTTCTAAACAAAATCGTAACATAACTTAAATACAAATCGATAATTGTATGCAAAAATTAAATTGAGTAACTAAATTAAAATCAATCATTCAAAAGTAATAATTTACATATTTTTAATGAATAAAAATAAAAATTTAATCAAAATATTATATATTTAAACTCAATGTACTCGTAATTATCGATAAAAATATTCATGTACGGCAATAAAAATTTTATCAAGTTGCAATTACGAAAATATAAACGATATATTATCTTGAAAATAATAATTTAATATTACGGGGACATATGCGCCATTATCAGTCTTAACGATATTACAAAGAGAGATTTCGAACGAGCAAATAGAAGCGTCTCATAGCCGTGGAAGAGACCATTTCTCTTCCTGTCCGAAATTCTCAGCCGCATAACGCCGAGGATCTACAATCCCTCGCGTACATCAGCAATATATAGCAAAACCTAGCTCCTCTCGTCATCCCCGGAGTGTGAAACGTTAGCGCAAGCCAATCGACGCCAGCCGCAAGAGATTCTGATAAAAACCATCATGAGAGACAGACGGAAACTCATTAAAGATGAGAGAGAGAGAGAGAGAGAGAGAGATTTAGAATGGGAAAATAAAATTTCAAACAAAAAAATAATAAAAGCGTGAAATAGATTAAGTTTAAATGAGAAAAATTTAAAGAAATAAGTTTGATAAATAAGTTTGCTCGTTTCTTATAAATATTTATTTAAAATAAAAAAAAATTTCGTAGCATCAAAATTAAAAAAATTTTACAGCAGCGCGTACGATTAATTTAATTCACGTTGAAGAACAATCGACGTAAATTATATTTAAATAAATGTTTAACAACTTTATGAGAAATTAAATAGTAAACTTTTCACACGATTCATGAAGTAACAATTAATTAATAGAATAACAAGAAACTTATTTTATTTTTCATCGATAAATTATCATACCGCAACAATTATCAATTATCTATCCGAGCATTCCAATTTCCTTAACGTCACAATTAAACATGACCAACCGCAATATCTACAATCAATTCACAATCAACGTTCATTTCAGCAAACGGCCATAGCTATTCTCCTTAAGTTGGAGACAGCGCGAGTACGAATCTCCGAGCGCGTTCTCTCTCTCTCTCTCTCTCTCTCTCTCGAGCTAATTGAGCGATCTCATGGGTGTCCTGCCAATTAGCGTCACGGTGAGCCTCGCAACCAACGCTGCTTTCTGCTGTTCGCGTTATCTCTCGTGCTTGTCCTCCTCGCGTTGCTTGAGAGGAAATTTCAAAGATCTCTCTTTCTCCGACTAAAGAGATCGTGAGAAATTTTCGTGAATTCGTCGTGTTTGTCCGATATATTGTTTTACGCTTTTTATTTTATTTTTCTTTTTTTTTTTTTTTTTAAATATAATCAGGGTTTATTCATTTGCAAATACAGTTTAATTTTAATTATAAATCTTTAATTCATTCATAAAATGGAATCGGTATACATTTGATACGAGAAAAAAAGGATAACTTCGTAATAACGAAAATAAAAGCCGCAATCAATTCATCAAATTGAAGAAAATCAGGCCGGAGTAAAGAAATAGATACGAAAAAAGGAAAAATGAAATAAAGTAAAGCACGAAAGAGTAGCGAGAAATAACGAAAGGATTAAAAAAAAAAAAGGAGGAAATAAGAGAAGAATAAAAAAGAAAAATAAATAGTACGGTTGGTGGTAAAGAAAGACGTCAAACTGACAGACAGCGCAGAGACGCGTAAAAAGTGTGAAGATGAAGATGGTTGTACGCGGAGGGTGAAAAAAAACCCGTTGTATAAAAAGAAAGGAAGGAGAGAGAGAGAGAGAGAGAGAGAGAGAAAGATAGAGAGGGAAAAAGAAAAATGGCACTTTAGCTATGGGTGATTCGCGCTCAGCGACTTCACCGAAAGATAGAGGGAGAAAGAGAGAGAGAGAGAGAAATGGAGGGAGGGAGGGACACCTCGAGATCAACTGTGCGGCCCGCGTTATGTGTACATGTATATATATATACATACAATTTATAAAACATACGTTATACATATATATATATATATATATATATATATATATATATATATATATATATATATATATATATATATATATATACACACAAACTCACACACATATACACAAGCAGACAAAAAGGTATAAGTTAGTCGCGTCGACGGGATCCTTTTGAGCTTGAAATACGGCTTGGCTATGTGAAAGCGTCGGGGGCTTTACCGCGACGTCTCTCTGCCTCACCTTTCCTCCTTATCCTGTCTCGCGTATATACCCAAGTGAAGTGTCTTTGGAGAACAACGCGATCCCCCCCCCCCTTCTCCCTTTCCCATCCTCCGTCCCGCGAAACGAAGCGAAGGAAAAAAGATACGAAAAGATACAACCGAGAACGAGAAGTTTTCTTAATGATCGAAAAATTTCTGCTTTATCCATGATCTTATTGCTTTTCCTTTCTTTTTTTTTTCTCCATCCGTTATCGTTGCTCGAATTGTCTTTCGTAAATTAACGATAATTGTGTGCAATTGTACATTCGCTTATTGATTTATTATTACGTCAAGATTTTTATTGATGACGTGATATCGCTATTTATATACATATATTGTATAAAAATTGTAAAAGTAATTAAATATTTGAGTCGATATATTTGCAGACGTATCGTATCTTTCGGTATTGGCAATGAAAAAAAAAAAAAAATAAATAATTAAATACTATCGAAATAGTTTTTTTTTTATGTTACAACATTAAAGAAAACGACCTTGCGCATTTTTAAGAGATAAAATTAACTTTGTTTTCAAACAAAAAGAACGTATATTATTCTAAAGACCTATTGATGATTTCAATTTTTTAACAAAAATTGTTTAACAGTAAGATATTTTTTAAAAAGATAAATTATAAAAGTAAGAAAAAATCTTTTATTTTTAATTAAATTAATTACGCAGAAAATCGATAAGTAATTAAACAACGATAACAACGACGATTTGATTTTCTAAAAAAAATTTAATCGTATTGATGAAAAAGAATCACGATAAAAAAAAATTTGACGGATATTAAACGATACCGTATGAAATAAAATAAAGATGTATGTATATATATATATATATATATATATATACTCGTATAATACAAATTCCCAATGTATAAAATAGTTCACACCAATGCTCGAGCTTAGGCATGTAGCGGAATATATACGCGTGCACAAACACAAACTGCGCGTTGTCGCGGATTCGGCACAATATCCTTATACGTATATCGAGTGTACGGCGGTGTCATAGGAACACACAAAACATATACGGCGCCTAGGTGGTAAACTCACCCGAGAGTTTATGTACTAATCGCTTCGTTTTCGATAAAAGAGCCCCTCGCGAGAAAGAGACTGTATGACTATCCACTTGTATGTGTGCTGGTGTGTGTGTGTGTATCTATCGCTGAAAAAAAGGAACAAAAAAAAACAAAAAACAAAAAAAAAAGAAAAAGAAAATAATCGCACGGTAGTACTCTCATGGTCTACAAACGTTTATTTGTTCAATTGGGCGGGCTACTACTGGCCCCTATGTATCGCAAAAGAGAGAAAGAGAAAGAGCGATTAAGCCACTCGAAAATCGGCGGAAATCGATCGGATGACATTCCAAACAACGCTTACAGAATCAAAGTGATACATGAGTCTCAAACGATTTCGCATGTATACATATATACGCGGGGAGGAACGCTCTTTTTTTTTTTTTTTTTTAGTCGCGCGACGAAGCCAGACCTATTTCCATCCCCCGCACGAATCGCCAACTCGCGCTCGCTTTCTCTCTTTTCTCTTTCAATTCTGTGTATATCTGATAACGAAACGTAAATCGAGCTTATCTCGTCGATGGATACGTGTAACG